>CM042539.1:24983754-25543754 GCA_023630585.1 Cranoglanis bouderius
CATCCTCCTCCTCCTTCTCCTCCATCTCCGTCTCCATCTCTAACTCTGCTTTCTTCGCTGCCTGTCGTTTTGCATTTACTCATTCATTATCACTTATTCCATTCATCCTTTTTTATCAAGTCTCATTTTGCCATTTTCCATTCTCTGCACATGGAACATTGGTCCTGGATATCGTTTTCTCATCTCATTCCCACTTTTTCTTTCCACACTCCCACCTCTCTTGCACCTCCTCTCTCCCCACCTCCTAATAATAACCCGAGCGAGTTTCTGAAACAGGGGACGCAGGGGACTTGGTGGACGGACACACAGCCGACGCATCCCTCTGCAGAGAACGTTAACGCCATCCTAAGCGGGATTAGACCACGGCTGGTGTCTCTTATGTATCTCTCTTAATTAAAAACAGAGCTCTGGAGTGCACCAGGCTCTCTGGACGCACTTTGTCTCAGAGATAGTCTGAAATAATGCCTGGGAAGCCTTCGCACGGCTTTTGGTTATGAGTATGGACTGGATGCGGCTTCGCTGCTGAAATAGGTTTAATTAGGCTTGACTAATGAAGTGATGTAACATTTTCTGGCTAAGACGTGATGACATGAGAATGTCACAGTATCAGGATTGTAGGCTTTTTGGTGTTTCTTTTGTAACCATATGTGGTAATTACAGTATAAATTTCAGTAAAGGAATAACCCTTCACTGCATGGTGTTGCCATATGGCAACAATTAATTTATCTCCAATTTTTGATAGGCAATAATACAAAACTATTTTCCTATGTAACTGGAAAAAGGGGGCTTTAACACACACACAAAAAAAATAGCTGTCAAATGACCAGGAAGTGCTGTTTGCACTTCCTTTTCTGCAATCACATGGTATGGTGAAGGACTCTCAAATTTTTATTAATTTTTCAATATTTAGGCAAAAGTACTTAAAGGAAAAAAAACTGAAACACTATCTGAGATAAGTTGACATTTATTTTTTGTAATTTAAACCTGTTTATATATTTTAAGTATTCTGTTCATTGGTAAAATGGTACCAATAATAAATAGTAAAACATGCGATAATGGAACTATTGTATGTGCATTTATGAATTGAAACAGGCTTACATAGCAATAAAAGACACTAGGCATCTCTAGTAGTATATTTTTTCAGTACATTTTCCCATTCAGAGTAAGAAAAACTTGTCATTTCAGACATTTTGTAATTGCACATTATTTTCTAAATTTTATGTTCCAAAAGAAAGAATTCAAGAGAAAGAATTAGAAAGATACTTCACCCAAAACATGCGTGGATCTAATTTTTGTATGTATTTTGAGTGAGTAAATCCATCCACATGCTTTTTTATAACTGTAATTCCTTTCTAGAAGATATAACTCTTACATGCTTACTAGGTGGCAAAAAAAAAAAAAAACTCTGCAACTTGTAGTCTGGAAATTGGAATTGTAATCTCATACATTTTGTGTTATTTTTGGCTATATGATACTTTCCACCATTGCACATTGTTGCCATACGGCAACATTTTAACAACTACTTCCCCCACCTTACTTGACTTAATTCAAGTAATAATTTTTTAATAATTTTTGATGTAAATGTAATAATTCATGCAGTAGAGGGCTAACTGGGTCACATGGACATCATGTTAAGGTAATGCAAGCTACATAGATGTCGAGAGTAGCGGCCATTCACACAGGCACCTTAGGAATGCCATACAAGATTAGCTACCTATAATAGCAACTATAGTAACTAACAGTATGTTAGCTAGTTAATAGGCCTTTGTTGTTACTTTTTCATAGCAACTGATGAAATAGGAACTCATTTAGGAAAACTACATGGATTAAATCTGTTGTGTCTACTGTGGTCTTGTATATAACAAAGTAGCAGACACATTTTGTGTTTTTTCCCCCACTTTTTTTTTCTTTCTCTCTGTTGTCATGAAAATCAAGACACTTTTTCCCATTTTTTGGATGAGCCTGGGCAAGCATCTTCCATTTCACAGCAGATTTTGTTGCGCTAAATCATCTTGGGCTGCCCCATTTCCCTCTGTGGTAATGCGATCAAACGGGTGCATATGGACAGAATTATGTGTTGTGTTGAGAGAATGCCAGAATCAATATTCTAACCCCTAACCCTCATGGAGGTTGGATGAGATTTTTAAAGTGGAATCGAATTAAAGTTTGTTGTGTCTCCTGTGCCAAACAACAAGCCGCACTTACTTGAAGCACAAAAGCAGTGTGTGGGGAAAAAGCAATGTCTTCTGTATCTACATATAGATACAGGGAGCACAGTAAAGGACAGTGGCGAGACCTAAGCTAGGACATATATATGTATATATTTCTGCAATGTTTCTGTCTCTTCTCTCTTTGTTCATTGTTCTGGACAGCAATTGGCTTTGGAATTCAATCAGCTGCTGATACCTGTGCTGCCGTGTCTGCCTCTGTGTCGCCTTAATGTCAACGTCTTGTTGACAACGACACCAGACAAGCAAGTCTGCAAGCGAGCAAACAAACAAACAGCAGGGCGAAGGAGTCCTTGGCCAGCGGAGCATAAACATTCGGGTCTTTCAAACAGCCTGGATGCCTCAACCTCACTTTTTTCCCCCCCCACACACAGCCAAATGCATAAATCTTTCAGGAAACCGTCATTCCGTATTCAGCTATCCGGCCACTACTCCAACCTGTTATTGATCACAACTGCCTTTTTTGTGCTATAATATTTGACTTCAGAATTGGGAAATGCAGGCTCTTCTTTTTTTCCCACACATTCTGTGGCCTATTTGTGGCCGGTGCCACTAAACAGAGGTGAAATCGAGCCTGGAAGAGGCGACATGGCATGGCTGTGAATTTCAGCAGGAGCTCGTTAAGAAAAGCATGTTCCTCATTTTTACGCTGATTAGTTCTTCCTTTCCCTTTTTTTGTCCGTCGGATGCTGTTTTCCTGGATGACATTTAATCAGAAGCGTTTGAGCATTACTGCTCTTTTTTCTTCCTTTCTGTCTATCTCTCTCTCTCTCTCTCTCTCTCTCTCTCTCTATATATATATATATATATATATATATATATATATATATATATATATATATATATATATATATATATATATATATATATATATATAGTTGGTTATATATAAAAGCAAATGGCACATAAAATTTACATTTTGTAGTAATTTTCACAATTTAAAAAGATCTCCAAATTATTTGAAATACATCATTCCACTGTAGGATGGAAGGTTTTATTGGTAAGGAAAATCATCTACAAGTGGTGTAGATTTCAAATGACTGCCAATTTGTCCAGGTCTGGCTGTCCCAGCAAAGTCAGCCCAAGAGCAGACCATCTGATGCAAAAAGAAGTCTTCAAGAACCCCAAATTTTCATTGTAGGATCTGCTAGTAAGTCTTGCAACTGTTTGTGTCAATGTGCATGCTTCTACAATCAGAAGGAGATTGCACAAATTTGACCTGCATGGGAGGCGTGCCTGGAAAAAGCCTTTGCTGTCTAAAAAGAACAGTAGAGCAAGACTACTGTTTGCCAATGAGCATATAGGCCTTTTGGAATAATGTGCACTGGAATAATGTGCTCTGGACAGACGAATCAAAGATAGAGTTGTTTGGCCACAGTAACAGCAGACATGTTTGGTGCAGACCAAAGAGGAGAAGCACCTCATACCAACCGTGAAACATGGTGGTGGAAATGTTATGGTTTGGGGGTGCTTCTCTGCCTCAGGGACTGAAAAGCTTGCATTCATTGATTCAACTATGAATTCTGCATCATATCAAAGAGTGCTTATGACGATAATGTGAGGCCATCAGTCTGAAAGTTGAAGTTGAACCGTAAGTGGACCTTTCAACAGGACAATGATGCAATGATGCACACTAGCAAATCCACCAAGGAATGGCTCAAAAAGAAGAAATGGACGGCTATGGAATGGCCTAGCCAAATCCCGGATTTCAGTCTCATTGAAATGTTGTGGGGGGATTTGAAACGGGCAGTACATGCAAGAAAACCCTCAAACATCTTGCAACTGAAAGAATATTGCACGGAAGAGTGGTCAAAAATTCCAGCAAGCCGATGTCAGAGACTGGTGGACAATTATGCAAAATGTCTGCAAGAACTAAAGGGGGCAATACTACCTTCTGAGGCCAAGGGTGTAGTTGCTTTTTCCACAGAAGAATACACATCTATTGATATTTCTGTTGAATAAATGATTGAAAAAGCAAATTTTCCTTGTGGTTTTGTTCAGGTATATCAACTTTATTAATAGGCACTGTTTCAAAAATGATCAAATATTTGCTTGTCCAAATATGTAAAAAAAAAAAAAAAAAAGTCAACAATTTCCATGGGGTGTACTTCTTTTTTCACATGACTGTATATCACAAGAGCATATTCAGTGGCTCTCGCCTGACCCCGAGAGAGCTTGAGAAGTGGGCATGTGTGACAGCTGCAGATAAACAGTCATGTTTAGTGCTCGAATCAGTGCGGGATCAAAGTCAGGTCTCAGGACCCTCAGGGCCAAACCGGCAGGTCAGCTGGTAAGTGTGAATGAAACAGCTGAACATGCATTAAAACGTCAGCATGCATCAGGAGACACAGACAAGAGACATGACCTGGCCAGACGCAAGGATACAAACCTGTTACTTGCCTAGTCGTGACAAGCACCACCATGTGTTCTGACTGGGTTTGGTGTCACTAGGCAGAGTTATAGGTGGCTAAACGCAATACTTTTGTTTTGTCGTCTTTGCCCTAAGTGGAAATAATAACCTGTATTTATATTTATGTACAGAATTTTGAGGCAGAATTACTATGAGAAACACTGTTGATGGCACTTCTCAGTAATCATTTGCAGTAGTCACACATTCTACACATTCCTGACTCTTTCTCAGAAATAAAACACTTCTGAAAATACAACAACGAGGTGATGTGAAGCACAGAGGGCCGTTACTCCAAAGCTGGTTATTGTCCAATATCAGCACATCCTAGCGTGCAACGCCAGTTAAACTAGTTTGCATTTGTGTCACTTATGTTATAGCAGCTATACACAGTCTTTCCCACACCAGCCTGTTTTCCACTGTGGTGGTTAGCACGTTTGCCTTGCACCTCCGGGGTTGGGGGTTCGAATCCCACCTCTGCCCTATGTGCGCGGCATTTGCATGTCCTCCCCGTGCTTTGGGGGTTTTCCTCCGGGTACTCCAGTTTCCTCTGCCAGTCCAAAGACATGCATTGTATGCTGATCGGCATTCCCATATTGTCCGTAGTGTGTGATTGTTTGTGTGACTGTGCCCTGCGATGGGTTGGTACCCCGTCCAGGGTGTACCCCACCTTGTGCCCCGAGTTCCCTGGGTTAGGCTCCAGGCTCCCCCATGACCCTGTGTAGGATAAGCAGTGCGGAAAATGGATGGATGGATAATATAATATCATATTTTTTTCTTAATAATAAAAACAACAAACACAGCTTGTCATGTTAAAGAGATGTTAGAGAAACCACAAAGCACAACTTACTCAAGACTTAGCTTAGACTTACAGCTTTATCTCTGATTATTAGGAAACCCTGACACTGGAGACTAATTCCCTAAACCTTAAACATTTTTTCTTTGTTAAATAACAATATTTTTAATCCGTGTATGTTCTTAGATCATGTGGCACATCCACCATATGAGTCTCTGTGAATTAACTGTTGCTATAGAAACGATAGTGTATTAGAACGACATGCATTAAAACAAACCTGTGATTTGCCCTGCAGACAACAACACACTCAGAGATGCTGTTACAGAAAATGAATCAGCACCTTCTGACCAATCAGAATTGGGTGGATGGGGACAATTGGCAGGGGTTACCATGTTTGCTGGACAAATGAACCAAATGCCTAAATGCAATGCAAATATAAGTATACACATCACTTTCATGTATAAAGATTGTAGTCTGGCGAATACGGTTTAGAAAACTGGACACACACTATCCTCAGTTTAGCTTCCAACAAACTGGCTGATCTTTATGTGAAACCTTTGCTCAGGCTTCTTCAAATTATCAGGCAAGTCACAGGTTTATGGTTTTATGTGCAAGAACTATGCAACTAGCACGACTTCCCTTAGCACCACTGATTCACAATTAGCTTTTTGCTTATAACATCTCATCACATCCCTCCGTGGAAAACAGCTGCCGGGCCTCCATGCCAAGCTTCCGGATGGCACATGGAGCCAGGGGCGCCCTATACTTAGCCCTGACTCAGGGATGTCGGCCATGCATTATTTAGCAGAGGGATAGCTTGAGACAACAGAGGCACAGCCAAGGAGTGTGCCAATGCACCAAGTTTCTTATTAGCACCATGCCTTGTCAGTTTCTGTATCGCTCTGAGCGCCGCTGTGTCTGTCTCGCTCTGACGTTTGTCCCTGATCGCCTCACTTTTTCAGATCAGTGAGATGGCGCTCTTTGATGAAGTAGGTCACTTTTAAAGTCACAGCCCTTGAATTTGGTCTCTAGCTGGAGTGTTTGCTCCCCAGCTGCTCCTTAAAGAGCCCAGAAATATCCCAGTACGCATTTATCACGTCTCGGCTGCCTTATGATTTTGCTGGACGCACTCAATAAATCGTATCGGGTTTGGCCGATTTTACCCCTCTCCTGTTGGCTGCTCATCCTCTCGGAATCTGCGCCGTTGCACCTGTAACCCTTGAGCAAAGTATGATTGCACCTTGCAAGCAGGAAATTGACGATCCACACACACACACACACACATACACACACACACACCAATCTAAACACATCGGATGAGTTATGGAAGAACCCCCGGCACTTTATATTTGCGACCACACTTTGATACAGGCTGATGAGCAAACTCCAAAGTGGCTCTGTAAACCACAGATGACCCGATACACACTTGTAGTCACACACACACACACATGCTGCACATGCGCACCAAACAAAATTGCACAAAAAATTTGCACAAATTTTCAAATTGTGGCTAACTGACAGCTAGTCAATGCTAGCATGCGAATATATATATATATATATATATATATAAATTTTTAGGATTTTTATATATAAATTTTTATATAAATTTTTAGACTAACCCTGGTTAGTCTTCAGGGAAGAATCACAAGGCAGAGATAGAATAACAGGAGTGATGGAAAGAAAGTGAGACACTTTCCCAGCTTATTTACACATAGCACTAGCTATGACAGGTAATTTGGACAAATTCTCCACAGACCTCAGAGCACAGAGGATGAGGATAGAGAGAGAGGTAGAAGAAGGGACTGAAATCGGAATCATGAGGGAGGACAGAGGAGAGAAAAGCAGAGGAGAGAAAACAGCAGGACGGTTATGAATCCCGACTGCCTGACACAATCTAGTTAGCTCAGCAGAAGAAGATAGTAAATAGGCGACAAGATTTCAATCTGGAACTTAGAAAGCGTTCGTGTTTTCAACGTGAAAAGCCGAGCTGTTGACAGATCCCGACGATTTTATTTATCGGTTGCATTAAAGATATCAAAAGTCTCTTTTAAATTCCTTTTTTCCAAGTAACAGGAATCAGACTGAAGACTAAAAATGAAACAAGGGAAGGAGGAGAAAGTGGGGGGAGGGGAGAGAAGTGGCACCATAGGTCTACTGATTAATGCCGTCTCTGCTTTTTTTTCCTCTTGTTTATATCCGTCTGTCATCCCCCGCTCCCTGTCTTTCTCTCTGCGTACTAGCAGGAACAGGAAGCCTGTTGGGTCGTATTTATAGTTACTGCTCATTGCGAGTAGCGCTGCACTGTCTGTCAAAGCTCTGAGTAAATTGGAATACATTTGTTAATGGGACGTTGGTGAGCTCGCAGCGAAGACATTATGACTCTATTCTTCCTCTTTTTCTCCCTTCATGGCTGAGTGAAGCAACAGAGAGAGAGAAAGCGAGAGAGAGAGAGAGAGAGAGAGAGAGAGAGAGAGAGAGAGAGATGTGTAGGCCTGATAGATAGATAGATAGATAGATAGATAGATAGATAGATAGATAGATAGATAGATAGATAGATAGATAGATAGATAGATAGAGTCTGTGGAATACATTTTGGTGTATGTGAAAATGTGTGTTTTTCAATGACTCATGCCTAGCTGTACAGGCTTGCGGCAGATCATAGCCTTTGCACCACCACTCTCCCATTATCATTCACTGTGACATGTACACACGCGCACACACACACACACACACACACACACACACACACACATTGTGTCTACCCATCTCTGTCACTTTGTCACTCGCCTGACTACACAAACACACGCCCACACCAAAGCTAAGGTATTAAAACTAACAGATTAAAGTAAAACTATATGCTTTTACTGACATAAAACATACAAAAAAGTACAACAAAAGAATTAAGAAATGTTAAATAGAAAGCACCGTTGAATGAGATAGAGAACATAATAGAAGTTGTATAATACAGAGATTATAACAGCAAAACTATTGTTATTTAATTTTTATTTTCAAATCATTATTTTGCTGTTATAATGTCTATATTATACAGTCCCTCCAGGATTTTGTGATCGCAGAAATATTCGCAGGGGCTTGCAGTTTTTCAAAAATTAAAGCAGATTTTCAAAAATCTCTTCAATTTGCATTTCAAATTATGAAAAAAAAAAAAAAAAACTGCAGCAAAATCGAGAATTTTTTGGCTGCACAACCACAAAAACACTCCACGAAACTCTGTACGGACTGATTATACAACCTGGAGTAATTTTATTTATTTATTTATTTAATCTATATTTTGCAATGGTACATTTTTATTCCTATAACATAGAGATTATAACAGAAAAATACAGATTGGAAATGAAACCTAAATAAAATTTGTTTTTTACTGTTGCATTTTTAACCCAGATTATATAATAAAGATGATATTTTTTATATAAAATAAAGTTAGTTTTTGAGTGAATTTTTACATTGTTTTGAATTTCTGTTAATCCCATATAATATGTTTGTTTGTTTGTTTGTTTGTTATGAATAAAATAATATACAAAACATCTCAGTGTCTAGTATATAACCACTGGATAGTTATTTTATTTTACATTATCAATAACTGAAATCCTGATCTCATGACATCACCACAGCAGTTACAATACATTGGCTAGCTCGCTAATCAACATGTTCTTGGCCTTGGCCCTGAGGCCCTTGCCTCAAAGCAGGCTTAACATAGCCTGTGTATCTCCGCAAGCTAGCTACAGTACATACATATAAACCCATCTATTTGATCCCAAATCAGATGTCTTCTCACAAAATATAAAACCCCGTTGGAAAACTACTGCGTATAAAATGCATCTGTGCAGTGCCTGTATGCCATTACACCAATTTGAGGAAATAAACTATGTGAAACATCACTCACAGATGTTTCACAGATGTTCCACAGATATTTCACAGTTTAAATTTCAAGTAAGCAAATGGGCTTGTTTTTTTTTTTTAAATACACGCTGATATACTTTATGAAATAAAAAACAGTGGTGAACTCACATTTCTATTCTCAGCCTATTGGAGCACAATATAGATATAATATAAGAGCTACCTAGAGAGAGAAGAAAATGAGGATTGAAAAACAGCTCGAATAAAGTAAAATGAGAGACACTGAGAGTGGGGATTACCCATCCTGCTCCACTGGAGAATGTAATTGGAGTAAGGAAAACCTCAGCCAGCACTGCGACACCACACAAAGCTTCCACAGAGCCGGGAAAAGAAGAACAGTATACATTACAGTTAGACTGCATTTAGACGTCATTAGAACTATGACTGGTGGTGAGTGTTGGAAGTGAGGTGACAGCAGATTGATAGAAGAAGCAGGAGTTTTAATTACCTCAGTGATTTATGGATAGCACACTTTTTAATCAGGCCATGTTGTTCTGCTGTTATGGCCTAGTCTATTCAGTATCAGTCTGAGTCTGTCTCAGTCTGATCTGTATCTAACCTTTCTTTGGTCTAGGTCTCATATGGATTCTGTCTTGGCCTGAGGTCAGACCTGGGCCCAATATTGGGTCAGTTTGAGTGTGATCTGGGTCTAATTTTGGTTTTGTCAGGTCATTTTTTACCCTGTGTTCAACCTGGGTCAAATTCTAGTTTGGTCTGATTCTAATCTGGGTCTGACTTTGAGTCTGCATCTAACCTGGGTCAAATTGTGGGTTGGTCTGATTCTAATGTGGGTCTAGTTTTGAGTCCATGTCTAACCTCAGTCAAATTCATGGTTGGTCTGATTCTAAACTGGGTCAATGTTTGAGTCTGCAGCTAACTTGGATCAAATATTGAGTTTGTCTGATTCTATCTGGGTCTAAGTTTGAGTCTGCAACAAACCTGGGTCAAACTTACAGTCAGTCTAGATCTGATATGGGGCTAAATTTGGGTTGGTCTTAACTTAAAAATGGATCAAACACCATCTAACCAAAGATTAGACCCAAAAGTACACCTGAACCAATCCATATTTAATTTTGGCCTGATATAGTTACAATCTTTGTACAACTTTGGGGTGGTCTGGGATTGATCTGGGTCTGATTCGAGTCTAATTTGTGTCTAGTCTGGATGTAATTTTGAGATTCTTTGGCTGTAATCTGGGTCTATGGAATGGTCTGGGTTATTTTAAGTACTGAAATGCCTTCAGATCCCTGCAATACATTATTGAATGAGGAGGGGATGAGGAGATGAGGAGGTGATGTAAGTGTGTGGTAACTCCTCATCTGAGCTTGGTGTTATTGCTCTTCTTTTCCAACATCCCTCCCACATACCTCTCTCTTTAGGTCTCCTATGGCTAGCCTTTAGCTCATTAGAGTGCACCGCCGCCAGCTCTTTACTTAGCAACTGGCCCCGCAATATACCATTCCATTAACCTACGCAGTTCTCCAACAACCCAGCCAATGCACAC
The DNA here is from genome assembly GCA_023630585.1 of Cranoglanis bouderius. Lineage (NCBI taxonomy): Eukaryota > Metazoa > Chordata > Actinopteri > Siluriformes > Cranoglanididae > Cranoglanis > Cranoglanis bouderius. The sequence continues at coordinate 24,994,605 of CM042539.1, forward strand.
AAACACACAGTCACAACAAGGCTGAGGTGGGCGGGAAGGAGCGGGAAAAGCCAGGGGATGCCGAAGACTGAAAAAAACATCATAAATATTAAATTTCATTAAAAAATCCTGACTGATGACTCTTTAATGACCTAAAAAACCACACACATGAATTTTTAAGGAGGTGGCTTGTGTGTGATCTGGGTGAGCGGGTTAAAGATAATGGGATGGAAGGGTAGCATTGCTCCTTTGGGGGTTTCAAGTGTTTCTCTGCAGGAGCTGTTCGACCCTGTAGAAGCCTTCATGTCCTTCATCTCTAGTCTCATCACTTTCATGCTCCTGGTAGCAAAACAATCCCAATGCCTATGAAGGTTGTAGTGCAAGAGGCATCTCTGGATCTCAGTCCTTCTACAGGACGCGTGACCTTGTGCATGTCAGTCTCAGTGATGGAGGTATGTCTACCCACTCCTTTAAGAGAGCTTTCTGCTAATCGGTGTTAATTAGCTGACAGGTCAAAGTTTCTAGTCATTTCTCCCTGGCTTTGTCATGGACAATTTGCGAGTGTGACGTGTCCATCGCGTCTCTTTGGCAGAGGTCGGCAGCAGAGAAAGATGAGCGAGGTGATCTTTGACCGGCCATCACCTTTGAGAGATCCACAGCATTATGAAATTCAAACGCAGGCACGTCTCTGTGGTAATAATGCTGTTATTAATATGCGTGTCATTTCCATTAACCTCCGCAGGAAGCGAGCAGAGTGTCAGGGAGCTAGACGATTCTGATTAGGCCAAGAGATGGAGGGTACGTGTGGGGTCTCGCCTACTCAACAACATCTGACATTAACACCACAGTCTGCCCACAAGAGGCCAACAGATGGTTCTGACTCAACAGTGTAAGTGGTGTGTGTGTGTGTGTGTGTGTGTGTGTGTGTGTGTGTGTGTGTGCCCACTCAACATCTTGGCTAAAGTTTGCATGTATTTTGAGTAGGTGGTGTTTTGTGATAGCTGATTTGTGGTCTGAACACAGTGAAAAGTGTGCTCGTGTGACTAATGATGGACATCATGACTCACTGATTACAACTGATTTGATTCTCTTCAGCCGACCTCTTCAAGTGAACTCAACGATGCAAGTTTGATTTGTTTATAGGCTAAAAAGTCTTCACATTCAACAGAACATCACATATAGGGTCTCCCATTGTCAAGGGGGGGAAAAAACAGATCTGCGACCCTACTCAAATTCTGCTGTTTTGCTGTGGTTGCTATGGTGATGTAAATTACTTCTTCAAGTGGTTTTGTTTTTAATTATAATTCTACTGCATAACTCGAATATATATATCGGAACAAAATGTCATTTTTTAAATGTCCAAACAGCAAACTGCTTTATTGTCAGTCTGTGGTTTAGTCTTGATTTAGTCTATGAAAGAACTAGTATGCTAGGTTACAATTGTAGTAATTTATAATCCAGTTTAATTGCAATTGCAAGTGCTCTATTAATCAAGCAAGATAATATGACAAAAAAGATATAATTAATATAAAACAGACACCCATGTCTTACTGCTTACTTCAATTTGCAGTTAATTTACTCATGTTCGTTAGTCAGCAGTGAAAAATATCAACGTCCATGAATATGATTGAAAAATACAGTCAGAATTTTCTGACTGCTTACTTCCTTTTAAGGTGCATCTCAATCAGCTCCCTAGTTCAGTAGTCAGGGCTCTGATCAGGGAGTCTGCCATTTTGAGGGCTGTCTCAATCGCAAAATCCTTCTAGTCACTGGAATGTTCGTTCCCTAGAAAATCCCACAATGCACCACAAAACCAGGGAGGATCGATGATCATTATGTTCCCTTACTGGAAATTATGTCCAAAAAAAGTGGCCGACGAACTCTCGTCTCTCAACTTCGTCTACAAATGTAAGTAGCTTGTTATCATTGTAAGTGTAAGTAGTTTGTTATCTCAAATGATTACTTACGTTAAAGATTTTTAACTTTACTTGACGTTCTATATACGGTTTGTTTGAGTCTAACGACTTTTAAGTGTTTAATGATTTTACAAAATCCACTAGCTAGCCTACGAGCCTGCTTGATGTACCATGACAGAAACGCGTGTTTATAAGACATATAATGTCAGAAAGATATCGGTCCTGTGTGTTGTTGATAAATGCCAGTGATGACGTTTTACAATGCCAGTATGTAGTCGTGTTGTCCGAAATTGAGTCATCAGTGTCCCAAAATGTTGTGAGCCAGGGTCTTTACCAGTGCCCGAACTCGTGTACAGCATATACCGATTCACCACCTAGGGAGCTGACCGAGATGCACCTTCAGTCTTGCTGGGCTAAAGATATCTTGTTTTTGTTTAAATTATTGCAAAATGGCTGCTAAAAATGCAATTTTTGCTTGTGAAGTATCTGAAAGCATGGGCCTCTAAACATCTTCTGACTTCTTTTACCACAGATATCCTGGTAAATTAGTCAGTTAGCTAGTATATACTTGATATTATGATCTGAAGGTCTTCTCCTGTCAGAAATCCTGTCAGGCTAGCTTGGGTTACCTAGCTGGCTAGTCTTAGCATTAAAACAATGATAACTTTCATGAATATGACTTTAAAATATGGTCAGATAATTTAAATCTAGTGTTAGCAGTGAAGATTATGAGCATAGATGAATATGAGTCAAAATTTCTATCAGAATTTCAGTTAATGTACTCATGTTTGCTAACTAGCTAGCTAGTGTTAGCAGTGAAAATGATGAGCATTCATGAATATGACTCAGAAATATTGTCTAAATGTTTGTTAATTTACTCATGTTAGCTTGTTACAATTCATATGACTAGAGTATGACTCAAAAACACCTTCAAACTTTTAGTTAATTTATTCATGTTCGCTAACTGGCTAGTGTTAGCAGTGGCAATTATAAAAATGTATGAATTTGACAAAAAAAAAATATTGTCAGAATTTCAGTAGTCATGTTCACTAGTTAGCTAGTGTTAGAAGTGAAAAATTCTGAACATTTATGAACACATCTTGAAAATGACATGACATCTCAGAAATCCTGTCAGGCTATGTCATGTTAGTTAGCTGACTAGCATTAGCAGTAATAATTCATAAATATGACTCAAAAATACTGTCAGCATTTGATTGTTTTTTTTTTTTTTTTCATGTTCGCTAGCTAGCTATCACCTCAGAAATCCTGTCAGGTTTGCCACCCACATTTTTATATATAACTTTTATAGAAACTAAATATAAAAGAAAAAATGAAATGTATTAGTCATATAATGAAAGACAGTTTTGAAAATCAGGTAAACGTTAAGTAAAGGAAACGAGTCATTCACACCGCACCATCTGTACAGTACCGGGTGTACTCGAAGTGCAGATGGGAGGGGTGTGACAATAATCGGGGTGTGAACGTGCTTTGACTCTGGTGCAATGAGAGAGTGATATCATTGTGAGAGTGAGACTCAGCTTCTGCTGTGATTAAACCTGCCACTCGAGCGAGAGCTGACACCATCGCAGTATGCCGCTGACATTAAGTGGATGGAATAAGCGTGCTTGTCACTTCTGCTCTATATTTAAATAAACTCATCAAGTGCGCATTTCAACCTGCTTATATAAAAGATACAAGCTGTATGCAGCGTAGGTCTCCTTATTGGCATACAGAAGCAAGTTAGAGTTTACATTTAGAGACATTTATTTGACTGGTGTCATAGAAGGGAAGGGACCGGGAGGGGAAAAAAAGGTATTCTGGGTATTCTGGTTTCCTCCAACAGTCCAAAGACATGCGTTGTAGGCTGATTTGCATCTCTAAATTGTCTGTAGTGTCTGAATGTGTGCGATTGTCCCCTGCAATGGGTTGGTACCCCATCCAGGGTGTCCCCCGCCTTGTGCCCCGAGTCCCCTGGGATAGGCTCCAGGCTCCCTGCGACCCTGTGTAGGATAAGCGGTACAGAAAATGGATGTACGGATGGAGGTTATAGAATGGTACATGAGGTAGTCATGAACAGTTGCAAGTGCAGTAGTGCAGTACAATAGTAGCAGCACAGTGACATTTGATGGCGACTGAGTTCCAAAAACTAACAGAGTAATGAACACTAACAGCATAACTGTTTATAGTGTAATGTTTGACAAGAGCAGCTAACGGGAGCAGAAACAGACAAACGTGTGTAGCAGTCTGTTATTGTGAGCTTATCACTGCTTTATGTAGCACAAAAGACTAATGCGCAAAAGAGTGAATTTGTGGAGTGTGTGTGAGGCAAAGTTCCAGTTCAGGGAGCGGGGGGTGGTTTGTGAAAGACTGATTCAGCAGAATGATGACCCTGGGGAAAAATCTGATCCCGACTCTGGAGGTACTGCGAGGTGGCAACGCAACCTTCTGCCACCAGAACACAGTATGCCATTCATCTCTGTAATACCTCCTGTATGTAGTGTTTCTCTATCTAGCACTCCAATGAAATATATGTACAAATCAAATTACAACTACACTAAAGTGTAGTTGTAAAAAGTTTGTGGACAACTTACTATCACAGTCATTTGTCCTTGTTGAACATCCCATTCCAGATTTAGTCCCTCTTTGCTGTTATAATAACCTCCACTCTTCTAGAGTTTGGAGCGTGGCTGTGGGGATTTGTGTTCATTCAGCCACAAGAGCATTAGTGAGGTCAGGCACTGATGTCGGGTAAAGAGGTCTGGGGTGCAGTCGGTGTTCCAGTTCATCCCGAAGGTGTTCAGTAGGGTTGAGGTCAGGGCTCTGTGCAGGAGTTCTTCCACACCAACCTTCACAAACCATGTTGCTGTGCTTTGTGCACGGGGTACTGTCATGCTGGAACATGTTTAGGCCTCTTAGTTCCAGTGAGGGGAAATTGTAATTCTGCATCATCCTATGCTTCCATTTTTGTGGCAACAGTTGGGGAACCGGCATATGAGTGTGATGGACAGGTGTATATGGTATATGGCCATGTATTATCATCATTCTGCCATCAAACTTTGGGCCGCATCTCGTTCTTGTGTTCATCTTATGTTAATGAGTAGTAATACCGAATTATGTGCTGAGTAAGGAAATTAGTCCGTCCTCAAGATGGCTGCATGCTGCTAGGTGTGTTTATATAGACAGCATCAGAAACCACTTAAGCAAAAAGCTAAAAAGCTCAACTGCATGTCTGACACCAAACATGTCTTGGATGAACGGCTACATTTGCGCTAAGTGGTCTATCTTTTGCTATTATTCAGCAATACAAAAAGTGCATTCCTGGATTTGCACTATGCAAAGCCATCGTGCTGATATAAGAAGATAATACTCTCAGAGGGGGTGGGGGATGCTTTAAAAGCAGGTTTAGGAGCATTTGAATTTCAATGGAAGTCAACAGTAATTGCCGAGAAGGCTGCACTTTGTTTCCAAACATTATTATGGCATTGTGTTGTCTGGCTACACCACATCTGAAACGGTTTTGAATAGAGAATGCAAACACGAAAGAGTCTGGAGATGCATTGTTTTGTGCACTTGTCTGACTTGGCCTTCGTTCATCAGGATACTTTTGTTTTTCGAGTGCAAAATTAGAGAACGTATTTGTCCCAAATCATTTATTAGGGATGGAAATGGAATCGAGCAACATAATTGAAATGATCAACACCACCATAGCGATATTGTTCTTGTTGTTGTTGTTCTTTCTTGATTTACATTCCAATGGACTGCATAGCAAAACACATTTATTAACCAGACTTTAATGTTCGTTAAAACATTCCATGAAGAAGTGGAGACCCGATGAAGGCCTCGAATGTTGGGCCTTTAAATGCAATGCTTTGCTTGCTATGCAGCAGTGATGATAAGGAATCTTTTTATGTGAATTGAGAGAGCTGAAGTCAGATGTCTAATACTAAGATGGAATATGTAGCAGTGTTCTAATCATATATAATGAAAATATATCATAATAAATAGAAAATTCTTTCAAACAACATACTGTGGGAAAGCTGTATGGCGTTATTAGGAGCAACTTTATATACATTTAACAAGAGATTTGTTTGCCACAGCCATAATAAAAACCGCTGTTGAGTTCTTGAATCTGATTGGTCAGAAGATGTTGATTAAATTTCTATAACAGGAGCTTTGACAATAGTTCGAGCTACAAAACAAATCACAGGTTTATATAGTAGTAATGTGTTCATTCTAATATGTTATCAATTCTATAATAAAAACACAATTTAATGAGGTACTTGTACATTGGATGCTCCACATAAAGGGATAGTCTTCAGGACAGAGGAGTTGCAGTGTCTTGGTAACATGACATGCATTTTTGTCATATTGAATCCCAAAGAGAAAAAAAACAAGAGGCTGGTGAGGGATGACTGTTTACAGCTGATATAATGTAGGTGATAAAAAATTGTTAGTGTTGGCGAATTGCTTTGGTGTAAGAGGTATAAAACACTTCAGGATGTGGTGATTCAGGAAAATAGTCAACTTCGGAGCAGAAAGTTTTGCATTCGCGTTGTGCCACCTCCTGTCATTGACTACGTTTACATGCACATCAATATTCCGATATTAATCAGAATTTGGCAATATTTTAATTAGTATTGAATCATGTAAATGCAACAATCTGATTGCCCGATTCAGATTAAGACAACATTCTGATTCCCCAAATTCTGATTCCCACCCCTGAAATATGCATGTTTTAATCGGAAATTTGTTGCATGCAAACACCTTATTCAGAAAATCCACTGAAAGGAGATATATACGCATGCTCAGTCTGCAAGGAATTGTGGGCGTAAGAGATGCTTAGCTGTAGGCTAGGTATTTAGGAATGGCAACTCAGGCATACTTAGTATTTGGAATGTGGCTGCAACCCGAATATAGTGCATGATGTGCATGTAAACGTAGTCAATGATTATCTTCCAATATCAGCACCAAGTGTTTTATTCCTTATATAAAAATGGTGAAGTGTGTCAAAAACACAGCGTCTTCCAGGAACCTTCAAAGCATGTGACTGAATCAAATGAATCAAAGCGTTCGTTATTTGATTCACTTAAAAGCATAGTTTGAAAGAATCACATGACTAAGTACTACGGCTCATAACTACTCTCAAAAGACTGAAAGATAGTACTTCTGGTTATACTTTTCCACATTTGAAATCAATGGGTTTAATTTTGGCAGCAGAAATCGAATTGATTTAACATCGAACATCAAAACTACATGCAGTATTAAAAAAATTATTAGTTTGTGTACAGGCATAATTTATCATTCAAAGACACTGATCATGAATAGAGGACATCTGGGTAGACTTTAATCAACTGACTGGACTAACTTTATACTTCATGATCGCTCACAGGGCTACACCCACAAAGCTCTGAGTGCTTCTGAGCCTCTTTCAATTAATTCAAAAGCTGTAATATAAACACTTCAAGAACTCAGAATTGATAGTCGTTTGTGTCTTTCCTTTTAATTAATTCTAGCTATGAACACATCAATGCAAGACACATCTAAAACGGACCGTTTTAAGGCCTAGCGCTTAAAAATGTACTTTTATTAGGCTGAAGACCTGAGATTAAGGAATGCTGTCTGCCTAAAGCCAGCTCACTGTAGGGTGGAACCCAAGGCACCGTCAATACAACCATCTATTTTTACTCAGAGCAGTGGATCATAACGTCTTATTTGTCGATGTGAGCTGACTGTGATGGATCTCACAGGCTTTATCTTTGGGCTCGGGCTTGATGGGAGCGACGCCATCGTCACAGACGTGTCTGAATTAAGGGCTCAGTGGTAAACAGATCAATTTTCATTGAAAAGTTTTGATGGACCATGTGCACATCCAGACTAGAAGGGACACAGACAGTGGACCATCCAAGTAAACTGCAAAAGCTAGCTCCAGAGATGCATAAATAGCTGAATTACATCCAAAATGGAGCCTAATGAACACCTACTTCACTTTATATTGACTTCTCAGCACAAACTGGATGGTATCCTGACAATACTGGCCAAGTTAATTGACCTCCATAACACTTTCATTACCATCTGAACAGAGTGGACCGTGCAAAGGTCACTGCAGCTGTGCAAACGTGCTAGTCATTATTATGCATTTCGTACTCATTTCCCCAGGGACGGAATGATAGAACAGATAAAAAAAATGGGACATTATTGTGTTGATTGTGTAAAATAGTGAGATATGTTATCTATAATGCATGCTTATCAAATAAGCTACAGGGAGGAAAGGCTGAGGGAAGAGAGCAAACCCTGAATGATGTTTAATATCAAGTCACTTCAATAATAAATGACCTTTTATTATGTAAATTGTATTCAATAGCAACCGAATGATGTCATTTGAACGCTTCTGACAAATCTCCAGAAAAGCTCCAGCGCTGCAAACTGTTACACAGATGCCGTCAAGCTGCAAGAGCTACAAGAGTAATTCCATTTCGAAATGAAAGGGAATTTCATTAACCATGAATATCTAATCCACCCAAACAGGACATAATGCAGTGAAATTCATTACAATTAATTAAACACGCGAAATTGCTTTTTTGTTTAATGACATTGAAAATGGAAAAGTGAGGAAAATTTTTGAGCAAGAGCACAGGCGCTGCTTGTGAATGCTGCATATGAATGCTGGAACGTTTCCAGAATAATTCTCGCTTATTCGTTTTCATGTAAACGGATTTTTATATATATATATATATATAAATATATATATATATATATATATATATATATATATATATATATATATATATATATATATATATATATATATGGCGATATTATCAGTGAGGAGATGTTTATTTTGCATTTATGGAAGGAGTCTCCAGTGTCAGCACTTCGTAATGGTCAGTTTGTGACAAATCTTCACAAATTTACTTTCTCAGTAACATGACAAACTGCATTTTTTTTTTTGTTTTACTAGTGTCAAGAAAGAGAAACAAAAAAGAGAGGCTGGTGAGCGAACTGTCTGTTTATAGCTGCTAAAACGTAAGTTATAACAGGAACTAACTTGTTTCATGGAGGTTCCACGATGTTAAGTATAAACTGATAAAGAAAAAAATATGTACTGTTCTTTATGTTAGTGTTGCAATTTGCTATGGTATAAGAGGAATAAAAACACTTTGGGATGTGCAGTTATAGAAAAATAATCATTTTGTGAGTCGTGCTTTACAAAGTTCAGGGGAAATTAAAGACCTCTCCCTCCCCCGAGTATCACATTAGTGGTACATTCCACCACAACAGCTCTAATTTGATTATTATCATAGTTCAGTTAAGTGGTTAAGTGGTAATAATCGCACCCAGCCATCCCCTTCCATCCCATCCTTTATATCTTTCATTGGGATCTACTATCAATACAAAGTAGAAAATGGAAAATACGAATTAGCTGGTTATTGAATCTCTATACCGATTAGCTTCGAGAAGTGCAATCACCTCACTCTTTCATGCTCTAATCCTCGGTGAAATGTCTTCCTTAATGCCTGAATGCGATGCTAATATTACCTTTATTGCTGGAAAAAACAACAACAACGTATTGGCACCTTTCGTAGCTGCAATATCACCTGAGTGCCAGGCCAAAGAAGTGACAAGGAAATTGTAATACAGACTGAGACAGGTCTAGACACCCCAGTCTCACAAACTGTTTATTATTGGTTATTGAGGTGGACTCGTTCCTATTAGCTGTCTAGCAAAATGACCGGGTGCCAATGATTATGCTGCGATCCAACGCTAGCACCCTTTCACCAAACCATGAGCTGAAATGAAAACTTGTTTTCATTAGCAGGATTTAGCAGGGCTAACAGCTTAACTCGCTGGAATGATGGACTAATGAGGAGGGGAACATGGTGTGTGAGGAAAATATCAGTTCACTGCCAGTTCTTCGCTTCTGCAGGAGGGACATTATGACTTTACAGGACGCCTACGCTGTATTTCGCCATGTTTTCTGACTAGTCTGAGAAACCTGTTGTTTATTATTGCATGTAATGACTGCTTTTAGATCAATCCATTTTGCACTCTCTATCTCCCTCTCTCTTGCCCATTTTTTCCACCTCTCCTACTCGCCATCTGTCTCTTCTCCAGTCACCAATTTCAAGTCATTTTTTTCATATCACCTCTTGTGGCCACATCCAGACCACTTTTTATACTTTCTTTCTTTGTAACTTTCTCTCTCTCTCTTTTTTTTCCAATTCCATGTCTCGAAATGCTGATGTGACTATGGAATGGATGCCAATGGAAGCGAGAATATTAGTATTGTACAGTATGTGCTTAATTTGTAAAGCATGAGGTACTGGAACACCAAGGGAGAGGTTATCAAGCAAGTAAACAAGGGAACACTCAGGATAATGCATCTAACAATGCATCTAGAAATATGTATAAATTAACATAAGCTAGCTAGCTAGCTAACAAACCTAGCAAGCTACTAAAACTCCAACAGCATTTGGCTATGTTAGCTAGCCAGCTAACATTATCATTCATTATATACTCTTAATAATGGAGGTGGCGTTTACATCGGCACAGCTCACTTGGTTAGTTTTACGTAATTGTTCAAAATACATTCCTCAGATATAGAACATTTTATTTGTTAATTGTAGACTTGTAAAAAGTCATTTGTCAAATAAGTACTCAAGTAGTGTTTCCTGACTTATTTACTCTTACGTGAGTCATTTTCCTGCTCACTACTTATACTTTTACTCAAGTGAATTATTAATACAGTAGCAGAACTTTCACTTGTCAATGCGTTTTGTACTCTTTCCTCCACTGCCTAGGGCTAATCACGTAGGTTTCACGATCGTGTACAACGAGGGATTGCAACCATAACATTTCAGTGATATCGTGGGAGGAATGGAGGAGTCTACTGCACATTTCCGATGCGTTAAGCTTCACAACATGTGCTCAAACTCACAGCAAGCATTTTGGTCAGAACTCTGGGTCTTATAAAAGTACATTATCCCCTTTAAACGACATAACTCATATATAACAAAACAAATATGGATATCATTGGGAAAAAAGACTTGCTTAATGATCCTAATTGCTCCACAATGCAGTCTAGTACAGTCTCCTCCCAGTTTGCTCTGCCTGTGGGTGGTAGTTTGGTGTCAATTAGAAATTCAAAAACACACACAGTACAGAGTTGAATTTCGTGAGAGCAAAAATTAAAAAATCATTCAATAAGATAAATAGCACCGTAATCTTGGAATCACCCATCTACAGTTTTGTTGTGTTTGGGGGGCTGGGGGTGTTCTAGGGATTGTTGGGATTGTTATAGAGATTGTTGCAGGAATTGTAGGACTTGTTGGAGTTTTGGAGGGATTGTGATTGGAATTGTTGTTGGGATTGTTGTTTGGAGTGTTGTTTGGATTGTCGTTGAGAGTGTTATACTGATTGTTGTAGGGATTCTTGTTGGAAGTGTTGTTAGGAGTGTTGTTGGGAGTGTTATAGGGGATGTTATTGGAAGTGTTGTTAGGAGTGTGGTAGGGATTATTGCTGGGAGTGTTGTTGGAAGTGTTGTAGGGATTGTTGTTGGAAGTGTTGTTAGGAGCATTGTAGGAATTGTTGTTGAGGGTGTTGTAGGGATTGTTGTTTGGACTGTCATTATGAGTGTTGTGATTGTAATTTGGAGTTTTGTACGGATTGTTGTTGGGCTTGTTGCTGGGATTGTTGTAGGGATTGTTGGAAGTGACGTAGGGAGTGTTGTGGGGATTGTTGTTGGAATTGTTGTAGGGATTGTTGTTGGAATTGTTGTATGTGTTGGGATTGTTGTTGGGATTGTTGGACGTGATGTTGGGATTGTTGTTGGGAGTGTCATTAGGAGTGTTGTTGGGATTGTCATTGGGAGTTTTGTAGGGATTGTTGTGGGGATTGTTTGAATTGATGTAGGTATTGTTGTAGGGATTGTTGCTGGAAGTGTTGTAGGTATGGTGGAGAGAAGTGACACTACTGGGAGTTTTAGATAAGTTATTTATATATAGCCTGCAGACAGGTTATGGCCATGTAATGTACTAATGATCAAGCACAACTTGTGCAACTACATGCACTACAACAAGCGGTTATAATAAATGTCAAATATTGTATTAAAATGGTGTAGTATGCAAATAATTTTTAGGGTGACAACCATACTGTACATGGTGAAGACACTCCTATCTCTGTGATTTATAGCCTACAGAGATACAGGAAATTTTATTCTGCAGAAAGAAGAAAGGACGATCTTTTTTTGTATCCTTTTGTTTTTTGTTCTGTATGCTGTACAAGGATGCACAAAGAGACTTTTGTACAATAAATATGTAATACATATTTGCTTTCATTTTCCAGGATATTTTTCAGACTAGTGTGAAAATTTCAGACTTTCACACCCCTAGCCTCATGTTATTATATAATGGTCCACTTCGGAAAACTGCTGGCAAAGCTTTTAAATAGGGTTCAGTCTTAGTGGGAAAAGGGTATCTGTTACACCAGTTATGCCATATTATGTTCACTCCATGTCTGATCGAGACACTTTGTTTCAACAGTTCAGATCTCAGTGAAGCACCAGCATCGTTGAAGTAGCAGTAGAAGTCTCCATCGCTACTTGTCCTTTACTCCACCTTTAGTACTTTCCTCTCAATCTTTCTCTTTCTCTCTTTACCTCTCTGTAGCTCTTGTTATTTGTCTCTCAAATTCAATCTTAATGTATTCTGCACTCTCCTATCTCTCTAGATTCATCCTGGGAAGTCATGGATGTGCAGTGCAAGCACAGGTTATAGCAAGGTTCCAAGATTCACCACTAAGATCTGTCAAAAATGTGGATAATTTAATCTAATTATATCTCTCACACAATAAGATATCATTCTTCACTCAAATGTCAAAAGGCCATGGGTTATTGACAGAATGCAGTAGTGGTGATGGAGCACCAGGCATAGCAAACTACAGCACTACCTACCTCTTGTCCTTTCTGGGTTACTCTCTGTTTTCAATCTCTCTCTCTCTCTCTCTCTCTCTCTCTCTCTCTCTCTCTCTCCCTCTCCTTTTTTCCTTGCTCTCGCTCTAAAACTACTGTCTCTCTAAAAATACCTCCCCCCCCAATCCCCCCACCCCCCATGTCCACTGTTTGGCTTGGGAAGGTGTGTGAGTGTGTAAATGCAGGCAGCTGCTGAAATATTTATTGATCTGTTTTCCTCAGCGTTAGCCTTTGTACATTTCGTCTGTCTCTCCTGCACTCACATCAACCTCAGCCCCCAATCCCTGCCAGAGATGGAGGAAAATGCTCTATAACAGACCACCATGTACAGTTTTCTGCACCATGTCATTCCACTGCACTCGTATTAAATAGGAATTTGTGGAATGGCCCCATTGGGATTTAAAAGCGTCAGGTTCTGTATAGACCCCAATCCGCCATCTCAGCACATGTGGCTTTTAAAAAGTAAAACTATACTTCCAATGGGTCAGACTAGAGGCATGTAAAGTTTATAATGAAAATCTAGAGTATCACAGCATTGCTCTTTATGGCCATAACATTTCTGTATACCGTCCATTAAGGTGTCAAGGAATGTGATGGATGTAATGATTGGATGGATGAAAAACAGCAAGAAAAGGAAGGCTGTTGTTATGTTGGGTTCATCATGCATTTTGAAATGGCCATGTCTGATTAGAAAACGGTTTCTCTTTCAAACTGCTGAAACACGGAATGGTTCATAAAAGATCTGAGCCACATATGGCTTTATTTACATCATGCATTAATGAGTTCTGGAATATTGTGTAAAATATTACAAATATTTCTGTGATAGTTGTTTTATATTAACCCATAGGTGCCAACATCTACGCTTGCTCGGTTTGCTTTTGCTCACTAGTTTGCTCAAATTAGAAGACACTATGTAGCGTTTTCCTAAATTTGAGAGAGGCAGCAAAATGTTTGTTTATCTGTCCAAGATTAGCCCTGCCCACTTTTCATTGAATGGGAGAAATGTTTGGTGAAGAACACATAGACTTTGGAAAGTCACCAATTCATACTTACCCAGAAGACCATGAGTAATCTAATTAGAAATGAGTTCCCTAGGCGTTAAGTGTGCATCCTATGTGACTTGGAAATGCTAAAGTGTGACTCTCCATCTGTTCATAGCTTCTTTTCTTTTGGAAGATTTTGTTGTTTTGAGATTTAATGTTTCCCCAGATAACAAATGAATGATGGCCCTGTACCAGTCCACACTTATCTCTTTCTGCGCTAATGGATATATGTAATGATATAGAGCAGAACTTACAGTTGGGCTACTTTCAGTCCAAAATTGAAGTGCACATGAAAAGTCTGTCCATCTGTGCACCCTTGCGAGATTCTCGTTAGCGTGATATCTCAAGAGCAAATGGTCGAATGTTCGTAGGATTTATATCAATGTATCACTGTGAACTGAAGACGAACTGGTTAGATTTTGGAATTGATCCAAACAGAGTCAAGGTCACAGCAAGGTCAAACGTCTGAAATAGTTTTTCTTCAATAACTTCCTTCATGTTTGAAGTATATTTTAAGAATATTTTAGGCATACAAATAACTAACTAAGAAGAACCAGAGTTTCTACTTGGTTATTTGTCTAATTAACCTCACACTACCCTGGCATTGATTATTTGCCTATAACCGCGCACCCCCAAGTGTTTTATTCCTTACTTAGTCCAATTGCTGTGAAAACTCCAAATGTGAATGTTTGGCAATGTTTAACCCACAATACACTTGCCACTGCCATAACTTAACCATATTTGAGCTAGATGTCTGAAGATGTCTGCAGTCTGGGTGAGTGTTTTGGGGGATTACAATTTTTGTGAAGATTCAGTGGTCAGTTTTATTCTTCCATTCTTCCACAAAACTGTCTGTGCGCTGGGGCAGCAGGTAGCATTGCAACCTCACAGCTCCAGGGTCTCGGGTTTGATACTGAGCTCAGATTTTCAGATGTCCATGTGGGTTTCCTCCAGATTCTCCAGTTTCTTCTCTTCCAAAAATCTTCCAGTAGGTGGACTGTGCACAATAAATTGGCACTAGTTGAATGTGAATGTGTGTGTGGTGCCCAGGTATTCCTGTCTTGTGTCCAACATTCCCAGGATAGGCTCTGGATCCACCTCAACCCTGACCAAGATAAAGTGCTTACTGAAGATGAACGTATGTGAGAAGTTCCAGATTAAGCGAGAAGCCTAATTTACTTTTCATTTACCCCAAACTCATTTAAAACTGTGCCAACTCAGATAAGGCAAAGTCCTTTTTTTCCATAATGTTCTATGATGTTGCTGTGATGTTTGCTGTTGTTTATGGATGATTATGTTTTGTTCAAATTTACAATAAACAAAACATGCCTGGAACACCCACATCCGTATCTTCACACTCGTGCTGCGAGTCTGAAGCACTGGAGTTGGCAAGATGTCAGGTTTTATGAAACAACAGGAGGGTGGAACAACAAGGAAAGAAAAAGGAAGAACAGCGAATCAGACAGATTTACCCAGGAGAAGAGAGCAGAGATGGTAAAGGGAAAGGAGAAAGAGAAGGAAGAGAGAAGAGAAAAAGAGGCATAAGAGAAAAAAATACATGATGAGGGGAGAGAGGGAAGAAAGGGGGGAAATGTAGAGCAGTGACAGGAGAAAAAAGAAGAAAAGGAGAAGCGGGGGAAGTAAAGGAGAGATGGGAGAAAATGGGGATGAAAAAGCAGAGAGGGTGGAGGAAAAGGAGGAAATAAAGTAAAAGATGAAGAAGAAGAAAAGAGAGAGAGAAGAACAAATAGATGGAGAATATGAGGAGCAGATAGGACAGAGAACAACAGAGAAATGAGAAAAAAGAAGAAAAGAAGATGAGCAAGAAATTAAAGGGGAGATGAAAAAAGGGGGGGTGATCAGGAAGAAATGAGGGAAAGAATAGGAAGCAAGTTGAAAGGAGAAAAGAAAGTAATAGAGGTAAAGTGGGAGAGGATAATAAGACCAGGAGGAAGTGAGAAGAAAGAATAAATGGAGAGAAGAAAAGGGGGGATTGAAAGGGGACGTTAGGAAAGCAGGAGAGGAAAGGATAGGAGGAGAGGAAAGTGAAGAACAATGAAGAACAGAAAGAAGAGAAAAGAAGGGGATAAAAGTTAAAGAGAAAGGTGGGAGAAAAGGTTAAAGGGAAAAAGGGGGGATGACAGGGAAGAAAGGAGTCAAGGAAGAGGGTGTAAAAAGTGAAGGGTGGAAAGTGGGAGAGGATAATGACAGGAGAAAGACAGAACAGCAGAAAGAGGAGAAAAGAGAAGAAAAGGAGAACGGAGAGAAATTAAACAAGAGATGTGAGTCAAAGGGGGATGAAGAAGAGAGAAAAGGGGCAAAGGGAGAAAGAATAGATGGAGAAGAAGGGAGAAGGAGGATGCTGTCCACATGTCCGTACTCTACACCTGTTCTGAACGGCTCTCGGCTGTTAAATCCAAGGAAGTCACACGAATTAAAAGGTATACGCAATATATCATGTCTGAAACTCAGAAATGAGCTCATTAAAGCCAAATTGCTTACAAGCACACAAGTCATTATCCTGATTGAGCTGAGGTAAAAGTTTACGATGCGATGAACCGATTACACCTGAGTCCTTCTTCTTTCACGCTTGTGAAACTGGTAAATAATATTCCTCCTGTTCAGCACGCCTGAAACTTTTAAACAAGCTCGACACGTGATGCGCAGTTCTGCTCGGACATTACTGCTGTAAATTCACAGACGGGGTTCGTTTTTCAGACGCAAATTAAGACTAAGGAGGATTTACTGCGCTGGAAATCTACTGACGGTGTAAATTAGTCACAAGAAATTGGACCCAAGGTGGCGGAAAACTAAACAAACCATTAGAGCAGGTACAGGATGGGAACAGTGGTTAAATTATAGTCATGAAGTTAAAAAAAGAAAAAAAAAACTCTTCAAATGGGTTCATGAGCGGCTCCGACGTTTAGGGTTTCGTCTTATGTGGTATCTGTTTTTTTTTTCCCGCAAACTAGCCCACCTCTGAAGTTCGGTCGTTTCGTGTAGGTGTGTATCCTTGTTTCAGATATTATTTACATTAATAATTTATGCTAAATGAAGGGGTGTGAGGATGCACTATGGAATAAATGAGTTTGTAGCTACATACTGGCTGTATTTATCTTGACCGTTATGTCCTTTACTTACATGAATGTGTGTTCTGCGCTTAGCTAGCTAGCTATCTAATGTTAGTCACATTTCAATGTAGATAACATTAGCTAGCAAACAGGCAGTCCAGGATTCCGCGATTTTGCAATCGCAGAAATTAACGCAAAATTGAGCAAACTCTGCAAAATTTTTCAAAATTACTGCAGCCCTATGAGCTACCACCATAGGGCAGTGGTAAATGGTCTGCACTTATATAGTGCCTTTCAACCTTTGCGGTTCACAAAGCGCTTTACACTGTGTCTCATTCACCCATTCACACACACACCATCACCTGCCATCACACACCAATGGCAGCAGAGCTACCATACAAGGCACCTGCCTGCCATCGGTAGCAACTTGGGGTTTAGTGTCTTGCCCAAGGACACTTCAGCACATGGAGTCATGTGGGCCGGGAATTGAACTGCCAACCCTACGATTAGTGGACAACCTGCTCTATCACCTGAGCCACAGCTGCCCCTGGTAGCTGGTGGTAGCTCAGTGGTTAAGAAGTTGGGCTACTGATCGGACGGTCATGAGTTCAAATCCCAGTACTGCCAAGCTGCCACTGTTGGGCACTTGAGCAAAGCCCTTAACCCCCAACTGCTCCCCGGGTGCTGCAGAAAAAATGGCTGCTCACTGCTCTGGGTGTGTTCATGGTTGCAGAGTATGCAGAGGACAAATTCCAAGTATGGGTTACCATACATTGGCCTTCACATGTCACTTTCACTTTAGATTTGGGTCGGCACGTCATGTGACGTCATCACAACGTGCATTCAGTCAAAGCCCTCTTCAACTCACGTGCGTCGAACATGAGTACAGCTGAAAGGTTTCATTTACCAACAAACATCACCACGAAAGACCAAACATTTTCGCCAATTCAAGTAGTTTTCCGCAAAAGAAACACAAAAAACTCCGCAAGTTGCAATGCAAATTTTGAAAAAAGTCGCACCATAATCAAGCATTTTTGGCCGCAACAATCACAGAAAAATTATCCTGTACTGTGAATGATTTGTACGTATCTGCTGAGTTTGTTCGCATGGCGGTGACTTCCACGTCATTTAGCGTCGCTAAGAGTAGAGATGTGTAAGATAAAGTTGTTTCATTAGGTTGTGTGTCCCCATGCTTGAAAGATTTTTGTAGTGAATAACTTATATTCAGTGAATTGGTGTGAGGATGTACTGTGGCTTGAACACGTTTGTAGCTACATACTGGCCGTATTTATCTCAACTGTTATGTTGTTTATTTACATCAATATGTTGTTTATGTGAATATTCATGTAAATAAACAACATAACAGTTGCATAACAGTTACACAACAGTTCACTACAAAAATCTCTTTGCTTACTTACATGAATGTTAGCTAGCTATCTAATGTTAGTAACATTTCAATGCAGATAACGTTAGCTAGCAAGCTCTGAATGATTCATATGTATCTCCTTGAGTTTGAAGTTTCTGAGTTTTTGAAACACAGGACATCGCCCAAAACTTTAAATTACATCTGAAGGACATCTAATAAGTAGTATCTTTTAGACCCTACATAAATGACTGCCTTGCCTTTGTTGAATTGCTTTTGACACTTGTGTGACAAATCGTGATGGAAGTCTGGCAAAACTAGGCTTGCCTATTCTTGTTTATTTTTTTCAAATCTGTTTTTATTAATAATAAAAAAAAATTCTTTCACCTCTTCGTAGGATGCTGACATAAACAGCAGAAAATGGTTATTATGGAGGCATGCATTAACCCTCTAACCAGGTTCATCTGCATTAGTGCGATCTGGAGAGAACATCTTTGTGTAAGTGCAGCTCAACAATAGACAACACAAGACAATAGGTGCAAAACAGGAAGTCATTAGAAAAGGAACATGAAATATAAATGATGATGAGAGACATGGAAGTGCAGCATTACATTAATAGCTGTCTGGTCTACAGAGCACTAACACGAGGATATTCTCCAACAAAGTACTAGTGTAAGTTGCTCCAAGAGTGTGAGGATGTCTGCCAAATGCTATGAATGTAAATGGGAATATAAATGTACTGCCATGCAGATAAAGCAAAGCAATGCAGTAAATTGTGTACTTTTTTTGTGCTTTAGGGTTATACTTGTGTTACAATCTCTCCAAACCATTGGGCCTCATTTATCAAACTGTATACGAACAAATGTATTCATAAACCATTCCAAGAAGCATTTACGAGAAATGTGGTATTCATGAAAATCCAGTTAATTCGGGAAAAACATTTGCGTCCGACATTTCGCTCCTGGCTTCATGTACATTTACATGTTAGGAGACTCAATAATGTAGATCCTGGTTGATCGGCTTCAAATTAAATGAAAATTTTGTGAAACTTGTTCACTTCACATTCAACTTTCAACTCCCTTTATGCTCAATCTCTTGGTGAGGTCATATCTTCACACGGGCTTTCATACCACTGCTATGCAGATGACACTCAACTCATCCTCTCCTTCCCTCCCTCAGACCCTGTTGTTTCTGCTCAGATCTCAGCATGTCTGGCAGACATCTCATCATAGATGGCAGCTCATCAGCTGAAACTCAGCAAAACTGCATGCAACCTTGGGGTAACCATGGACAATCAACTGTCCTTTTCCTCTCACATTGCTAATCTGACACGCTTGTGTCGATTTCTCCTTTACAACATCAGAAGGATTTGGCCATTTCTATCCGTACAGGCCACTCAGGTGCTGGTTCGGTCTCTTGTCATTTCGAGACTGGACCGCTGCAACTCGCTCCTGGCAGGTCTTCCTCTGAGAGCCATTCGACCTCTTCAACTGATCCAGAATGCAGCTGCTCGACTTGTTTTCAACCTTACTAAATTCTCCCACACCAGCCCATTGTAACGCTCCCTCCACTGGCTTCCTGTAGCTGCCCGCATCAGATTTAAAACACTGATGCTTGCCTATAAAGCCAAAAATGGACCAGCACCCACTTACCTCGAATCACTTATCACACCCCATACTGCACCACGCTTGCTCCAATCCTCTAGCACCACTGGACTGGTGCCACCATCTCTCAGGGTACAAGGAAGGCATGCATCAAGACTTTCCTCTGTTCTGGCACCTAGGTGGTGGAATGAACTTCCCCTAGATGTCCGAACAGCTGAGTCACTGGCGGTCTTCAAACAACGTCTAAAGACCTACCTCTTCCTAAATTACTTAAATTAGTACTTTTAATTTTTTTTAAAAAGTGTTGTGTTGTCTGTGTGTTTTTCTTACTATCTTACCTCCCAACAGAGTTTTTAGACTGATGGTATTCTTTGTCCGTGATCTCGTGAACCAGTATCGGGATGTATTTGATGATAGAGACTTCAAAGCACTTCTGTAAGTCCCTCTGGATAAGGGCGTCTGCCAAATGCCGTAAATGTAAACTTGAAAGAAAGTAATCCAAAGCAAATCCTTAAATTAAGACAAATAAGACTGGCCATTAATTCAGGACAAAAGTAATGGTGCCCTATGTATGGAGGAAGAGTTAGTGTTTGTCTGTGGTAGCTGATGCGCTGCACTGGCTGAGCTGCATTACTGGAAGGTTTAGGAGGTGCTCTTTCATCCTTTAGTCATTATTTTGATGATCAGCTCTGAGTTTTGTGGGTGTCGCTAAATGTAAATTGAGCAGCTGTGCTTGGTAGTTTATGGCTGATTGGCATTTATCAACATACAGACTTGAGTACAAAGTAAATCAGCATTACAGAAACTTCTGTAAGTCTGGCAGGTTCGGTTCGGTTTCACCTACAAAAACACTTACATAAATGTACTAAAACAGTGATAAATGAGGCCCACAGTGTCTTGTCTTGATGTCTTGTGAGATCTTGTTCGGATGTCAAAAAAAACGACCAGTGGGCTCCATCATGTGATTTTATAAAGATTCACCAGTTCGCAGTTTGGACTTCGTTGTATCGGTAGAGTCAGATATAACATGGACTATAACTGTTTTTGATATAACTATTTTTGATAACTAGCATAATATTAGTTAGAAACCTGTACACTTTGCATGTCAGGAGGAGGCGTGGCCTCTGTGCCTGAGTCACAGTAGCTATGTTTCCATCCTTGCATTTTTATGCGAATTTTGGGATATCGCATAAAAAAAATGATGGATGGAAACACCAGATGTGAATAAAATCTCCAAAATGCGCATAAAAAAACTTACTACGCTCAGATACGTTTTTTTTATTTGCTAAGAAGACATGCGCATAAACTACGATGGAAACACATTTACCAAATAAATTCCTCGATCCACATTAAAAAAGTCATGCGGCTTTGCCTCAACAAATTATGTGATTGGATAATTGGCTCAGAAAAGTAAAAATGGCGGAGCGCGAGAGGTATGTTTGCGCCAGTTTCCCCGGAAGTGACGATTTTGTTCTCTTGAACCCATGGGATGGAAACTGTGCTTTATTCACAATCGTGTTATGCGAAATTCCAATTTTTCGCATCAGTTAAATTCGCAACTTGAATGGAAATATGCCTAATGAAGGAGGTGTGGCTTTTTTCTTGCTGATTTGCGCCTGCAGTGAAGCAGCATTCTTGCTCACAATGCATTAGCCATTTTTAAAAATATAAAGCTTTTAGTTCCCTCTGATGGCTCCTCCCCTTCTGCTACATAGAGTAGACTTCATATCCATTCATTAGGAGAGCTTATAACAGACTACAAAGTTGAGCTTTTGTACAGTATAAATGATCGCTAGCGGATTACCCTTCTACTTCTACTCATCATCTCTGATAGCACCTGGCTAGTAGGATATAGCCACACAAACTATAGCTAGCTAAAGAACAAATGCAAAAATTACCCATTTGACTACAAATAAGATGCGTTTGCCCTTCAGGATCTCTGCTTTCTATGTACGGCCAAACACTGGTGAACAGCAATTCTAATCCATTGGTTAAGGAGCTACGATTACACACAAATATCTAAAACCAAACAAACACAGATAATGTTTTTAGATAGAAAAATCCAGTATAGCCAAGACTGCCAAAGATTCAATGTTACAATAGGTGGCATACTACTTTACTACACTATTTAGCGTGCTAGTATGCGGTTGAAAATGAATGACTTCTGGACGCTTTGTTGTTTGTTGTTGTGCTGCTGCCGGTGTAAATGGATATTTCAACATACAACAGATTTCTAGGACAGGTTTAAAATAAAAACCCCAATGGCTCCATTTAAAATGCTGTGTTATATAATATCAAATATGCTTTAAAAATGAGGTTTTGATTAATAATGAAACAAAACCAGTTCTCGGTAGCACCCTCAGACCCTACATTACATTCGATTACATGTACATGTACATTTTTTTTTTTTTAAATCTACCCTGAAATTATGCTCGTGACATTTTCATCTGCTAATGAGCTCATTATTCATGGTGTTGTGAACTCGCACATTTCTGAAGTATAGGCTACCTGTGGGATCTGCGCTTGTGTAATAACTCAGCGTTAAAAATGACTGCAGCACATGCC
Organism: Cranoglanis bouderius; assembly: GCA_023630585.1. Lineage (NCBI taxonomy): Eukaryota > Metazoa > Chordata > Actinopteri > Siluriformes > Cranoglanididae > Cranoglanis > Cranoglanis bouderius. Next base: position 25,017,112 of record CM042539.1, read on the forward strand.
TTTCTTTAGCCAGTACTGCGTCAAACAGCAGGGACCAGGCATCAACACACAAGCATAGACAGACAGACAGACAGACACACACACACACACACACACACACACACAAGCACACACGAGGCCACTCGTAAGGTACAGCCGGTGTTATCACCTAAGCCTTTCGCATTGATTTGCAGCTGAGCACCTTGTCCTCTGTAACAAAGATGCAAAGCAAAAAAAAAGACCAGTGGTCCCTTGTTCGTGCAAAGAGCACACTTCAATCTGCAGCACTCCATCTGTATGCAAGTACACACACACACAAACACACACACAAATACACAATCCCCAGAGCAAAACTATTCTCCTTCAACAGCTCAATCCAGTGTCTCGGTACAACCTTATAGAGCACGAATTTTTCCCTAGGTCCACGACTTATTACGTCCTCCATATATGAGATTAACTATTGATACGAGATCGATGGAGGCTATTTGCAGCGCGGCTGCGGCGTCTGGTAAATATATAGATGTTCTCTCCCGCTGCTGGGTGCCCTCAGCTCTTTTATTGACTTGCACGAGCCCCTTTCGCCAGCGGAATTTTTTAAATTCATCTTGCTGCCAGCGCCAAAACAAGACTGAGCACAATTGTGGGCATGTTCTAGATTTCTATACATGCACGAGAATACACCTCATGGTGAGTATGAGATGAGAGGAGTGTGAGTGTACGTGCATGTGCCTTCCTCTCATTTACCTCCCATCGCTCATTTCTCACTCACTCTGTGACCACCTAAATGATTGCTCTACTCTCTACTAAATAAAACATGGCTCTCTTTTTCACTTTTATTCGCAGCAGGTCCTTCAGCTCATGTGCATATTCATGTACCGAACAAAAGGGAGAACGGAGGAGGAAGTGGGTAGTATTACAGTAATTAAACACGGCGGACGAACTCGTCCCACGCCACCAGCGACCCAAATTCATTCCCATTTTTTCTAATCACCGAAGACTTATAATGACTGTAATTACTGTAATGAATAATCGTTGCACCATGATCTTCGCTTATTGTCCTGGATCTAATTGCGACGCGAGTGGTCAGGATGTAATGAGATGCAAGAGTGAGATGTGTCTCCGCTGAGGGATATCTCCGAAACATCAGTGACCTCAAGGTGACCTCAAGGTCACGGCTGAAAGCAGTAGAATCAAGGTTGCGGGTGGAGATTCCCTGTCACGTGACCATTAGTCCGTTCTCTGTGCTCGGGTGATTTCTGTGATTTCTCCACACACTTGGCAAGGATATGTTTACCTTTTTCCTTCTCCATATTTCTGAAAGAGTTTCACGAGCATGTTTTCAGCGCTGCACACCCCTCAGCCAATGTTCTTTTTATTTTATTATTACTTTTAGTTTGTTTAATAATGTGTAGTGTGAAACCCAACCATCAAATCATCAATTTCACTGTGATTCAAATTTAGTACTCATTGCATCTCATAAATGGGTTCCAAAAAGGGTTCTCGGAAGCTTTTGGGTTCTTCATGCCATCATAAAAACTGATTAGAAATATGATTTGATTCTTGAAAGATTGGCGCTCGTTGGGACAATGAGTGGAAATATACCATGTAATGACCTAATGATGTCATGATCCGAGCAATTTGTTTGCTTTTGGTTCATTTGCTTGTATTTTGCTTGGTTTCAAATTGTATATAATTAAACAGTGGCATGCAGGGCTGAAAACATTCTCATAAAACTTTGTCATTGGTCAGAAATACGGTGACAGAAACAAGACTTTGTCAGGTGAGAAAAGAAATCAAGGTGAGTCAGGTGAGTAAACAAAAATCACCAAAGCATGAAGAACACAGAGCTGGTGCTAAATAAATTACTAGATCATTATATAAATAAGCAGTATTAAACTATTTTATGTACCAGCATTTATTTTCTCTTTTTATTTGTCAGTCCAAATCTCCAGAATACATAGGATTTCTGTGGTTCTGTAGTATAGCTCTGTCCTTTGGCTCAATTTAGCAGAAAAACAAATGCTGCAACAATAAACAGCAATCTAGATATCGAGCTACTGGCTACTAGAATCGAACCACACTATTCACACTTATTAGTCAGTCCATATAGGATTTGCAGAGTTTTTTTTTTTTGTGATTGTTGCGACCAAAAACGCTTGATTTTGCTGCAGCTTTCTTCAAAATTTGCGATGCAACTTGCAAAGTTTTTTGTGCTTTTGTTTTTGGTGTAAACTACTCGAATTGGCGAAATTACAATTGCATGAAATTGTTTCGCACGGTCTTTCAGAGTGATGTTTGTTGATAAATGAGACCTTTTAGCTGTACTCATGTCCGACGCATGTGAATCGAAGAGGGCTTTGGCTAAATGCACGTTGTGATGACGTCACGTGATGCGTCTTGGCCCAAATCTGCGGAAAATCTGCAGTAATTTTGAAAAATTGCAAGCTCCTCCGAATGTTGTGGAGTTTGCTTGATTTTGCGTTAATTTCTGTGATCACAAGATCCTTGAGTGACTGATTAGTCTGTTTGTAGAGTCTGAATCGGCGCGATTTTAGTTTTGTTTGCTATTTGGTTTGGTTTGGTTTGGTTTGGTTTCACACTGCACATAATAAACAAACCAAAAAGCAGATGGGCGTGTAGGACTGAAAACACAGCGTGTGCACAGAAATCATAAAAACACCTGCGAACACAGAGCTGGAGCTAAATAAATGAGTAGATAATTATATAAATAACTAGTTATTAATACAGTGTTTATCATATATAAATAAATTTTCACTGTCCAAATATCCAGAATCGCACTCCTGCAGTTCTGACCTTTATTGGCTCAATTCAAAACATACGGTGTGTTTGATTCAATTTCCTGCAATTGATTCAATTCAGAGTCTAATCACTGCAGTTGAATCGCACTAGAGTTCACTTGGAAGCAGACAGAAAGAAGTTGTTTTGGTCTGCACCTGAGTATGATTGCTGGATTCTCACCTGCCTAAAGAACCACACTGAGAGGGAGAACACACCAGGGTTCCATTCAAATGAACTAAACACTGTATATGTGAATGCACCCTCGAGATCTTCCTTCTGACTGTTTAGGATGAAGATGTGCATTCATTATGCATTGTTCGCTTGCCAAAACAGCACCTCATATTATAACCCAGGTCTGAAAACAACGCAATCTGTTGGTCCTCGGTCCAACAGGTGCAAGGAGTGCGTGCAGATCTCCAGGCATTCTGCCCGGGCACTGCACTCTGCTTCGGAGGGGGTGCCAAGCACCATCCTCTGCCTCCTGCCTTGGATTTTCAAGCTGACTCGCAGTCCAAAACGGCAAAGCTGAGAAGCAACGACACACTCCAGATACAACGGATGGAAGATAAAGAGCACGCGGAAGCCAGGTCTGGAACATGACGCAGTTCAGACGGTGTGGATTTGACAGGCGAAGGGAGGGGTTGTGGGTTTAAATGAGGCGGCATCTGTTAGGGTTGGCAGCATACGCCATCCCTCCATCCCTTCCATCCCTTCATCCTTCCATCTCTCTTTATCCGCCAGCCAAATTTGCCAATCCAGTTTCCACTTGAGATGCCAGGAGGGCTAACATGTCCTACATGCACCGACCCCACTTGTATTTTCCATATGTCATAGAAAGAAGTCATTTTATTGGTGGAGCACCAAGTGACAATCCCACCAGCAATCTAAAAGGGATTCTCAGAGTGTTTTCGACATGCATTCATATAAATAGAGAAAAGAAGAAATCTGGTTCCTGAAGTATTGGCACCCTTTGCAGGAAATGATTTCTAAAGTATTGGCACCCCACCATTAATTTTGGGAAGACTTCCCAGGAGAGTATAACAGCATTGAGTCTGTAATGTCTAACAAGGTTGCAGAGGAGCCTAGATCCTCCTCTATGCAAAATTCTTTATTATTACATCCACCTAGTATAATGCTCCTTATAGTTGTTCTTTGCTTGTATTTTCTGTCTCTTTTCATAACAGTACATGTATATTTCATAACAAAGTGTCATCATTGATTTGATGGGAGCACGGTGACTAAAAGTTGAGGGAGAAGCAAGAGTGAGAGACTTTGCGGGCTTTCCTTCATCTTCACATTTTTGGGGATTTGAATTATTGGATGTATTGGATGTTCCTTTTAAATATTACAGTTGCATGTACGATAACTTTTACGAGTACGAGTTCCATTTTGTCTCTTCATCCCAACTATTCAAATTAGCAATTGCTTCTACTGACGCCCTTCTCAACTTTTTATATTTAAGAGTTGCCGATTCTTAGGTGCTGGATTCAGTGGTATATGATATAAATACAATAAATGCGCTAGGTTCATTATCATTAGGTTCAATCATTAGGTTCCTTAATGGCGCCTTAGTGTTATCTATTGACAGAAAATAGTAACACTGACCAAAACTATGTAAGGGGATCTTAGAGCTGTGGGAGTGCTGGAGTGGTAAGAGACCTCAAATCAATATCTGCAAGGTTCACATCTCAAACAACGTAGAAATTACATTACGCAACCCTCAGTTTCTGATTATCCTTTCACTGACAAAAAAAGAACGGGTCTTTTTTTGTGGTTACATTTACAGAATCCATTAGTGCATTGTGTAACTGCGTCCTTATGGTTCTTTCATGAGAACTCCACGGGTTCTAAGTAGTAATGTGTATAGAGGAAATAACACATGATAGGCCATGCTGTCTAATAACATCACATCCCGAAGTGTTTTATTCCTCTTATACTACAGCAATTTGCCAACAGTTTTTAACTTATTAATGAATATGTTGCACTTTGCAATCATTTATAGTTACATTTAATGTTCCTTTTTTATCACTTGTGTATATGTTGTAGAAGATATATACAGTCGTTATCTCATTAAGACAAAATGCAGCTTGTTGTTTTACTGAGGAATTGGAAATCTCAAAGTCTTGAAGAATTGGTGGAAATTTTATGTCAATAGTTCTGAAAATCAGTCCAGAGAAGAGTGCTTGGTAATGTTGGATCAAAAGAAACAAACTAATACTTCACGACGTGCCTGAAAAACAAAAGTCCTTAAGTAGAGTGAAGTGCCATAGAAAACGTGTGTGTGATTAAAATGAAGGTGACTGTGAGCGTGGAAATGTGTGAGAGTTCTGGGTGTTGTAGTCCCTGGCGGCCATATCTGTAGGCCGCCGAGCTTGCTGGGATGTGTAGTGCGGGGTGTGTTCGTGTGAGTCGGTGGCGGCCATGTTCGTGGGCCGCTGAGAGTTCTGGGAAATGGAGTCGCGCTTCTGGCTCGACCTAACACACTGGAGACTCCTTCCATAATAATTGTAACTATAGAAAGAATAATGTATTATTGAAATTTGAGTATTATGAATGTGCACATTAATAATATTAATAATAATAATAATAATAATAATAATAATAATAATAATAATAATAAAAATAAAACAGTTCTACTATATATATATATATATATATATATATATATATATATATATATATATATATATATATATATATATATATTATACATATTTTTCATTTCAAATACTCATAAGGTTTTCAAATTTTTAAATATTTTAAACAATATATTGAATAATTAATATTCCAGATTCTGCACTATTTCTAGGTCCCTATTTAAATGAAAGCAAATGTGTGATATTGACCATGTTAACTGCTTTGGACAGGTCAGTCCTCATATCTAATCTCTCCTACTGAAGTATGTGTTCAGACGACACTCCGATGGATTTGATCTAAAATGGATCATAAGGTTTTGCACAAACTTGTGGAATCCGTGCCAGCTCGAGTGCACACTGTCATTAAAGCAGAAAGGGGACGTACCAAATACTAAGAAACTCTGAAATTCATGTAAATATTTCAAAGATTCTACTTTTCACTCAATTTGTTGTCAGTAATATAATTTGTAATGACAATTGTTGCAAAATAGAAGCATTTTCACTATATACACAGTATATGGACCTGTGAGTTGTATTACAGCCGGAATTACTGTCAGTTATTATATCAGCACCTAACACATAATCGCCCTTTTATTCAAAAATTCAACAGCGCTGTGGTATAAGGCATATCACAATACTTGAAGACATCCTCATGAGACATGATATATAATTTTGCTCAAATTTTGCCAGTATGTCAACACAGGCCACTAAAGGTATCAATATCATATTGCCGAGCCATAACTCTCACCTCTGAATGCTTTCTACCTTAAAACCCTTTTATATATTTTTTCCTTTCTGTTTTTCTACCCGGAGTGCAGGTGCTGCGTCAGGCATCAGTCAGGCGAGCGGCTTAGATGAAACCATCATTAACATTGTCTCGGGAATGGCAAGAAAATCCACAGGTTTGAGTAATGACTGACTGTATCTCGAGGCAGTCTGTGGTGCCGTTGTAATACACATGAAACAGCTAATTCCCCTGCCTTGTATAAATCCCTTGTGTGGTTGCTAGACTATGCAATGCTAATGCAAGCTGATTATTGACCTGATTATAGGAATACTCCAGGATTTTTTTCAATCACTATCCCGTGGATCTGTAGTGTGTGTGTGTGTGTGTGTGTGTGTGTGTCATTACTTCTTATAATTTCATCATGCTTCCTTGTACTGACAAGACTCATTCACTTACACAAAATTCACTTACAGTGTATTTCTTCAATACTGAAACTGTAAATCCACAGCACTGTGGTATTCCCAATTCTGACTGGTCAACAGCAGCTCTGATAGTAGTCCCAGCTGCAAAGTTTACATTAAGGCGTTTGTTCGAATTACATTTTGGTTTCTATGGTACCAGCTAACACAGGGACTTGTATGCCAGACGCTCCAAATAAACTTAAAAAGGGAAGGAAGGAAGGAGTCTCCAGTGTTAGTGCTTTTCTGAGGTAGTCAAAGATAAAGCTTTTCCAACGCAGCTCCTCTTTTCCAACATGAAAGATCCATTTTTTGGATAATATGAAGGGCTGGTGAAGGACCAACTGTTTATAGCTGCTATAACGTGAGTAATAACAGGAACTAACTTGTTTTGTAGATGTTCCACAACATTAAATGTAAGTATAATTGGATAAAAAGTATTACAGGTTGTTCTAATAAATATGAAAATGTATTATATCATTGGCAAATTGCTTTGATAAAAGAACTATAACAGTATAAATCCCTACTGTTTGGGTAAAACGATTGCAGTTTTAAACTTGTGTCAGCATATTAATAACAGAATTTGACAAATGCCCTTAGATTTCTGTAAGTAAATTACAGATTTGGTGAAATTACATTAAAACAAAGCCGAAATACTCTTTTAATGAATCTGTGTGGAAGTAAACAGATGAGAAGCTGCTGCAGAACAACCAATGATGCTGTCATTTGGACAGGAGAACTGTTGTTTTCTGGTATAATTAGTATTCATTGTAATAAAAAATAAAAAATGTCTCACCAACATATGCATTTCAAACAAGACAGGAGGCTCAATCTGCTAAGTGCTTCCTCTCTCTCTCTTTCTCTCTAACTCAATTGTGTTTATCTCTGTTTCATGGGGTACTCTGACTCAGCCACAGAGCCTGTTTTCCTGTGGGTGGTGAGAGGTCATTGTAGGTGAACTATGTTTGGATGACACTTTTCCCCATTCTTCCACTGCAATATCCTTAAAACGTAGAAAAAAATAATGAGAAACTTTTTTTTAATGGTAAATGGATATACAGTACATCTTGAAATGTTTACCCACTCTGACCTCCTTTTGCATCTGTTCAACATTTGCATTCCTCTGATATAGTATAAGAGAACAGCTGGAACTGGTCTGAGTGTGTAAACATTTCTGGGTCTAAATATGAGAAGAGAGAGACCAGACCTTCTGCTAGTGACCAGAAAATTGGGAATTAAAATCTAAGGACTGGCTTACAGCCACTGTTGGGAATCTTCACTAAATAGTTTGGATTGGATTCTGGATTCACTTGGATGTAAGCATTTATAAATAAATAAAGCATTTGTCTGCTGAGTGAGAATCAAGAAATGAAGAAATGTAATGACTCATGACAAAACCTTGGCCAAATGGCAATCTGATTTAATGTAGAGGCCACATGATAATGTATTAATGGAGGCCACAAGATGATATGTTGAATCTGTGAGTTGATATATTGAAGCCAAGAAATATTAAATAATATGCAGGTGATGTGATAATATATTGAGGCAATGAGATATGTTGTGACCACAAGATAATATATAGAGGTGATGAGATAATATATAGTAATGAGAGCCACAAGATAATCTATTGAGGCCACAAGACAATATACTGGGTTAATATGTTGAGGCCACAAGATAATATACTGAGGTGACAAGATAGTATATTGATACCACATGATAATATATTGAGGCCATTTGTTAATACATTGAGGCCAAGAGATGATATATTGAGGCCATGGCATATACAGTAATATCGAGGCCACGAGATAATACGTTGATGCCACAAGATAATATATTAAGCCATAAGTTAACGTTTTGAGGCCACAAGATAATATATCGAGGCATTGAGGTAATACATTGAGATGATGAGATAATAAAGAGATGATGAGATAATATATTCAGGCCACAGGTTAATATATTGAGGCCATGAGATAATATATTGAGGTGATGAGATAATATATTCAGGCCACAGGTTAATATATTGAGGCAATGAGAATATATTGAAGTGATGAGATAATATATTGAGGACACAAGATAATATGTTTAGTTAATTCATTGAAACCACAAGTTAGTATATTGGACCACAAGATAAGTTATTGAGGCTACGAGATAATATATTAATGGCACAAGATAATATATTAAGCTATAAGTTATCATATTGAGGCCGCAAAAGAATATTTTGAGGCCACAAGATAATATATTGAGGTGCTAAATACATTGAGGCGATGAGACAATATATTGAGGCCATCAGATAATATATCAAGGCCAGGAGATAATTATGAAGGTAATGAAATATATCGAGGCCACAGATCATTTCGTTGTGGCCACAACTTTGGTATCTTGTGGATATTGACATCATACTTTAAACGTGGCCTCCAGTTAACTGTTTTTGGAACATTTTCTTCTATTTGAGAATTCGCTTAAGAGAATTTGCCTAGCCAGCATTTTCTGAAGCACTGGTTCCTGCCATTTGCTGCTAATAATGAAGTCATCATGCTGAGCTTTATGTTTAAGATGTCATTGCACTGGTATGAATTGTACCTTGACTTGTGAGCAAAATGTAGACCTTGGAAGCACACGTGTCTCAGTGCCCGAAGAACTGAAGTGCTCTCACCTGTGACATCTCCTCTACACGCATGCTTCAGTGCTACATGCTCATAAATAACGTTTTTGTGCAGAAATTTGCAGCATCTTGCACTCATTTGAGAATGACCATGCTCACTGATACTGCTCAGTAAAAGAACACGGTATCGGAGGTATCGGAGCGATACTCAATGCCACATCACTAGTAATATTATCAATCATTTCCATTCTTAGGTTCCTGTGGTCACAATGGTCATGTTGACTTCTCTGTATGCCACTCATTGTAAAATGCAATACCTGCCACAAGTTAAACAGTTTGTGCCCAACAAATAGATCTAGATTAATTCTTCAGTATATTTATTTGCGGCCACACCTTATAAAAAAATAACCACCATGTCACCTTAGAGGCTCTGTATGTTTCAGTACAAACTGAAGGAAGAAAAGCCCATTTGTCCCAATGTAACCTTACACGTTTCTAATAAACACCAAAATCCCATGTTTACAGTGCTCACATTAAGCCTGCCCTAACAGGAGAGCTTGTAATTAAGTGTTGCCTTGTTTATCCAAACCCAGTATTTACACACTGACATTCAATTAAATCAGCATACAGTCAAATTTATAATAACTTTATTTGTATGCAGCACAAAGTGATTTACAACATTAACATAAAAAGACACGGTAATAAAAGGAAACTTGGTAATAGAGACAGGAGGGGTATGTATAAAACAAAACAAAATGAGCTTCAACAAAAACATGAAACAAATCAAAGTTTAAAAAAAAAGACTTTAGAGAGGAAATGATAAAATGATGGGATAATGATGTGATTATAATAAATGCAAGAATGATTAAAATGATGAGACTCAGCAGAAGTTTACGTTGCTCGCTTATTAATATCCTTAATGAGATATTCATGAATTGCACAGTTACACCTTGAGTAGTGATCGCTGTCAAGGAAAAAGGAAATTGTGTTCACAGAAACAACTGAAATAAATTCATGTGGAATGTGAATAGGCCTGCACAGACTGAAGAGAACAGAAGAAAGACAACTACTTAAATATAAGGCTCATTATTTAACATTTGAAACATGTACAGAAATATTCTGGCTATTTATTACAGCTATAGAGCTCCTTATTCCTGAAATCCCTGCTGACAGAACAAATTGACCAATAATGTCCAAGCTGACATTATTTATAGGCTACTTGTTTTTATCTTTATTGAGGTTTGGATTAAACCCATTCAATTCAAGTGAACAGTCAAACAAGGTAATAATTATCCCTTTCATGCATGAAATGATAAATATTACTTATATTAAAAAGTAAATGGATAAAACATTACAGTAAAATCTATCTATCTATCTATCTATCTATCTATCTATCTATCTATCTATCTATCTATCTATCTATCTGTCTATCTATCTGTCTGTCTGTCTATCTACAGTATCTATCTATCTATCTATTTTTTTGTAATCAACGTTAGATATTTTAGATTTGAATGTTACTTTTTGTTTATATCAGATCTATTTATCTGTCTGTCTAATCTAAATCAAATCTAACATATCTAAAATAATGTTTATTACAAAAATAATTTTTTTTAATGATAATTTTTGAACAAAATCTAGCAGTGTTCTTGACAAAATGTACACAGTTTAGGACTCTTGCATGGCAGACATTAAGGCATTCATTTGAGTCTGGCACAATTATTTATTTTATTATTATTTTTTTTTACTTGATTTTGGATTTTGTGTAGAAAGTTATATACCAGTGACATGGGAAATTTATGATTTATATTAAATGACATCAATGGTGATGTACTTCTTATATTTTCCCACTGTGCATGAAAGGGTTAAAACAACTCAATAATTGATATAATAACATTATTATTTGTGCATTATGATGTCCACCACTGTAACAACCCCTGGGTTTCCCCTGGCCTCTCTTTGAGAACCGCTGCTCTAGACAGACTACAGTGCCACAGCTGGTCATCCTTATGATTAGCTGCAGTGGTGGATTGTGTGTTAGTGACAAGAAGGTTGTGAGTCCAACATTTAGGGACTGCAAGAGAGCTACTGTTGGAACTACTCAGTCGGGATGTTGATGTGGAAGACTGCCAGAGCTGGCTGGTGGGTAGGAATTGGCAAAATGACCAAAATGGAAGAAAATGGGGAGGGTGGGTGTGGTGTTTGTCTGCTGAATAAGAATAACTCACATGACACAACCTCGAGCAATCAGACAGACTAGTACATTTCGAAAGACAATGGAGCGGTACAAAATGTTGATGTGGGAGGGATGGCATACTCTCTCTCCCTTGTCAGTCACGGCGATACTAACCGATCGTGTGAATTTCGAAATTTGTGTATGCAGAAGAGGGTAGATAGCGCTTACGCTGCCCTGTGATGCAACATGAGCAGCGGTTTTGAAAAGATGCAGTGGTTGGCTTCACATGTTTTGGAAGAACAGTGAATAAATGAATAAATATAATGACTCACATAACACAGCCTTGAGCAACTGATACATTTAGTCAGACTTTGTAATGGCAGAACATGCTTCATGCCTAATAAATATTGGGAAGGGGAACGTTCCCAGTAATTTCCCAGGTTCATATAAACAAAATGTATGGATGAGTATTGGAGAAACTCCTTAATGCTCATTAAGGAGATTACAATGGACTACAATGCCACAGCTGATCATCCATATGTCCTTAGAACCATTTCATGATAAAACATTCTGACATTTAAGCATTTAAGCTTGTCAAATAAATATAGTTTATTACTATACTATATAGCCGCCATTTTAACGCATACTTCTGACACTGTCCTGTGACAAATAAAACAACAACAAAATAATAAACATAAAATGCATTACTAAAGAAAAACAAAGCTACTGGTTGGTGTTGGCGCTCAAATGGCCTTGCTGGCAGGTGGGGGCGTGGTTTACAAAAATAAATAAATACAGGGGCGTGGCTTGTTATTTAATAAATAAACAGCCCTCAGTGGGACAGATCAGAAGATCTACCTTATTAACTTTTAAGTTTTGCCTCTATTGATAAGGCGAAATCCTTTTGCGCGCGAGCTTCATGCAGCATGTTTGACAATCCTAATTAAATGTGGGGTGGGGGAAAAGTTAAACGTGCTCAAGAATATAAAAAATCTCGGCATACAGACGGAGCGCGAGCCGCGGCGCATTAGTATGCGACTGGAGAAGCGCAGAAGCAGAGCGCGAGGCGAGACGCGCTCCAGTGAGAGAGAGAGAGAGAGAGAGAGAGAGAGAGAGAGACGACATTCGGTATTTCCAGCACGCGATCCTTTGCGTCTTACCTTCAGGCAGCAGCACCAGCAGCAAAGCGGTGAAGATTGAGATCGCGCGGCTCATGTTTACGAGTTGCAATCGCTGTATCGATCCTCGAGCACCGTGATGCAATTCAGCAGGTTGTCCTTATGTTTGTTTGTTTTTTTTTTGTCTCTGAAAGACACACACACACACACACAGAGAAAACGCACTGAGCGCACCGCACGCGCTCTTCCTCTGCTCTTGTTTACTACAGATGTTCCAAAAATGTCTTAGATGAGGAATTTATTTATTTTTTTTATTTTTTTTTTTTAATCTCCTCCTCCTCGTGCCTTTTCCCTCTCTTCCTTGCTCCAAAGTGTGACCCCTCAAGAGAAAACAACGACCGACAGGCACGCAAATATCCCTCACGCAAAGAGCATCCCCGCACGCGCCAGATGAGAGGACCAGATGAAGTGATGAAGTGGACAAACAAGGGCTTATCACAGAGCGCGCGCTCTCACCGGTGTACGTCCCCGTCCGGATTCTCTCTCGGAATGCGGCGCGAGCGAGCGGATCAGCAGCGCGACACTACGCGCATAGTTAGCGCGAGGCAGAGTCAAGAGCGGAGCCCGCACGAGCTCTGATTGGCAGCTCGAGGAGGAAAAGCGGCCGGCCAGTTCCGAGCGGGGGCGGGGCTCGGGGGAGGCGTGCTGGCCAATCACAGGGTGCGAGGGGCGGGGTGAAGACAGACGCGAGAACAGAATATTAAAGTGATTTATAAGGAAAGTGTGCAGGTACTGCGGTATTCCTCCTGACAGTGTGTACAGGGGAAACACACACACACACTCACACACACACGGCATATAGTAGGTAATAATGATAAGAAAAAGAAGATAGAGAAGAACAATAAGATGGAGATGAAGAAGACACTTAACAGGTTTCATTTAAGTTAAAATGAAAGTAGAAATGTGAAAAGAACAATAGCATGAAGAAGAGAATCAAAATAAATATATAAACAAATAAATAAATTTGTAAATTAGAGATGGCACTGATCCGATACTCAGTGGTATATTGGATATTGATTTTTGGATTTCAGTCCAATGGATCTTCTATCCAATCAATTGCTCTGTAGAATCTGAAGCGTCCTGCTTCCATGAACAGTCTTTGTCTGTTCGAATGCTGGAACGGGTGAAGGAGGTGGAGAAAAATCCTCCACAAGTGAATCCAACGCATTGTTATTGCTCGGGCTCACGGCCATGGTACTAACTGTCAAGTACGGCTTAGCCCCGGATGTGAGGTAAGCTAAACAATATTGGCTATTTAAAAAGGGGGAGGAGCCACTCGATATGTCCATCCTGACTTCCTGTTTCAGTGGAGATTATGTCAACACATCGAATAACGCTACGCATTTCTAGGCACTTCACGGGGACTTGAACTTTAAAGTCATTTTTCCTCATTTTTCCTCATTCATGGTGCAGATCAACAGTATCGAAGTAGTGATAATACACAACACAATAAAAAATAAAAATAAATAATCAAAATGTTAAAAAAATCCCACACAGACAACAGGAAATCAAGACAACCTATAATTTAATGTATGGCTTTTCATTTAGTAAAAAAAAAAAAAAAGACAAGCCAGTGAAGCAACTGATTTAGAAATGTACAAAAATGTGAGATGGAGTGAGTTAAAACCGAATCAGCATAATAAAAGATTATAGATTATCAAGCAGATTATCCTGTAGGCTGTTTGTCTGAGATGAATTCCTTATCTGAATGGCATAGGACTGGATGGCATGTGCATGTGCGATTCAACTCTCCCTGTTCACCAGCTTTTTGAGCTCACCAGTGAACTGTAGCTATCAAGTGCTCTTGTCACAATACTTTCACATTCAATCACTGACAACTAATATTTAAAGGACACTAAACGTGAAGCCTTATGCTCCCACTTTTGATGATTTCCCCTTTCCTACCACTAATGCCCTTGTACTTTCATCCAACGACTCCCCCATGGCACGCTCTTCAAAATATTCAGGATGTAAGACATAAGTGAAATGTCTCTGCTTTGCCGTGTCCCTGCAAGGTCAGCCGCTCAGGCTGGAGGATGGACACAGCTCCAGCAGGGCTGAGCCGTCTGCTGCTTCGGACAGACTGATGACACCACAGAGGAGACGAGGGAAAGCTCGCGAATGTCAATTAGCCAAAGCCTGAATGACACATATCATGCTCATGCAGATGCTCAGCTCAGTAGATAAAAGCGGCCATGTTTTAATAGCACTTCAGAGACGTGCTTTCAGAGAACAATGGAGAATACGATGTGCATTAATTATGTTTGATTTACTGCTCGGCCCATTGAAAAGCAATTAATCAGCAAAGCGTCACTGAGTATTGCATATGCATTGCTCCGGGTCTGAGACTTTCTTTTATTGCACACGTCGTAAAACTGTTCATTGTAGTGTAACCCAAACCAAATGTAAATAAACAGTACTCAGCAGACTGCTTTTTTATTTATTTATTTTTTTTTATTTATTTGTTGAAGTTTGTTTTATCTATTTCTTGTAATTGATTCTTGGAGGATGTTCTTTGAGGATGAGAATTATAAACCATTATAATCTAGACATTGTTTTCTTATGCCACAGTGCTGTTGAGTTCCTTATTCTGATTGGGCAGAAGGTGTTGATTAGTTTTCGATTAGTTTGATTAGTTTTAATTTTTCACTGGAAATTGCATAAGATTAAAAAAAAAAACCTTTGTTATTTGGCGAAGAAAAAAAAGTATAATTGTAGACATGGTGGAGTTTTCTGTGAGGAGATGCTTTAATTGAAATGTAAGTGTTCAACATTTAAAGTTTTCCACCACAAGAACGTCTTTGGCGCACAGAATTTTGCAATGTTTTTTTTTAAACACATTTTTTAATCAAACCTAGAAGCATGTAATGTATGGTATTTGGAGTCAGGATGCAAAAAATGAATGCGTTCTTTATTATATATAGTCCATGAATCACAGTCATGAAACATGGCACGAGTCAAGATACAGGCCGACAGGGGTACAGCATGCATATCCAAATGCACAGGTCAGTTAAACAGGCATGGGTCAAAACAACAAGGAACCATAACACAGGAAAGTACAGCTTGCTAATGTACAAAACATTCAATGAGACTTTGCAGTGAAACACAGAAACGGAAGGTTCTAAATAGACAAACTTATTAAGGATTGAACACAGAACAGGTGCACACATTTGGGGAACAAACCAATGACACGACGGGGGCGGAGACAGGATCAAAACCATAACAAAAGGCACATGGCCAAACATGTGTTAAGTATTTTAAATGTAAGATGTGTGGAAGAGTTTTGAACCCTTTGTCAAAAGATCCTATTAGAGTTTCAGTTTGACCTGTAGGATCGTATTCGATTTAGTAGAATCTTATTGGAACTCTACTTGTATTTTATTTGAAATAATGGCTTGTTATTGGAAAGATATTGGAAATTACAGAGGGTGCTTTGGAAGTTTTAAAATCCTCAAAGATTTTCTTAAAAGTTTTACACAGTTCATTCATTTTATTTAAAGCTTACATACAGTGGGGGAAAAAGGTATTTGATCCCCTGCTGATTTTGTATGTTTGCCCACTGACAAAGAAATGATCAGTCTATAATTTTAATGGTAGATGTATGTTAACAATGAGAGAAAGAATAACAACAAAAAAAAAAAGTTATAAATTGATTTGCATTTTAATGAGGGAAATAAGTATTTGACCCCTTCGACTTAGTACTTGGTGGCAAAACCCTTGTTGGCAATCACAGAGGTCAGACGTTTCTTATAGTTGGCCACCAGGTTTGCACACATCTCAGGTGGGATTTTGTCCCACTCCTCTTTGCAAATCCTCTCCAAGTCATTAAGGTCATTTTCAATGCCCTGGCTGAGGGAAGGAGGTTCTTACCCAAGATTTGACGGTACATGCCCCGTCCATCGTCCCTTTGATGCAGTGCAGTTGTCCTCTCCCCTTAGCAGAAAAAACACCCTCAAAGCATAATGTTCCCACCTCCATGTTTGACGGTGGGGATGGTGTTATGACTTGGGGTCATAAGCAGCATTCCTCCTCCTCCAAACACGGAGAGTTGAGTTGATGCCAAAGAGATCTGACCACACCTGACCACAACACTTTCACCCAGTTCTCCTCTGAATCATTCAGGCAAACTTCAGACGGGCCTGTACATGTGCTTTCTTGAGCAGGGGGACCTTGCGGGTGCTGCAGGATTTCAGTCCTTCACGGCGTAGTGTGTTACCAATTGTTTTCTTGGTGACTATGGTACCAGCTGCCTTCAGATCATTAACAAGATCCTCCCGTGTAGTTCTGGGCTGATTCCTCACCGTTCTCATGATCATTGAAACTCCACGAGGTGAGATCTTGCATGGAGCCCCAGACCGAGGGAGACTGACAGTTTCTTCCATTTGCGAATAATCGCACCAACTGTTGTCACCTTCTCACCAAGCTGCTTGGCGATGGTCTTGTAGCCCATTCCAGCCTTGTGTAGGTCTACAATCTTGTCCCTGACATCCTTGGACAGCTCTTTGGTATTGGCCATGGTGGAGAGTTTAGAATCTGATTGATAGATTGCTTCTGTGGACAGATGTCTTTTTATAGGTAACGAACTGAGATTAGGAGCTCTCCCTTTAAGAGAGTGCTCCTAATCTCAGCTCATTACCTTTGTAAAAGACACCTGGGAGCCAGAAATCTTGCTGACTGATAGGGGATCAAATACTTATTTCCCTCATTAAAATGCTAATCAATTTATAACTTTTTTGAAATGCGTTTTTCTGGATTTTTTTGTTGTTATTCTGTCTCTCACTGTTAAAATACACCTACCATTAAAATTATAGACTGATCATTTCTTTGTCAGTGGGCAAATGTACACAATCAGCAGGGGATCAAATACTTTTTTCCCCCACTGTATACTGTGCTGACAGTTTAAAAAAAAAAAATACAGTGAAAAAGTACACTTAAAAATATCACATTTAATTCCCATATAGACCTGAATTCCAAATGGATCCCATTACAAAAATCCTGTAGAAGTGGTCCTAATGGATATTTATGTCTTGTCCTATAAGACAATTCCTATAGGAATCTCATAGGAATTATTCCAAAATATAATAAAAATTCTAATTAGAATCCTGTACAAGTTTCTTATTGGAATCCTTTAGGATTAGTGAAACATGCTCATTTGCAAGTATTAAAAACGCTGTAATAAAATAGCTTCAGGCAGATTCTGTGTGCAGTCCTTCGCCTCAGGCCTGCAAGAGGGTCCTTTTTGGTTTCTGTCAGAAAGGGTCTGGATAGAAACAGATGTTTTGGGGTCTTTTTCTAGGTCTTGGGAGCAAACATGGGAGAAAACCCTAGCCAAACATGGGAGCTTTTATTATTTAAACTCTTTCAGTACTTCAGTACTTGCATCACTGTCACTGTGTCTGTCCTTGGGCTGAATTTTGCCCCAGTTACTTTCACTTTGTGTAAAACCATTTCTCAAACGAACAAATGTTAAATATAGAAAGTGCTTCTTCATTAGCTGACCTGTTGAAATCACAGATTATTCCAAAATGTCGCTGGGATTTAATGTATCTCAAAATGTAATGTGAGGTTTTCCATGTGTTTGCTGCCAAACGTATAGTTCCAGAGATTGTCTTATTAAACAGCTGCAGTGGAGATCAGAAATATCTGGCTCTGATGATCTTCATTACTTAGTACGTTTTCCTCTTTGTTAATGGATATGAGAGATCGCACCAATTGGGTGTAATCACAGTCTGTTTAACAGCTTTTACCCAAGACTCTGTAGTAGGGCTCAGGACACAAGGGCACAAGATCAACGTACAACCAATTCATTTTCCTCCAAACAAGCAGGTAAAGCTTCCAGGAAATAACACCAGAGAAACATCAGAGGACTAGAAAACCGTGTTTGGCTGCTAGGAAAACAAATTGGCATAACTTTTTAGTCATTCCAACCAGAAAAAAAGGATTATACAGTATATTTATGTGGTATATTGTAATGCTCAGCCTCACAACTGGGCACCTCAGCTCATACCCAGGTCTGTGAAAGCAATAACAAATGCACGTGCACCTGAAGCAGGAAGAGCTCCAATTGCCTGCGGCTGGAGTGCCATGATTACCCCAAGCAGTCCCAGCTGGCATGTAATCAGAGACAGACAAAAGAGCTGCATGCTAGGGAAACAGAGTTAGATGCTGGATGTGCTATCACAGAGTAAAACTGGTTACTAATCCTCTCTCTTGTACACAGACACCCCGGAGGAAATCTGTCCTCCAGCCCACCACTGACGACACTCACCGCTTGCACTGGATCCCATAAGGACGGAGTTTGTTACCTCAGCTTCCTTGGTGGACGCAACTGCCTTAATGGCCGTATCCTTCAAAAGCCTCACTTTGGAAGGCAGCACATTTAGGACAACCTTTTATCTACATTCACACTAGCAAGTGACAAACGATCGTTCATTTCCTGTGTACGTACGTGACATGAGGCAGCGATATCAGCAAGAAGAGTAAAGGCACATTCACACATACAACGATTTTATCACTACAAGTTGGCAGTTGCAGTAGTATGAAGTTGCCAGCAGGCGTTCCTACTACTGGTTACCATAGTAACATTTATCAGTGGATGGCGCAACTAGCATTCCACTTTTGACAACAAATCAGTTTCTTGCCGCGAAAATTAAACATCCTGGAGGGAGAGTGGTTCCATGTGCACTGTACTGTCTTCACTGCCATTGGTAGTCGCTGCAGAAAGTCACTCCAAATTTGCATAAGGTTAAACTTTTCCCAACTTTGTTGCGTCACTGGATGCACCCACATCTAGTCGCTCATGTCGCCGGAAGTCGCCAGCTCTCTGGTCTCTGGTCGCTTTGTCGCTGTATATGTGAATGTACCTTGAGTGACAAAGCGATGAAGTAACAAGTTACACTGAGATTTGCTCAGTTCTATGCAAATTAGGTATGACACCATAAAGCGGCAAATCCAAATGATTCTTCAAACCAATCCTATGGTGCGTGTGGTCTGACATTTCCTTACTTCCCCATTCACAGCGTAATTTACTGTTTGGTGCGCAAAAATGGAAAACCTATAACCATGGTTACATGTTATCGTCATATCCAGTACTTCATCTCATTAAATAGAGACATTACGAAGAAGAAAAAAAGCTTGGAAGAAAGTAGTGGAGATCATTGGCACCTCTGATGAGTGTATAGCTAGTACAGTTAGCTTGCTTTGCTTATCTACCAACAAAGCTTCTATGAAGCCTAGCATGTAACATGTAAAATCAAACAACCAATTTTCACAATGATTAGCAAGTTAGTTGATTTCTGTTTCACTAGTTAGCTATGACAGCTTCTCATCTAAACTAAAAAAAACAAGAACAAAAAAACATGCTGGACAGCACAACAGTAGTTGCCGCTACATTCCCACAAGAGACAAGCGTGACTTGTTGCTTGCTAGTGTGAACATGCACAGGGTTAGCGTCAAAAATATGTGCCATAAATTGTAGGACCCTGCTCATGTGACATTTTCTTACCTGAGAACTGCTGAATAATAGAGCTAGCTAGTTAACTAATGCTAACTAGCAAGTGAGCATTAATTGATATCAATATAGATGCATTTAGCTACTTAAGATGTGAGGTTGCGTAAGGTTTACAAGTTAATTCCATGTTCTAGAACTAGTGCCAGATTGCTCCAGCATGTATGTCCAAACTTTTATAGCACTTTGGTCTGGAGAACAGATTTATGAGATTTATGCCTACGCTGGCCTTCCAAATGGAAAATGCCTTTATCTCAAAGAGTGCACAAAATGCTTCCCAAAAATGCCGTTAACCTTTCATTCCTTGCTTTCTCCTGCACTTAAATTAAAATACACACACACACACACACACACACACACACATACTAGAGCAAGAAGCTGGTGGGAATGAATCAGAGGTGGAAACTAGGTATGAAATTTTGATATAATGACAATTGCATAACGGTTTATGATAATATAACGATATTGTATATATATATATATATATATATATATATATATATATATAAGGTTGCTACACATTTACTTTCATCTATCAAACAGCATTTAGTCCAAAAAGAAAGAAACCTTGGCAGTATTTTGGATGTGTCCAGCAAACATAATTAAAGGACTGCCATCTGTCAGAGGAATATAATGTTCCTTCAAATTTGTCCAAAATTAGGAACTTTAAAGGCCAGCTGTCCTTATGCTGCCATCCAAATGGGAGAGACCTCATCTCTAGGTAGCCTTCTTGTGACCGGAACAAAAGTACTGTGGTCATTTTGAAGTGTCAATGATAACAATATCAGTGCATTGAATATTATATTGAATAAGCAGTTATTGGCACAAGCCTACTGAAAACAGTTCTCAATGTTTTACTTGAGGCACCTTTAACAAATCTGTGCCTGGGCTGGATGTTGGTTCAGTTATTAGTCGCTTTGGATATGTGTATCTGCCAAGTAAGGAATAAAACACAACAAAGATGTGCAAATACAGGAAAATAATCAACAACAAGGGGATGTGATGCGGCCTGGCACAAAACAGAGTTACTGTAACTGTTAAGTTCTGTTAAGTACTATAACAGTTTGCGCATTGTTGTTGAACGTCAACAAAACAAGTCAATTCCTGTTATCACTTATGTTATAGAAGCTATAAACAGTCTCTCTTTTTCTCTCTCTTGAAGTTAATAAGACAACAAAAACATAGTGTGTTAAGTTACACGGAAACCGGAAAGTCGTCCGCCCTGAAAACTTAAGTTACCGCAGCTGTAGTGCTTACCGTTAAAACAACTCTAGCACTGAAGCGTCCTTCCAAAAATGATAAATTGATAAACAGCATCTCCTCACAGAATATATATATATATATATATATATATATATATATATATATATATATATATATATATATATATATATATATGTGTGTGTGTGTGTGTGTGCAAAAGTTTTAGGCACCCTATTATTTTTTTAGTACAAACTTTGTTATAGGTTTTTTATTTTATGACTTCTACATTATCAAGTCAGTACAAAGACATTTTAGATTCCCAAACATTAGTTTTCTAGCACAAAATTAAATGTTACAGAAAAATGTTTGTATGTCATTAAAGAAAGCAGCATATTACATGAAAAGAGACACTTTTCAGACAAAAAACACAATGAAGGCTGCTGGGTTTTGCTGTAAAAATAAGAAGCGAGTGCGAAAGTCAAAGTCTCCAGAAGAACTGTGTCTGGTTCTGCAAGATGCTCAATAAAACTTACCAGCTCATTTCCTTATAAAACTGCACACATTGTACCGGGAACAACTATTTTAATTTTAATTTTTATTTTCTTGTCACACCAAATATTGACTTTGTGTCATTTACTACTGTTTACTGCTCCTTAATGTAGAAACATTTAATTTCATTATTTTGAAGGCATCTTTTGCTCTACAGCATTCTTTGCACAGTACTATATTGAACTTGAACTTTAAATATATATATATATATATATATATATATATATATATATATATATATATATATATATATATATATATATATATATATATATATATATATATTATACTATTTACACCGGTCATCCTGTTCAAAAGTTTACACTCTCAACTGTACCAACTGTATGTGATATCAAATGTGTAGAAATTGTGTTCAAATTTCCAAAATATGATGAAGAGTATGTGAGAGAGACTAAACTTAATGGCCTAATAATAATAATAATAATAATAATAATAATAATAATTTGATTTAATAATAGGAACTACAATTGGTAAATATTAAGCTTATTTTTTTTAAAGATTATCCTGAAGGTCTGTCAAGAAAATGAGGAATAATCCAAAAAGTGGTTTGAACTAATCATCGAACCACAGAGCACACAGCTTACTTCAAATATTTATCTAATTATCTACTCCGAAAAATCATTTGCAAAGATTCGGGGGGAGCAAAAAAAAGAAACACGTGCCTTGCACATTTTGAGAAGAAACTCCTGATTTCCATCTGAGCAAGTGTGTGATGTCTCCTGGAGTTTAGTTATACATTAAATATTCAGATGATTGAACATGGTGTGACTTTTTCTCTTTGTCTGGCTTAAACAGATTGGATCTCAGAGGGAGCACAGCAGGTCAGCGCAGTAAAAGCCAAGACACATCAGATAGTCAGGAGAGGGTTCTTAGCGCAAGTAGGATCTGTCTGTAAATGTCTCAATGACTTGCTCACTTGGGCACCAATTCACATATTAAAAAAAACAACATAGAGAGTAGAAATTGCAATTAAGTGAAAATACTATTAACAACCATTAAAACCAGGTAGAGCAGCCTATTAAACAGGAAGAGCTGCTTTCAAAACTCAAATCTTTAAAATTAAAAACAGCTTGTGGTCTTGACAGCATCATATGCTTAAAAAGTGTTATTCAACATTCTACCGAGTTCAGGTCGTTTTCCCGACATCTACAGCCGAAGTCATGGAAATGGAGATGCACTGAATTTGAATGCTTTTAGAGGTCCAGTAAAAAACGGAAAAAAAGAAAAAAAAAAACACTATCAGCTTTTAGCTAGCTCTGAACCTCACTAACCCTGGAACAGTCATTAACACTGAGCATGTTCAGACCAGCACCACTTTACAACCCAATATAAACAGCAGTCAGATCATCAAACAGTGTCAAACAGCCTGTGTGGATCCATGAAACTAACAGCCAGAGTAAATTAGAGCGCTGTCGGGTCATAAACACAGGACGGATGGGCAGAGTCAGAGTCAGAGTCAGTGTCAGAGACACAAAGCGAGCATTACTTAGTTTGAAAGATGCTGTAACCCTGGTTCATGCTTTCATAACCTCACATTTAAATGACTTTATCTATTCTGGGAAAAGCCTAAATAGACTTCAAAGTTCAGCTGCTAGAGTAGAAAACACTGACTTAAGTAAAAGTATTACTGTGTCATGTGAACACCGGAATCAGTGTTGAACCCCAGCTCACAGAATGCATCACGGCCTACGAACATGGGACTGCATCCCAAAACACGCATACACACTCCATGTCACGTTCCAAGTCACCTGATGTATAAACTACAAACAAACAGACCCACAATGTGAAGTATTGTTCTGTGTTTACACTGTCGCATACAAAATCTTGTTCCCTCATGCATGATATTCTTGTTTTGTTTTTTGTTTTTTTTTTTTAAATCTCACTCAGATTTTGTCTGCACGAGTCTGTTTGCTCATTGCATGACCCTTGCCTATTTTTGTGTATCATTTTAGATGTTTGCAATACAAAATCTTTTGAATACCCTCACCTGCAGTCGTGTCTGTCGCCTGACATGCTGCTGCTGTAGTCATAATTCACTAAAAAAAGTAGTAAAAGTGATTTTTTCCCCTTTTCTTTACATGTCTACAGTTGAAACAGCTAATCCAACAATGTTCTATATCTGAGGATATATATCTGAGGACCAACTAAGTGAGCTATGCTGAAGTGAACACCACATCCATTTTCAACAGTATACAGTATAAAGAAAGGGCTAGCTAACTTCGTGTTGGGGTTTCAGTAGCTTGCTAGGTTCATTCGTCATTAGATACCTAGCACATCTTAAAAAAAAAAAAAAAAAAGAAAAGAAAAGAAAAGCTGATCAATTGGGTCAGAGACACTCATTTGTCTCCACAGTTTCAGACACTGCTGCTGCTGCTACACTGAAGTGTAGACTTTCAGTAGGTTTTATATCTACTGGTACTGTAAGTATAAATCTAAGAGCAGCTTGAGATCAATGGGAGTCAATGGGATCTTTTACTGCCATAGCTCCCAAATTTTATTCATTTAAAACAGACCTTTCTCCCAACATTTTCCCCCCTTTCTTCTTCCTGAAAAGAATCAGAGATAGTCAGAGAGAAAAGGAACCGATGTCGAGAAGCAAAAAGGGGAATTATAGATTAAGGAGAGACTTAGGGAGAGAGAGAGAGAGAGAGAGAGAGAGAGAGAGAGAGAGAGAGAGAGAGAAGGGGGACTTGAAGAGAGGGGGGGTAGTAAGAAAAAGAAAGATATAATACAAAACAGAGAGTGAAAGGGGAGAAAGAGGGAGATGGAGAGAGAGAGAGAGAGAGAGATGGAGTACTTAGAGAGAAAGGTAGAGAGAGAGAGATTGATAGACAAGAAGAAAGAAAATGAGAGAAATTGACTTATGTAGGAAAAAAAGGAAGAATTAGAGAGAGAAAAGGACAGAGAGAGAGAAAGAGAGGGGGTTGATATGGAAGCAGAAAGAAAGAATTAGAGAAGGATATACTGTAAAGAGAGAGGGAGAGAGAGAGAGAGAGAGAGAGAGAGAGGGGAAAAAAGCAAATGAAAAAAGAAAAAAAACAAGAAAGGAAGAGAGACTTTATGTAAGAGTGGGTGAGTCTGAATAAGAGAGAGCAAAAAAGAGAAAGAAAGAATGTGAGAGAAAGAGGAAGGCAGAAAAAGACAAGGAGAAAGGTACAGACAGAAAAAGAGAACAGATGAGAGAGAAAGGATGAAGGACAGATTAATCCCTCATCCCTCACAAACTTCCTAGTGAATGGAGACTATATGGACCAGAATAAGAGCGATGTGTGTGTGTGTGCGTGTGTGTGTGTGTGTGTGTGCAGAAGAGGCCTTGAGTAGTCTGTAGCCGTGTTCCATATTAAATAAAGAGCGGTGTGTGTGGGATGCAGACGATTCACACACAGCACAGAGGAACAAATCAGTCAGCGCTAATCTCGTTCGCTTTAAAGTCGAATGTGTCGTTACATTTGCTTCGTTATCGCGCCTGTTGTTTTTTGCTGATTGCTCCTGCAACATGTCATGCCTATAAAGCACCTTGAAATTGAACAAGCGAAACTGAATCAACAAAAAACAGAGACTGAATGAGGAAACCGCAACATTTTAGAGAAAAGGAATTGAGCAATTGTTCTGTGGTTCTCGGGCTTTAAAATGCTAAATGCTAAATTGAATTAGCCCTTCACCCCAAAAATATATTACTGTAACCTATAAACAGGAGGACATTTAATTACGTTTCTCCCTTAGGGTGTACTATATTACTGATATGAAAAGTGTAATGAAACGTAGCCATGAGAAATTCCCCTGACACACACACACACACACACACACACACACACACACACACACACACACACACAGTAAAAAGTTGACTTAAGATTTTTACAGAAACTATTTGTTATATGTAAAATTGTTCAAAGAGAACAAGAAAAAATATATTAGCATTTGTTTAACAAGCTGCACATGAACATAGTGGTGCTTTATTGTTGCTAGCAAGCTAGCTAGTTTAGCTATTTAAACTAATGCATGCTCGGAACGGTTGCATCGCTAGGTTTTACATCCTATGGCTTGTTACTATGCGTTCAAGTCCTCCTTGAAAGTTCGTAATTACGACATCGGGTACGTTCAAATCACTTTGGTCAGAGCAAGATGGCGGTGTACCTTCTCTTAATTAACTACAAAAAATACAGTAAGGTTTTTTAACTCTACGTCTAGAAAATGAAGAACAATGAATGCGCAATCCGGTGTGTTTTGCCTTTTTATGTTTTTAATCAATTTATGAAGCCACTGTAAACTTTATGGTTACATATTATATCATAATTGTACAATGCTATCGTATTTTGTGCAAGAAATTAGCTTGTTTTATTGTAACTGAAAAAAAAAAGCAAACACATAATAACTGAAAACTACAGACGTTACAGACATATATTTATTCCATCATGCTTTTTTACCGACACGCCCCCAACTCGGAAACTTGGAGCTGAAATTAAATCCTGAGTTTCCCCATGCGTAATTACGACTTTGTGGTGGCGTTCATGTGCATTCAACACGTAAATACGATCTTTCTGACATGACTTGAACGCACCATAATTAAACAACCACAGCTCTGTTGAAATCTCGATTCTGATTGGACAGACTGAACAGAAGTTCCAGCTGTCAATCATATTGTAGGTTTGTATTTAATGTGCTCATTCTTATACGGTATCGTTTCTATAGTAACAGATATAGTATGGCATCTCTCCACATCAATGTATTTTTTTGGGGGGGTTGAGTTTTTAAAAAAAGTTTCTGTAAGGAGATGTTTATTCAACATTTATGGAAGGAGTCTCCAGTGTCAGTAACATTCAGAAAGTTTTCCGATATGGGAAAGACTTCGTTCTGGTTGCATTTGCTTTTGTGTGATTAACTTCAAGAGAGAGAGAAAGAAACAAGACAAACTGAAGAGGAAATGTTTATTTATAGCCACTATAACATAGTGAAGGGGGCGTGTCCTCTAACGCTCATTTTTTTCCAATTAAAATCAAACTAAATCACATTGTGTTGCTGTGAACCAGCTCTAAAACATATACAATTGATATTACATCATCTCCGAAGGAGAGCCATGCACCCCCTTCCTATTTCTTCTTAAGCCTCTTTCGATGATGCAGCTCTGGTAGGCGTTTACTTTGAGCATATGGACAGATTAATGGGAAGCCACTTTAGGCAGAACGCTGTGGAAAATTGGATTAAATCGATGAAATAGGCCGGCATGCCCCTTTATTGTCTGCAGCAGTGGAACTTAAGCATTTAGACAGGCACTTTACGTGTGTTCTCTGCTCACTAATGCATTGCGTTCTGATTCAGCCATAAACAGAGTTGTGTCGATGCACTTCAGATCAGTTAAAGACTCTGAAAAAGTGCAGTTCGGATCAATTACCATGCATTATTATCTGGTTATTTTTGTCATGAGATCAATCCGGTAGTAATCAGGACAGGGAAATGATAATAATGTGGTAATAATGTGTCTGGACTTCATTTGTTTACAAGTACATTCTGTTTTCTAGAGAAGTTCTCAAGACGTCCCAGAGGAGTATATGTAAATTGTGGTGTAACTTAGAGGGTAAAAATATAATACCTTTCATTAGAGACCTGTGAGAATATCGAGCGGAAGGAATGAACAATACGACAAAAGCACCATATCATAGGAGTATCAGGCACTTTTAGTGGGATCTTTATAGTATCTGTTGTCCTTAAGCCTTGGTCTAAGATTTCAAGGTTTTCAAGCTCAAAACTTTAGGCTCTCATGCGTCTATACAAAATTTGGCCAAAGCAACTGCCAGACCAAACACAGAGCCTGAATATGCTTGTAATTATCTCTTTTGCTTATTAAGTGGAAAGAAGCCATTCCCATGATGGGTACGCAAATGACCTTGTGGGTATGCTGTACGGCTGAAACTAATGTAGAAAAGAAATAACAAACTAATAAACCTGTCAAGAAAATCTTCTAAATAAACTAGGGCACTGAACTCTTACTTGTTTGTGTATAATTTGCAGAGATTATTTCATTTTGCTTAGAGATAAACAGAATAAACTGCTTATGGCTCCTTTGTGTTTATGGTCCTAATCCACTGAGATACCATGCTGCCCTAATATAAAACTTTGGTGAATTCAATGTACTCACTCTAGAGCAGGGGTGTACAGTCTTATGCAGAAAGGGTCGGTGTGGATGCAGGTTATCATTCCAACCAAAGAGAAGTCACACCTGAGTCTATTGAAAGCCAAGATCAACTGATTAACCCAACCCAGTGTTCCTGAGATTAGCTTTGGATCCAGTGCATCCCTGACCAGAATAAAGTGGTTATTGTAGAGCAGTTGTCACCAACCCTGTTCCTGGAGATCTACCTTCCTGAAGACTTTAGCTCCAACCATAATCGTGCCCACCTGACCATCTAATCATTGCCTTAAGAAGTTCTTGATCAACTAAAACAGTGTGTTAGATTTTGGCTGGAGATGAAACCTGCAGGAAGGTAGAGCTCAAGGAAGAGGGTTGGTGACCACTGCTGTAGATGAATGAAGGGATTCCACAACATTGAATGTAACAATAAATGGATAAACAGTGTGACGTTTCGTTCATTATTAAATAAAACACTGTAATCATTGGAAAAAATGTAGTGGTGTAATAGGAATAAAACACTTTGAGACATACTGTTATTGGAAAATAATAAACTTTTGGGTAGTAACAGTAACTCTGCTTCCTGGATCATACCTGGATTATACGTAACTCACGTAACCAGGCTGGCAAGGTGGCTTAGTGGCTTACCATGTTTGCCTCGCACCTCAAGGGTTGGTGTTTCGAATCCTGTCTCCGCTCTGTGTGCGCAGATGTTGCATGTTCTTCCTGTGCTTTGGGGGTTTACTCCGGGTAATCCGGTTTCCTCCCCCAGCCCAAAGACATGCATTGTAGGCTTATCGGCATTTCCAAATTGTCTATAGTATATAAGTGTGCATGTGACTGTGCCCTGCAATGGTGTGGCCCCCCACCTTGTGCCCCGAGCTCCCTGAGATAGGCTCCAGGGACCCTGTTTAGGATAAGTGGTATGGAAAATGGATGGATGGATGTTTAGGAAATTCCACTAGACCTCAGTCATGTTTACAAACAACCACAACCTCAAACCTTCTTCTTCATACCCACAATTCCACATTGTTAGGAATGATTCCTGCAGGCACTGGATGTATGCACTCAGCTCTATATTAATGCATTTCAATGTTTGTGTATCATTCCATGCTCTGTGTGATCAAGCTGACTTTGCATCTTTTATGAAGCGAATCCTTCATCCTTCATCCTGCCCCATTTTCTCTCTCCCTCTATCTGAGTCACCCTCCCTATATGTATAGCACTTGCTCTTCCCTCCGCTCCCCCCCCCCCCCTTTCTAAATCATTTCCTCTGTTTGGAATTGATTCCAGCATGTCTTATCATATAAACAGCCGTGCATGCCCCCCCCCCTCCCCCCGTGTCTCTATCTCCACCCATCTCACGCTCTTTTCCTCTAGCATGCTGTCAGTCATCCAAAATGCCTCTCTTACTTTCTTTTTCCTCCCTCTGTCTGGGATCTCTGGTGAGCTTTGCAACAAAAGCTTGATCTGATGATGGACAAACATGTTTACCTGGTACATTTTAACATATAGAGTGGAATTTCCCTTTTCTACCATCTATCAAACATTCCAGGTTGGTCGAATGAGGAATGTGCAAAGAGAGAGATTGGGGTCTAGTTGGGAAAAAAAATAAAAAAATCAAAATTACACAATTAACAATAACAAACCAGTCAGAACGATTACAAGTGAGTCACCCAGTAATTGTCACGCTAGTATTACAGACAGGTTTTCACAGCAGGTTTTCACAGTTTTCAATTTAAAGTGTAGGATAAATGATGACGTATTTTGAGTAACCAAAAACATCAGTACTGAATTTTACAAGCGCTAAAGCAGCTACAAGAACAAGAACTTCTGTAATTAACCTGGTAACTTACAGGCTTTATCCATGTTCATGATTAAGCATGGAATGAAAATGCCTTCTTTCAGTAATGTTGCTTCTGTTCCTAATAAATGATTGAAGGCAGGATATACTGAGCATTTCTAACTACAGTCGTATTGAAATAAAATCCGAATAGATGCTCTGGGTCAATAAGACATCCATTGCTAAGCAGTGAACATGAAGGTTGAATGGAGCTGTTCTTTGAGTGACCTTGAGTCTCAGAGAAAGCTACAGAGAGAAAAAGTGAAAAAGAGAGTGACAAAAGAATCCTGGCAAAGCAGGGAGTCTGAATGCAGCGTTAATAGTCAAGGAAAGCAGAACCTTGCTGAAGCAAATTCAATACATTTGTTTTTATTTAACAACCGTGCCATCGATTTTTATACAGCCTCAAAAGTTAAGATGCACGGTGAAGCGTTTGATTTTGTCCCTGGTGTTCCTGTTCTTTCCAAAGTCATCATTTTGTCACTTATTTCAGGTCCTTTTTCGTGGTTTTGATCTCGTATAGGATCTGCAGACCAGCATGGAAAAGAAGAAAGGCCCCTAATGACGTTAGCTCAGGAATCGGTATTTTCATTAGCATCACTTCGTAATCATTGCTGCTATCACACCAGTTCAATTTATCTATTGATCACACCCTGGCGTTTTCCCTTTGTCTCCTTCTCTCTCTTGGCCTGGGTGGACAGATGAGGGGTTGCTACTTCACCTTCCCGCCTCCCTGTTAAACTCTTAACAGATATGTTCTTCTGGTGGTTAATTAAACACGTCCCGAGGCCTGCTGGTCGATGGGCATGAAATCGAACTCCTTAGTGCTGACGTGGCTAGAAGCTCCTGCAGTGCCAATCAATAAAGGGTCTGAAGATCACACAACAGAGGGTGTGTCTTTGAGTGGGTTGTATCTTTGAGTCGTATGAACCTGTTTCTAAGCAGCCACTTAGTGTTTAAATGTGCTCTCAAAGAGGTAAAGATTTCTCAGATATCCTGAAGTTAGCCCGTGTTAACTATCTAGCTACCACTAGTAGAGAAGATTCTGAATATAATTGATTAATATTTATTAATATGACTTCATCTCAGAAATCTAGTCAGGTAGGCATATGTTAACTAGCTAGCTAGTGTTGGCAATAAAGATTATGGACATTTATGAATACATTAAAATCCTCCCAGAACTCCTGTCAGGTCAGCTCAAGTTATCTAGCTAGCAAGCATTATCAGTGTAGATGAACATTTATAAATATATAAACATAAATAATATAAATATTATAATATATAAATATTATAAAACATTTATAAATATGACCTAAAATTCTATCAAAAATCCTAATCAATAAGCTTGTTAGCCAGCTAGCTAATGTTTGTAGTGAAGTTATGAAGATTTATCAAGAACCCTCCTCCTGTGAAGAAATCCTGTCAAGTTATCTTAGTTAGCTATATGTTAGTTAGCTAGCTAGCATTTTCAGTGAAGATTATGAACAATTTATTCAATTATTTACATTATATATATATATATATATATATATATATATATATATATATATATATATATATATATATATATATATATATATATATATATATATATATAGACACACACACACACACACACACACACACACAATTATTTATGAAATTAAAATCATCTCAGGAATCCTGTCACGTTAGCTTAATATATTTAACTGGCATTATTAGTGAAGATTATGAACATTTATGAATATCTTAAAATCCTATCAGATATCCTGTCATGTTAGCTTAAGTTAGTTAGTTTCCCAGCATTTTTAGAGGTAAGCTAGCATTGGCAGGAATGCTATTAATATGACTTAAAAATAACAATACTCTCAAAAAACTCTGTCAGGATAGCTTGTCCCTTTCTCAGTCAAATAAATCTTATTCAAACTAATTGATAGCATTTAGGAGCTCTCTCTCTCTCTCTCTCTCTCTCTCTCTCTCTCTCTCTCTGCTACGTTTTATTCATCCCACTGTTGTGAAGTTAGCGCAAGTCAGTAGCTAGCTAGCATTAGCTTTTGTTAGCCAGGTCAAGTTATCTTGCTATTAGCTAGTGATGCTTGCCTTCCCACTTGTTAGCATGAAATTTTAGCTAACTTAATTTAGCTTTCCGTGGGTGGTTTTTGTGTTAGGACAGATTTTACTGAGTAAAATTAGTTTCTTTGGCCCCACAGACCAAAGGGCCAGCTCTGTTGATAAGCTAAAAAAATTATCTGTAGTTTGTTTCTTTTTCTTTCGTCTTTTTATGTGGATGACGTTACTAATAAATAGGAGGAAATTATAGCTGTCATTTTAGCATCATGTAAATCGTCTCTAGACGTGCACAAGTCTATTCGAGATACTAAACAAATCTGCAACTGTGATGATTTCATCATGTTTGCATAATGCTAAACTGCTGACTAAGATTCCATTACTTGTTAGCTACATTAGCCTTGTGGTAAAGAAACAAACATCAGAAACAAAACATGTCCTGGATAATTGACTACATATTGGTCTAGGAAGAAATATGTTCATTTCATTTTTGTCCAAACTATTATTTTAAGCATTTGAGTCTGTGAAATTGTTTCTGTCTTTCTTTTTTCTCTCTCTCTCTTGTTCAAGGTCAGACATACGGCCTGAGATCTCCAAGGTTCGGTGAGTTCAGACTGCCGCTCTCAGCACCTCTGCGCCCTGAAGAGGTCCGTGTTAAGGAAACCCCACTCTCAGGCTGAGTGTCAAATCTGCATTTTTGTACTGAGTACATTTGCAACACAGCACGGCGCTCGTTAGTGGAGATTTGTAGCCTGGCTTTGTGCTGAGCTCTGCACTCAACTCGTTATGTCTGGGTGGGATTCGAGGCCCAGGAATGTCCCTGCAGATCTGTAGAGAAGCTGGAGAGGGGAAACACATGCACACACACCAACCGCAGTTGTATGTACATTAATGTACATGTGTAATGCATTATATATATATATATATATATATATATATATATATATATATATATATATATATATATATATATATATATATATATATATATATATATATATATATATATATATACTGCATACACATGGATACACAAGCAGTACGTAAGAACAGACACACACAAACCTACATACACCCTACCAATTTACATCGATCAGCTCCTTCTGAGTGCTTCTTAATGGACACACTCACATACACATACAGTAGTGAAGTATACTGTGCACTTGAACGATCACACACACAGACACAGACATACACACACACAAACAGTAGTGAGGGAATTTGACTCTCTCAGCACATGAGAAGGTGAGCTGTAATTAACACTGTAATTATCCAGATTTCTCCCATTAAAGCCACAAGAACTGGAGCATTAATGAAGCAAAAACAAACAACCTGCTGCGATGCACGGTAGATGGAAATCTGAAGGAATATTTAAAAAATTATTTATGCAGTTACGCAGTGATCTTTGGGAATATGGCTGAGAGTTTTTTTAAAAATACAGAATCTTTAAAAAAAAAATCACATTTCTGCGTGGACAAAAAAGGAGCGTAATTACATCAGTCATTTATAGTCATTTCCACATATCCTACATGCCTGTGCCGATTAAAAGGCTTTCAAAATGGAAAAAGAAATTATAGATTTGTGCCCTTATACAGTGCCCTCCACTAATATTGGCACCCTTGGTAAATATGAGCAAAAGAAGGCTGTGAAAAATTGTCTTTATTGTTTAACCTTTTGATCTTTTGTTCAGAAAATTCACTAAAATACTCTGCTTTCATGGATATCAAACAATTGCAAACAACAATTATTGGCACCCCTATGAATTCATATGAGAAAAATATATTTATTTTAGTACACCTGGGTGACTAGGAACAGGAAATTGTTCAACCATGACTTCCTGTTTCACAGGGGTATAAATATGAGGTAACACATAGATCAAATTCCCTTAGTCCTTCATAACAATGGGGAATGACCAAGGAATATACAGTATCTCACAAAAATGAGTACACCCCTCACATTTTTGTAAATATTTTATTATATCTTTTCATGGGACAACACTGACGAAATGACACTTTGCTACAATGTAAAGTAGTGAGTGTACAGCTTGTATAACAGTGTAAATTTGCTGTCCCCTCAAAATAACTCAACACACAGCCATTAATGTCTAAACCGCTGGCAACAAAAGTGAGTACACCCCTAAGTGAAAATGTCCAAATTGGGACCAAAGTGTCAATATTTTGTGTGGCCACCATTTATTTTCCAGCACTGCCTTAACCCTGTTGGGCATGGAGTTCACCAGAGCTTCACAGGTTGCCACTGGAGTCCTCTTCCACTCCTCCATGATGACATCACAGAGCTGGTGGATGTTAGAGACCTTGCGCTCCTCCACCTTCCGTTTGAGGATGCCCCACAGATGCTCAGTAGGGTTTAGGTCTGGAGACATGCTTGGCCAGACCATCACCTTTACCCTCAGCTTTAGCAAGGCAGCTTTAGCAAGGCAGTGTTCGTCTTGGAGGTGTGTTTGGGGTCGTTATC
Organism: Cranoglanis bouderius; assembly: GCA_023630585.1. NCBI lineage: Eukaryota > Metazoa > Chordata > Actinopteri > Siluriformes > Cranoglanididae > Cranoglanis > Cranoglanis bouderius. Next base: position 25,051,435 of record CM042539.1, read on the forward strand.
ATGTTGGAATACTGCCCTGCAGCCCAGTTTCCGAAGGGAGGGGATCATGCTCTGCTTCAGTATGTCACAGTACATGTTGGCATTCATGGTTCCCTCAATGAACTGTAGCTCCCCAGTGCCGGCAGCACTCATGCAGCCCCAGACCATGACACATCCACCACCATGCTTGACTGTAGGCAAGACACACTTGTCTTTATACTCTTCACCTGGTTGCCGCCACACATGCTTGGCACCATCTGAACCAAATAAGTTTATCTTGGTCTCATCAGACCACAGGACATGGTTCCAGTAATCCATGTCCTTAGTCTGCTTGTCTTCAGCAAACTGTTTGCGGGCTTTCTTGTGTATCATCTTTAGAAGAGGCTTCCTTCTGGGACGACAGCCATGCAGACCAATTTGATGCAGTGTGCGGCGTATGGTCTGAGCACTGACAGGCTGACCCCCCACCCCTTCAACCTCTGCAGCAAAGCTGGCAGCACTCATACGTCTATTCTGCAAAGCCAACCTCTGGATATGATGCTGAGCACGTGCACTCAACTTCTTTGGTCGACCATGGCGAGGCCTGTTCTGAGTGGAACCTGTCCTGTTAAACCGCTGTATGGTCTTGGCCACCGTGCTGCAGCTCAGTTTCAGGGTGTTGGCAATCTTCTTATAGCCTAGGCCATCTTTATGTAGAGCAACAATTCTTTTTTTCAAATCCTCATAGTTCTTTGCCATGAGGTGCCATGTTGAACTTCCAGTGACCAGTATGAGAGAGTCTGAGAGCGATAACACCAAACTTAACACACCTGCTCCCCATTCACACCTGAGACCTTGTAACACTAACGAGTCACATGACACTGGGGAGGGAAAATGGCTAATTGGGCCCAATTTGGACATTTTCACTTAGGGGTGTACTCACTTTTGTTGCCAGAGGTTTAGACATTAATGGCTGTGTGTTGAGTTATTTTGCGGGGACAGCAAATTTACACTGTTATACAAGCTATACACTCACTACTTTACATTGTAGCAAAGTGTCATTTCATCAGTGTTGTCCCATGAAAAGATATAATAAAATATTTACAAAAATGTGAGGGGTGTACTCACTTTTGTGAGATACTGTGGCTGTGATGTGCGGCAAAAGGTTGTTGAGCTTCACAAAATAGGAAGTGGCTATAAGAAAATAGCACATAATTATGAAGTTCCAGTCAACTGGAAATGTTATGAATTAACCTGGAATTGGACGTGTGTCTATATTGTCTCAACGCACTGTGAAGAGGATGGTTCGAGTGGCCAAAAAATCTCCAAGGATCACAGCTGGTGAACTGCAGAAGTTAGTTGCGTCTTGGGGTCAGAAAGTCTCCAAAACTACAATCCAAAGTCACCTACATCACCACAAGTTGTTTGGAAGGGTTTCAAGAAAAAAGCCTCTACTCTCATCCAAAAACAAACTCTAGCATCTTCAGTTTGCCAGACACTACTGGAACTTCAAATGGGATCAGGTTCTATGGTCAGATGAAACCAAAATAGAGCTTTTTGTCAATAAACACCAGAGGTGGTTTTGGAGCACACAGAGAGGTAGCCATATGGAAAAGTACCTCATGCCCACAGTTAAATATGGTGGTGGCTCTTTAATGTTTGGGGCTGTTTTCTGCCAGAGGACCTGGACATTTTGTTAGGATACATGGCATCATGGACTCTATCAAATATCAACAGATATTAAATGAAAACCTGACTGCCTCTGCCAGAAATCTTAAAATGGGCCGTGGTTGGATCTTCCAGCAGGACAATGATCCAAACATACATCAAAATCAACACAAAAATGGTTTACTGACCAAAAAATCAAGGTCCTGCCATGGCCATCCCAGTCCCCTGACTTGAAAACCATAGAAAACCTGTGGGGTGAACTGAAGAGAAGAGTTCACCAGTGTGGACCTCGAAATTTGATTTGATCTGGAGAGATTCTGTATGGAGGAATGGTCTCAGATCCCTTGCCATGTATTCTCCAACCTCATCAGGCATTATAGGAGAAGACTCAGAGCTGTTATCTTGGCAAAGGGAGGTAGCACTAAAAGGGTGCCAATAATTGTTGCACACCTATGTTTAACAAAGATTTCTGTGTTGTGTTTGCAATTGTTTGATATCCATGAGAGCAGAGTATTTTTGTGAATCTTTTGAACAAAAGATCAAAAGGTTAAACAATAAAGACAATTTTTCACAGTAAAAATAATAGCACATTCGATACTATAACTATAGCACTAGAGCTCAAATTCATAGGTTTCATTTGTAGAAAGCTGTAGGAAAGAAATGAGGTGTGTGCAGAATGATCTAGAAAGAGTACAGCATTGAGAATGAAATTCTAATAAAATTAAATATCCAGAACACCTCATATTTGGAGATTTCAAGGTGAGTGCTCTAAGGGGAAAATTACTTATAGTGAGGGGACATAAGTATTCAGACACTTTAGTTTTTGTTATTTAATATACTTTCAGTGCTTATATCCACTTCAAATTTACATGCATAATGTCTGTTTGCATAAAAAGTATGTATTTATGAGCATAAACAAAGGTATGATTAAAAAAGAGTTCAGACACCACAAATGAACAACATTAGTACTTTGTTGTGAAGCAGTCATTGGCAATTACAGCTTTGAGACCTCTACGGTAAGAAGTAATTAGCTTTTTGAAGCATTGTAGTTCAATTTTGCCGCATTCCTCTTGGCAAATCATCTTCAATTCCCCAATGTTATGAGGACCCCTCTGATGGACCTGCAATTTCAAAATCATCCACAAATTTTCAACAGGATTCAGGTTAGGAGTATGGCTAGAAAAGCCTTTTTGAGTTATATGTTTATGTTTGGGCTCACTGTCTGGATAAAATGTCTATTTTCTCCCCAAATTCAGTTTCAGCACTTGGTTAGTGAGACTAAATTCTCCTCAAACGTGTCCCAGTACTTCACTTCGTTCATGTTTTCTTTCAATGACATGTAATGCCCCAGTATTGCTTGCAGAAAAGCAGCCCCATATCATGATGCTCCCACCACCGTGCTTCACAGCGGATATGGTATTCTTGGAATCATACATGCAACTCTTCTTTCTCCAAACATGATGAGCTGAATTATTGACAAAGAATTTGTGTTTCTTGGGACCAGAGTATATTGCTCCATGGTAGATCTGATTTGTCTAAATGCTTGTAGACACACATCTCTTTGCCTCTTTTTTAGCAGAGGAGGTTTGCCTGAGGGGTAGGAACGGAGATGATTGCAGTGCAGGTTGCTGTTTATTGTTTTTTTCTGCTGCTTTCAGGTCATCCTGCAGATAATGTCCCTGAGATATTTAAGCAACTTCCTCACCTTCACCATGATTGCTACTTGCATGAAATCTTCCCAACCAACAGCAACATCTTTTAAAAAGACACCATGTGCAGTTTGCATGAGACCATTGTTTGCAGCATTTATTTAACCTTTACACACACACACACACACACACACACACACACACACACACACACACACACACACACACACACACACACACACACACACACACACACACACATATATATATATATATATATATATATATATATATATATATATATATATATATATAATGTATACATATGTGTGTAAATGTTAAGTGTCAAAATACCCTTCAGTGTACATAAATAATTGCAATACATTATTAGATAATACTATTTATAAATTCTAAGTTCTTTTGAACAATGAGGTACATTTTGTTTTGAGTTTTTATTTTAGCAATAAAAAAGCTACATTACCATTAAGCATGACATTAATACTTCCATTAAAAAAACAACAACAGGACAAGCAACTATACGAAGTTTTCTTTGTGTTTTGAAGGAGAAAACAGAAACAGCTACAGCAAGGATCTAAATAGAGTTCCATGCAGATTATGGGAAATGCTCTAAAATGACACTGAGAAAAAAAAAATACTGTCATGTCACTTCAGCATCCCTGTAGAATTCTACTTAAGAAGTTGTAATACATTATACATGGTATTTTGTAAGTCTAGGTGTCTTCAATAAGTATGATATTCTGTGTGGTGTACCACAAGGCTCTGTACTTGGCCCACTTTTATCTATCATCTTTCTTTGTTTTATTTTGCCATTGGATCAAGTCAGTTTTCATAGTTATGCGGGTGATACACAGTTATACATATGTGTAGTACCAGAAATGATTTAATGATGATTAAATGACTTAATTAATGTTGATAATCCTGGACAGTCAGGTTACCAGCTTGTTGACCATATGAATCGTGAACTCCTTGTCTTTGGTATTGACAACAGACTTGGTATTCTGGTTCTACAGACAAAAACTTATTTTTAAGTTATCTATTAATAAAATTACTAAACCTGTATTCTATGAGCTATACAAGAAAACAAGATCATATTAGCCCGGTTTTATCATCATTCCACTGGCTGCTTGTTTCCTTTAGAACTGACTACATTTTTATTACTAGTTTTTAAATCTCTTAATGGTTTAGCACTTAAAAGTCCTGAAAAGTCTGTTCCAAAACAGAGTCTTGAGATCATCTAGAGCTAGCCTTCTCCATATGCCATATATATAACTTAAGAAGAGTAGTGAAGCAGCAAATATTTTTATGCATACAAGATGTGGAATGCATTACCATTAAACACTATTCCTTGTTTTAGTTAAAACAAACTACAAATGCATTTTTCCACATTAGCATTGATCCTATTTGATAAATAGTTTAGATACAAACAATATTACTGAGCTAAACAATGTTTTTTGAGGTGAGCATGTGATAATTTAGGCAGGAGAGTTGCATGATGTTAAAATAGTAGCTATGAGCTTTCCTTACTTGTTAGCATTATGGGTGTCGTAGAACTAAAGAAGCAAATTTAGTCTCCAAATTTGGCTGATTGACTATATTTAGGGAAGTGGAAAATAGTCCTTCAATTCTTTCCTCCAAACATTTGCACCAACTTTATCAGCTGGCTTCATACCAACTTCAAGTGCTGCATATTCTTCCTTGGGTATCTATCTATCTATCTTTAACAGACTTCTGTGTTTCAAATTTCTCTTTCTCACATATTAATGCAAAAAGGCCAACCTTTCCTTATAAAGCTGTCTGGGACGATTTGGCTGAGCTATATTTCGAAAAGTCAATAAGTCTTCCACTGACATGAGGTATTTTGGATCATGTATCTTGTTCATTGTTATTAAAATGACTGTGGAGTCTCATGCGACAGGAAAATCTTTAGTGTCATTAATGGGAAGTGAATTCATCAATCCACCACAGAGACAGAAAGAATACATTTGGTGCTTAACGAAATTATAGTTTAAAAAAAAAAAATCTGAAAAATCCTCTAGGTTCATAAAGATGGCTTACCTTTTAAAGGAACATTCATTTATCTCCTACAGATGGGATAAAACATTAAAGACACACATGCTAAGACTGAAATAAAGACAGCTGTACAATATTAACCTAGTACTATTGCATGCGACTGTTCAGTATGTGTCACACAGCTGCTCAATTAACATTAAAAATAGTTTTATTGAGCAAATTTGTGAGCATATCAGAACGATTTCTCGACTGGTGAGACACTTCAACAGTCATAGACATCACATAAATGGCATCTCTTTAAGAATTTCTCTTAATGGTATTGGCAACAATGAACTGAAAAACCTTAAGCATAGATACACAGTACATAATATATAAAGTCTTAGGCACCCCACATTTAATATACAAATGTTTTCTTCAATGCATTAGTGTGTCATTTTATTAGTTTTACAGTTTACTGCTCAATATAGCAATTGATATGATACTTAAAAACATTTAACTTAAGTACTTTTCAAGTGGTGGATCAGATTTCTCTGCAGATGAATTCTGGCCAGTGATGAAAAATCGAGTTTCCACACAAAGCTGAGTTTTTCAGCCTATAACTAGAGCTGTAGTCAAGACCACCATTTTAGGTCCAAGACCAGGACTAGCCGAGAACACGTCAAGATGGAGTTTTAAGAAGGCCAAGGCCAAGTCAAGATCAAGTCCAAATAAATGTGAGACCGAGTCAAGATAGAGATTGAAACCCATCAAATTATTTTTGAAGCAAAGCCTTTACTTCTGCTAATTGGCTTTATTCGTGCATTTTGCCAGTGATTAAGCCTTTTTCTAGAAGATTTACTTATTGTTAAATTTTGTGCATGCATTGTTCTCAGTGTCAATGGGAGATTGCGAATGCAAATCCTAGAAATTCCACAGTCATCTGTGGCAAATTTGGCCATGTTCTCTGTGTGGGAGGGATCACATACTCACTCTGCCCTGTCAATCACAGTGGCACTAGCCAGTCATGGGCATCTGTTTATGCTCATGTATGCGGAAGAGGGCAAATAGCACTTTCCTCTGAGTGTGCTAGGGATGCTCCTGTGCCACAGTCATAATTAAATCTTGAAATATTTTTTTTTTTATTTTATACCTTTTTGATCTTTGGGGGTAACCAGACTGTGAAATATTAGAACTCAAATTATGGCTAAGATACATGCAAAAGAGAAACATTTTCAGAACTGTATATAGTCTATATATACTGTACATCAAGATTTCATATATACTTTTATATTACATACTTTCATATTTCATATATACTGTACATTAAGATGTGTTCGATTTTCCCAGGCTACCATGCATATTCTCTCTCTCTCTGGATGTGGATTGTGATACCTTCACCCCTGCCCTGTGGAGGTTGTTGGTGATGTCACTGTTGTTTTGGGGGTTTTCTTCACAGCTCTCATCAGTTGTTGTTGTTTTCCTTTGCCATTTCCATGGGTCATTCAGTGTCTGTTGCTCAGTACACCAGTGGTTTCTTTCTTTTTCAGAACATTCCAAATTGTTGTATTGGCTATGCCCAGTGTTTGTGCAATGGCTCTGATTGATTTTCCCTCTTTTCTCTGCTTCAAAATGGCTTGCTTTTCTCCCATAGACAGCTCTCTGATCTTCATGTTGGTTTATCCTTTTTGAAAACAAACGCAGTCTTCACAGGTGAAACTGAAGGCTAAAACAAAGAATAGATTTTCAGAACATTGTTTAAACAAGCAATCTAACAGGACACACCTGGATAACAAGAAACATCTGTCAGTCACATGTCCAATATTTTTACTCGCCTACAGATTGGGTGGTCTGATACAAAAGGTGCTATGTTCTATATTGTTTAACACATCTACATATGAATACCAGAAAATAGAAGCTGAAATTCTAAAGTCTCTTCTCATATTTATCTTGATCCCAAATGATCTCAAGTCCATCAAATCCATAAATAAAACTTTCCATGGCATACTATATATAAAAAAAAAAAAAATTATATATATATATATATATACATATATATATATATATATATATATATATATATATATATATGTGTGTGTGTGTGTGTGTGTGTGTGTGTGTGTGTGTGTGTGTGTGTGTGTAATTCTGTATACCTTGCCATGGAATTTTCTATTTGGATATTTTCTATATGGATAGAATTCATATATATTGCATTTCCTCCATATTACCCCAGGGGAGCAGTTTTATTTAATCAAGAAATCTTGGGTGATTTATAACCTGCTTGCACTGAAATTTGTGGCCTATAAACAACATAAGGAGCACTTGAGGGAGCTGATCAATGTAAATTGGTGAGTGAATGAGCTCAGCGACCTCTGGACGTCCTTGAAGGTGGAGTTTAATATTGCCTTGCTGTTTGTTTCCACAAACGCTCCGCTACAGCCAACTTTTGAATCTGTGAAGCTGATCAGTTAATGCCCCTCGGTCCCGATTAGCGCCCATGCTGTGAAAAAGAGAGTACAGTCAATTTACCACACCTAAAGCCCTCAAATGAGCTCAATTGAGTCAAATCTCTTAAAAGAGATTCCCTCCACAGGGCTAGATTAACTCTTGGGCTTTTCACTACTTAGCAATGAATGCCCCATTGACCAAGACCATCTCTTTTGATACTATAGCAATAAAATTACGTTTACATTTATTTCTTTTCCCGACTCTTTTATACAAAATGTACTACAAGGCAGAATCCAAGCATACAAGCATTAAGCTGAGCATTTGAGGTTTAGGGTTTTTGCTCAAGGGTTAAATATGACTTTCTGTGTGTCCTGGGATTTAAGCTCACGACCTTCTGGTCCATAGTACAGATCCTTACCCGAGCTATCACTACAATGTAAATAATTATTTTTAAAAATGTCCAACATATTAATCTCAATGATTTTATTTCATCTTATTACTCTCATATCAAAATGACCTCAACATAATCAACATAATATACTGTATGTAAGGCATAAAACACTCAGGGGCATGCTGTAATAGAAAAATAATCAATGGTGGGGAGGTGTGATACAACCTAACGCATTACCACCCTGTAGTTGATTGTTTTCCAATTACATCACATCCCAAAGTGTTATTTCCTCTTATTTTAAAGAACAACCTGTCATGCTTTTTATCCATTTAAAGTTACATTTAATGTTGTGGAAAATCCACAAAATAAGTTAGTTCCTGTTATCACTTACATTATGTGCAAACTCCTCCGTCTTGAAGACTTGGCAAACTGTTATAAAGCTCTGACACTGGAGACTCTTTTCAAAAAAGGTAAATAAACATCTCCTAACAGAACACTTCAGCATATCAACAATTACAGGAATTTAAATCTTTGAATGTAGTGCATTCAAGTCCTTGTGTATGTTGTTACTGTAGAAAAAAGGGATGCATTAATATAAACTCCACAGTTTATATTATATCCACATTGAATGCATCACTTTTCTTAATGTATTGCTCTACTTTTAGAAGAATTGGGGCAGAAAAATGGGTCATTCTGACCCGGACAGGATGTAAAGGTTTAAACGTCTCTGCATGTTCTGTACAGAAAGGGACAATAGTGTTTCTGAGCATCAAAATGTCGCTGCCTGACATTTTTTATCAGAAGGCATCTGACAAGACGTTCACAAGAGCTCTTGACAGAACCATCAAAGAAGAGAAAAAGTTTCACATTTTAAACATGATGTTTTTTTTAAAAAAAAAAAAAAAAGGAAAAAAAAAAAAAAACTCGCAACAACATCTACAGATAGATGTTCCTGACAAATGCACTTCAAAGAAATGGTCTGTTCCCAGAAATAGCACAGCACTTTGGAGAAATCTTTGAAGATCATCAAAAGGGGTACTAGCAAAATGAGATTACATGTTAAAATGGCCAGTGTGCTAGAACATCATTAGTGTGGTAAAGGAACAGTGAATGAAAAAAATCAGGCACAGAGCTGTGTTAATGACTGTTAATTATTTTTAAATTAGTTTGAATGTTCATCCTAATACCAATAATTTTTAAGCTGCAAACCACTGACAGACTACTCGAATCAAATTCAAACAGATTTATAAAGGGCTTGTTTATTTGTTTTATACTAAAATGCTGTTGAAGGCTTGATTCTGATTGGTCAGAAGGTGCTTCAGCATTTATTTTAATTTGCTTGTTCTAATATGTTACCGTTTGTATAGTAACAACGATCCACATAAACAGATTTAAAAAAAAAACGTGTTGTTATTGTTGCAATTTTTTTGTTTGTCTGTTTAAAGATGTTTATTTAGCATTTTTGGAAGGAGTCTCCAGTGTCAGTGTTGGTGTCAGTAACAGTTTTCCAAAACGGGAGAGTCTTCAAGACTGAGGAGCTTGTACGTTCCGGTTTCTCAATAACATAACAAGCTGCAATTATTTGTCTTATTAACATCAATACAGGAAGAAAAGAAGGAACTGCTGAGGGAACGGCTCTCTAGTTTATAGCTGCTATAATGTAAGTATCTACTGGAATGAACCTGTTTCAAAGACTTCTACGATATTAATGGTAGCTATAAACAGATAAAAAGTACAACATATAAGAAAAATAAAACACTTTGAGAGGTGCTGTTCTTGGAAAATAATCAACTTTAAGATGTCAATAGCTCACATTAGGCCAAATTACACCTCACTCTCGTTGATTATTTTCCTACAACAGTGCATCCAAAGCATTTTATTCCTTACTTATCTTGTAATTCCTACTTATTCATGTTTTTTGTAGCTGCATTGTGCGTATTTTTTCTCACTCCAGCACTTTGTAGCATTGTTCTAAGAATATGATGTGCATAAAATAAGATTTTCAGATCATTATTTAACATAGTGCAACTACAATGTATTGTTAATTGAGTATAATCAGGGATTCTTTTCTTAGTTTAATATTAGCCTATTAGATGGCATTAGCTAGTCTTTAAATAGACTAACTCTGTAAGGCACTATTTTCTCAGTTCATGGGTTTCTCTATTTTTTTTTTCTTTTAGCACACATTTTTCTTGTAGTGCCATGTCCAGTCAAACAGGTTCTGACACAGCAAGGTAATCATGATCCTGACCTACATCGCAGGCCATTAACTTAGCCATTACGTCTGACTCGGACCTCTGTATAGAGCGATTATTCCACTCAAGCAGTAACAGCATGGCCCCTTTCACAAGTTTTCTCACTTTTGTGGTTTTTGGATTCAACCACTCAATCAGGAATGGAATGTTGCGTCTGGGACACAGCAGTGCTTGGTATGTATTTTGTCTTCCATTTTTCATTCTTCATTCGATTGGTACAAACAGTAGCACTCAACAGAGTTCAGAGATATCTAATTAAGTTGCAAATGGAAATGTGTAATCAGAATTATCTGTGAGTGGAAATAGGTCAGTGGAAGGAGTGAATCGTGGTTCTTTATCCCAGTAAGAGCCAATAACCTAAGACTCCTATACTGGGACAGTCTGGCTGGACTTTAATTGACCCTTAAAAAAGACTCTCTCTCTAGGCTGGTTTATATTTGACGCAAGGATTTGCGTGCACATGCAGAGGCATCGGCAATGGAAGCTGCATTGCACGCACACTCACCTGCATCTTATGAACATTTGGATGATTAAAAGCGACATCCACTACATGGCACATCAGAGCCAAAACATCCCTGTCTGTCAGGTTTATAAGTTGAACTATAATGTTTTGCGATTTCATGCACAGTGATGTCAAACACACTCACAAGCTCTGTTTCTCTTTAAATCTTTCTGCTGTCGTCGTGATTGTTGCCATGATCTGCATCTCAAGTTGAAAACACTCACTGTGCGTTTAAAAGTATTTACTAATCTAGAAAATGCAGAACGCTGGTAATCAAAACAGACATTTACATAGACACATAGGTTTGAAGGCTACATGAGAGGTTTTTAATATTCAAACCCTAACTGTAGCCTAATAGGCAAAGCTGCTATAGAATAGTACATAGGCATATGATTTAAGATGTGACTTACTTTGCATGACCACAAAAGTCCTCTCTTTCTCCTCATATCAAATACTTGGCTGAAATCTACACCATGAACAACAAAAAGGTGCGTGAATGTAAAAACACAATGTAACCTACTGATAAGTCAATGCTAACAGTGGCGCTGAACATCCTTTCCTAATTATCATGATTATTCGTCCATCTTATCAAATCCACACTCCTTTGCCATCTCCATTGCTTTGATCAGTTTAATTTCTGTTGGACTAATAATGGACCAATCCTAATGCAGCTAGCTAAGTTAGTGACATCCTTACTGAATCACAGAGCTCTGTAAATGTAAATGAGTCAATTGGGGTTGACAGATCATACATTTATTAGCAAGTGAAAGCTCCATTGTGCTGCCCAGTGCCTATGAAATAAGGCCTAAGGGAAATAAGAATCTCTGATTATTTTTGTGTGTTTTGGTGGAAACCTGGTCTTGCAGCACTCATGTCTCTGTTCCTTTAACAGCTCTATGCTTGCATTGGATTCGGGCTCATTTTTCATTTTGAAGTTGTCGCTAAATAAATAATTAGAAATGTAATGGAAGAAACTCTTTTCCCATCTTCTCATATTACTTCCGTTCCATTTGCTCCTCTCTTTATCAAATTTTACATTTCTAACCTTCATGGATCCTGAAACTCAGAGCCTAAGTATAGGTACAAAGCTGTCCAGCTCTAACATGTACGTATCATCTGCACCTGTAGCTAGCATGTGCTTACCTGGCTCTATCCTCCGAACACATCTCCTGCTAGGCGAGATCTGTCCACTCAAGCCCAATTAAGGCCCAGATGATGTACAGCATGGTTTAAGCCTCTTCTGGCATCCAGCTGGCGAGACAGGAGGTCTGGCATGCTGGTGTGCCAAAAACTGAGCACGAGCTGTCTCAGGCTCTCCAGCACTGGTTAAATCCCAGTGAGACACATCTGCAGATGTCCTCCAACCCCTTATACAAAAGTCCGAGACCACAACCAAAAACTGTTTTCACAACGTAATTTAATTTAATTTTTATTTTGTTTTATTTTATTATATATTAACTGAGAGAAATGGAATTTTAGACAGAATAAGAAGATTGCTGTTGTCTCTCAACTAAAATTAACCCAATTAGTACAATCTCTGTGGTTTTCAACACGATAACAATACACTTATAACAATATACTGGGCTCCTATTAGTGAGAAAATACATTCCAGAAAAACTGGAAGCTCATGCTGAAATAATGATAAGACACCAAAACTGAAATCCAGTATTAACTTGGCATGCTATTAGCCAGCTTCATGCTCAGAGAGCCGATTGATTTGATTAATGCAAGTCTGGCAAACAAATCCTACAACAGGTTGAGTTTTAGAGGAGGAAAAAGAGATTTATCTTTATTACTGCAGGGGTGGACAAATCAGAAATTCATAAACTAGCCCAGTCTCACGTTTTGGTGGCACAGAGACTGACTAGCCTAATGTTATGGTGAGCTAGTTTGCTAGTAAGTTCATTACCATTATCCTCAAATAACGTAGCCCATTCTGTTTGCACCCTTGACAAAAAAATGAGCAAGTCATCGGCCAACGTTTCTGTTTTGAGATGAATAGTTCTGTCCTCACAAAAGATATTCTTTGAATTTGGCTTGCGCCATTATTTTCTATCGACCACAAGGTGATTACACTAGCAAGAAGTTATGTGACAGTTTTGCCTTAAACTTTATTTTCCTATTTCGCCAGTGTTTCCACATACCTGCAAGTTCCTGATTCTGAAAAGTTCAGCATTCATCTGTACAGTGCTAATTAATCCACAAAAATAAACACTGTTCTACTATCAGTCAGGTCACTAGTACGTGTTATCGTTATACACATTCGTGAAGCTCATTCATTTGAAATGTAGCTACATTACTTTACATTACATGGAGTAGGTTTTTCCCTTCTTTTGGTTGTTTAACCAACTTGTTCTCTGGACAACTAAGAATAAAAAAAAAAAAAACGTATAGCCCAGACATGAAATCTGCTTGTCCTGGGATAACACTGTACTGCCCTGGTTGTCACCCTTGATTGTGGTTCATAATTAGTGGGACATTTCATGACTTGTTAAATCCCCCAAAAAACACAATTAGACATCAACATGACTGTTTTACAACTTGTAAATGATGTAAATATGTCCATTCATCCGTCCATTTTCCATAGTGTTTATCCTACACAGGGTCTCGGGGAACCTGGAGCCTATCCCAGTGAACTTGGGGCACAAGGCAGGGGACACCCTGGATGGGGTGCCAAACCATCACAGGGCACAATCACACACCCATTCCACACACTATGGACAATTTGGAAATGCCGCTCAGCCTACAATGCATGCCTCTGGACTGGGGAAGGAAACCGGAGTACCCGGAGGAAACCCCCGAAGCACGGGCAGAACATGCAAACTCCACGACCCCGGAGGTGAGGCAAGTGTGCTAACTACTAAGCAACCGTGCTTATATAACGATGTAAATATGACACAAAATAATCCAAGATATATAAGATCTGCTGAGAAACAGAAAACCTTTATGGAGCTGTACAGCTGGTTACTTACAGTTCTGATGTTATCACTGCACAATGAATGTTTTTAATAAAAAATGCACGAGAGTATAATTATCTGATAATAAAAATAATAAATCACGCCATCTGCCTTCCTAATAATTCGAAATGAGCCAAATCAGTGTGAGATTAGATCAATGTGTTAGTACAGAGCTTGAGAATACTGTACATTTAGCCTTGGCCTTTAAGGCAGATGAACGTCCTGCTGGTTGGAAATTCCTAACAGCCTGTGAGTCATGAGACAGTCGTTGAGTTTTGAGATTTTTATATTGCACTGGGGAAATAAAGCGTCTTATTAGCACCGATGAACCCTTTCATAACTGACAAATTTACACGTGAGATGCGTTGTGCAAAGCAGCAGGTTCTAACACGCCCTAGCTTTAATAACACAAAAACGTTGGCAGCAGTACATGAAATCTGGGCCACTTTTTCAGCGAAGACTCCAAACATTATCTTATTTATGGTGCTGCAAGCTCTATTAGTTGATCCACAATGCGAGTGCGTTTGACCCAGATTGAGGAATGTTTTCCTAGAGTCCTCTGTCTCTAAACGTGAGCCGCACTCCTCTCACTTAGCGTGTGAATGTGTTTTTTTTTTTTTTTTTTTTTTTTTTTTTCAAAGCTTGTGTTTCTCAAATGTTGCTGTGTGTGTGCTTTTTTTTCCCTCTTTGCCGCGGGAGACAAATGTGTGCTGTTGCTGTAGAAGGAGGTTACAGGGATCGGGGCCTTGACAAGAATACTGAACACACACACACCCACACACACATACACATACACAAACGTACACACTCACTTCATTAACAAACTGAGATGAGATAAGTGTTACATTCTCTTGCCAAGCTACAGTTCATCCCTCCACCTGCCAAAGTAACTCAGTGATGGAAAATAAGCCTTGAAAGCAAAAGCAGACAAAAATGTCTGTTTATTCCTCAGTGTAATTCCTGTAAATCGCTTACAATTTATACACGGCATATATTTTATCAGTCTTTTAGGGACTTGGTTGTGGCATGCATAGGGAAGTCATGTATATGTTTATAATTTATTGCATATAGTATACACTCACCGGCCACTTTAATAGGATCATCTACATCCTTGTTCATTCGTATATTTGTCCAATCATTCAATCGTTTGGAGAAATGTGATCTCGGTGACTTTGACTGTGATGGGCTGATTTGAGTGTTTCAGAAACGGCTGATCTCCTGGTATTTTCACACACAGCAATCCATAGAGATTACACAGAATAGTGTGGAAAAGAAAAAAACATCCTGTTTGCGGCAGTTCTGTGGGCGGAAACACCTTGCTGATTAGAGAGATCAGAGGAGAATGACCAGACTGGTCTAAACTGACATGAAGTCTGTAGTAGCTCAAATAATCACTCTTTACAACCATGGTGAGCAGAAAAGCATCTCAGAATGCACAACACATCAAACCTTGACACGGATGGGCTTCATCAGTAGAAGACCACATCAGGTTCCAGTCCTGTCAGCCAAGAATAGAAACGTAGGCTTGTTTTTTCCAATTCCATTTCCCCCCCTGGTGTTTAATATGAACAGTAATTAAAGCTGTACATGACAATGCAAAGTTATACTTAACTAGCACGCTATTAGCTCTGTTGACCTTGAACCATGGAAGGACTATTTGTTTTTCCCTGTGTGCGCCTCCTGTCCTTCGTCCTCCTTTCCCTCGCCATCCTCTCCCTCCCACTAACGACAGATGACACTCAAAGCAGGTGTCCGGAGTCTCGGCGCTAACCTCCTGCAGCTTGGCATATGTCCACTCCTATGTCCTGTCCTCCGTTTAATGTTACTAAAACGCTCAGGACCAATTCAGACTTTTCTCACTTCCTCCAGCGACATTGTTTCCTGGACATGAACAAGCAGATGTCCGATGTTCAACCCTGTCCAACTTCGTGAGGTGGAAGTGGTCAATGGTAGTGAGCATGGGTCTCTATCATCTCTATCCTGCATGCATGTCTCGCTGTAATAAGCGACTATCTGCTTGTTTGGAGCAGCGACTTCACGGCTTTATGTCCAGAGAATCATAGTGTGGTGTATTCATATGCACACACACACACACACACACACACACACACACACACACACACACACACACACACACACACACACACACACACACACACGTGTGTTGGTTTAACCAGAGAGGTTTAGTGTAATACAGCCACTTTAATGCTCTTCATTTCCTCCATCTATCTTTGCTCTTTTTTCTGCATGCCCTTTAATTTTTGTGATCAATATTTAATTTGGTCTCATAACTGTCTTATTACATTTTTTTTCTGTAATCATCAGCATTCTTCACTTTCACTCTCTGTACAAGTTTTTAAACTTTTATAAATATTGAATAGAATGGGTGATATAATGATATAAATGTAACAAAATATATACAAAATATGAAATATAGAGAATACCTAAACAAAAAATATGTGATTTTATATAACAGTACCGTTGAATGCTCAATTCTGATTGGTCAGAAGATGCTGATTCAATTTTACAGCCAAAATGGAAACCAATACGTTAATACGTTCCTATTTCTATACAGCAGTAACAGCGTACACAGAGACTTGTATGGTGGATGTTCCACATAAACGGATTAAAATACGTGTGCGACTGTTGATATGGTGAAGTTTTCTGTGAGGGGATGTTTGTTCAACATTTTTGGAAGGAGTCTCCAGTGTCAGAGGTAAAGCTGTAACTTCATGACAAAAGGCTTTGCAGTTTCTGGCTAACATGACAAGCTGCTATAATATACAGTAAGTAATACCAGGAACCTTCAAGGAACCGCTTTTGTTAAGAGTATAGGCGTAAATGCTAGTGCAAGAGATGTAGCTTTCTGAATTGACAGGTAACATGATTGACAAGCAGGTTTTCAGAGACGCCCCTACATCCTGATTGGTTGGATTTGTTGGTGATCCAGATCATTTGTGTTTTTTCTCCAGTTTATACACGCTTAGAAAACAAAAGATTGAATCTTGCACCCTTAAAATGGTCTTCAGTTTGTCTCTCTTGGGGAACGCTTAAAAGTTCTACTGTATATAGAACCCTAGAACAGAGGGTTCGCATTCCACAGAAGGTTCGAACAGGAACCTCTTTGGAAAGCTAGAACCACTGTTTATCCACTGAACCTCTGAGGAACATGATTGATAGGCGAGTTTGCAGAAGCTCCTCCTCGTCCTGATTGGTTGGATTTGTTGGCGGTCCACATAATTTTTTATTCCTGCCTTTCAGAGAAGGTTCTAAACAGAACCTGTAACCACCCAAAGAACTCTCACAGATCCTGGGATGCTGCAGAGACCAGATTTTCTCCTGGAGAAAACATTATATAGAACATAAGGGGATTTTTCCAAACATAACAAAAAGAGTGCTAAAAAAATCGCTGATTGCACCTTTAATCGTTTGGGATTTTGTTTGTCGTTTTATTACAGAAGATCGTCTTTTCATCGTGATATTTGTCCCAGTGTCTCTCTGTGGCTCTGCTGCTCTCAGGGTTAATGGACCTTGTCCTCCTCTGCAGTTTCACTCACAGCATCCCTCCATCACCTCGTCCTCCTCCTTTCCTCCTCTCCCTCCTGTAATCCCCACCCCCCTCCTCCTGACCTCCGACACGCTCAGTCGACTCCGGCTTCCCCATTTCATGCCTCTCACACACCCATCCATTCATCCTCACATCTCTCTCTCTATATCTCTCTTCACCTCTCTCTTTATCTCTTATCTCTTTCTTCACCTCTTTCTCTCTCAAACATTCTTACTCTATACCTGTCTAACTACATTTCTCTGCTCAAATGTCTTTCTCACTCATTCTCCATTCTCTCTCTCTCTCTCTCTCTCTCTTCACTCCAACATCATTTTGTTTCCCTCTGCCACTCCGTTTATCATCATATATCATCCATCTCTATGTCTTTAACTCTTGCTCCCCCTCTCTATCTGATTTACTCTCGATCAGTCTCACTTCATCTCTTTCACTCTCTCTCTCTCTTCATCCCTATTTCTTGCTCTCTGCATGTCTATGTGTCTCCCCCCTCTCTCTCATCCACCCTTTCTCTGCCTGATTGTCGTTTTTTCCCCTTTCACTCTCTCTATCCATATCTCTTTGGCTCTTTCTCCATTTGTCCATTCCTCTCTCTCTCTATCTCTCTCTCTCTCTATCCCATTTTCTTTCTCTGCATGTCATTTTTGCTTTCTTACCCTTTCTCATTTAATCCATATCTCTTTTTCCTTCTTTCCTTTTTTCTTGCTCTCTCTCAATCTGTCCATCCTTCTCCTTTCCTCACTATACAATTTCTCCCCATTCCTCTTTTTCCATCCGTATGTCTTTCCTTATTTCCTCACTTACTCTCTCTATATCTTTATCTATCCATGTGGCTTTTCTTCTTTCTATCAGTTTCTAACTCTCACTCTTCAATCCTCCATCTGTCCATCCCCCACTCTACCTCTCTCTCCTCTCCCAACCTCTTTCTTCTATAACTATCAATATCTCTTTCCTCTCTGTTCTCCGATCTCTTTTTCTTTGTTCTCATGTCATGCTCTCCTTCCATCTCTCCATCCTTCATCTTCCCTTACTATATAGATTCTCTCTCTCTATTCTGTCCAACTGTCTTTCCCTTTCCATTCTTTCCACTCCCTCTTTTTCCCCTTTCTCTTTCTATCCATCTCTTTTTGTTTCTCTTGTTCTAACTCTCTTTCTCTTTCCCTTTTTTTGTACTTAAAGTTCTCTCTTTCCTCCCACTCTTTCTTTTGACCCCCTTTCTCTTTTTCTCTTTTCTTTAGTTCCAACTCTTGCTCCAACTGTCTGTCTTTCCCCTTCCTTCACTATGTAATTCCTCTCCCTCCATGCCTCTCTTTCTCTGCACCTATCAATAACTGTCTGTCCCTTTATTTCTTTATCTACCACTCTATTTGTCTTTCTCTCTGCCTGTCTGTCTTTCTTTATTTCCTCTTTCACGCTCTACTGTCTACCCCCTTTCTTCTTTTCTTCTGACTTTTCTTTCTTACTTTTCCTTCCTTCATCTATCCATCCCTCTCCTTCCCTCTACCACAACCTCTCTCTCTCTCAATCTATCTGTCCTTTCGCTCTCTTTCTCATAATCCCTCTTTTTTCTGTCCTATTTTTCTTTCTTTCCCTCTCTCTATCCATTTTCTTCTCCTTCCCCACTATATATTTTTTTTCTTTCCATCTCACACTTTCCCTCTTTTTCCTCTGGCTGTCTCTTTAACTGTCTCTCTCTCTCTCTCTCTCTCTCTCTCTCTCTCTCTCTCTCTCTCTCTCTCTCTCTCTCTCTCCTCTCTTTCCTTGCAACTATCAACTATCAGACTCTCTATCCTCTCTGTCCTCCCACTCTTTCTCTTCACAACTCTCTTTTTTTCTTTAACTTCTTCTGTCATTCGTTCTCTGGACCAATCCTTTTTTTCTTACTTTCTTTATGGTTATTTTTCCCCTCTCACTTTAATATCCCTCTCCTTCCCTCTCCATCATTCTGTCCTTCCTTCTTTCTGTTTCTTTTCACCATCTCTATTTTTATCTTACTCTCACTCTGTATCTCACTCTCTCTCTCCATCCATCTTTTCTTCTCACTAAGTCTCCTTTACCGACTTTCTCTTTTCC
Organism: Cranoglanis bouderius; assembly: GCA_023630585.1. Classification (NCBI taxonomy): domain Eukaryota; kingdom Metazoa; phylum Chordata; class Actinopteri; order Siluriformes; family Cranoglanididae; genus Cranoglanis; species Cranoglanis bouderius. The sequence goes on from CM042539.1 coordinate 25,070,905, forward strand.
CCTCCATCTCTCTTTATATTTCTTTCTCACACTCTCACTCCATCCCTCTGTCTAGCACTCTGTCCTCACTTTCTCTCTGAACTGCTGTTTTTTTTTTTCCCCCTTTGTCTCAAAATTCTCTCTCCTCGCTCTTTCATTTCTGTGATCAATATTTAATTTGGTCTGATAACTGTCTCTCTGCATCTTCTTATTTTGTACAGTAATTACTTGTAACTTCTTTCTCTCAGTCTTTCTGCCTGCTTTTTGTCCTTTGCATCTCTTTGGGCCAAATCCCAAACGTAGCGTTTCATCTGTGAAGTGTTCACTGCACCGAATACACGTTGCGATTTGGCATGGCATTCAGGTGTAATATAGAATCTGTCATTCACAGAGCATTAGAGGATATAAATATTTAGCTCCCTTCTCTCCTATTCTTCCTCCATCTGTACCTGTTCCATTCCCTTACTTGCTTTTTCAAAGATTGCAATCCAGAGGTAGGGTGTAGATGTGTACATTTCGACCTTCTCCGAATATTTAAAAAAAAAAAAAAAAAAAAAAAAAAAGAGAGAGAGAGAGAAAGAAAGAAAAAAAAAGAATATTATGGCACCACCACACTGTCTCAATATCCTGTTTGTTATTTTTCTAGCATCAATTTAGCCTTGTTCCAATTCCTTACACCTTAGCTACACTATACAGCCAAAGGTTTGTGGACCCCTGAACCTCACACCCATATTTGATGGTTTAGTCCTCGTTTGCTGTTATAATAACCTCCACTCATCTGGGAAGGCTTTCCACTACAGTGTAAAAAGAAAAATTGTCTGTAAATTTTACAGGATTTCCAGTAAATATTAGATTATATAGATTTCCTGTAAATAAAACATATTTACAGTACAGTAAAGTGCTGCAATATCTTACATAGTATAAAATAATACATAATCCAGTACATTTGCTCATTTGGCATTGATGCAGCATACAACTAAGGGTCTTACTCAAGGACCCAACCATGGCAGTTTGGCAGTTCTGGGATTTGAACACACAGCCTTCTGATCTGTAACTCAAACCACTGAGACACCACAACTAGCTCAACTAGCTTGCACTGATTCAGCCAGCTCCACCACTGAATTAACTCCCATTAAAACATTGCACTGAATCAATTTATCTTACATAAGATATTGCAGCACTTTATTCTAAATTTTACAGTACTTCACTGACAGCCATGCTGCCAAATTTACAGGCATTTTTTTACGGTGTAGATTTTGGACTGTAGTTGTGGGAATTTGTGTTCATTCAACCACAAGAGCATTAGTGAGATCAGGGACTGATGTTGGCTGAGGATGGCTGGGGTGCAGTCGATGTTTCAGTTCATCCCAGAGGTGTTCAGTGGCATTGAGGTCAGGGCTCTGTGCAAACCATGTCATTCATGGAGCTTGCTTTGTGCACAGGAGCATTGTCATGCTGGAGCAGGTTTGGGTTAGGCTTGTTAGTTCCACTGCAAGGAAATTGTAATGCTACAGCATACAAAGACATATTGTATAGGTATATTGTATTGTATACGATTGTGTGTTTCCAACTTTTTGGCAGCAGTTTGGTGAAGAATCACATATGGGAGTGATGTTCAGGTGTCCACATAATTTTGGCCATATAGTGTAATTGGGGAACAAAACACTTTCTGATCCACGTGAGAGACTTGATCCATCATGTGGTCCGACTAGAAAATGTGTTTTTTTCTTTCGAGTGCCACGTTGCCACAATATGATCACAAAATGTAATCAAACTATACTGTATATGCAGTAATTATTTCAGAGTTGGCTCACTTCAAGTCAGAGTGAGACTTATAGTGAACCTGTTGCTTGAGTACATATTTATTAAACTGTTAAACAGTTAATTATGTAGCATTAGGGTACTTTCACACTGTTTTTTTGTGCTGGTATCCTTGCTGAAAAAACAAACAAACAAAAAAAAACAATAGAAACTCTCACAGAATTTGTAATGGTTATAATGGGAATTGTATTGGTTTAAATGGAAACTGTAATGGTCCTTGTGGGTGGTGGCTAGTGGATACCATTAAGGGCCGATAATGGTAATGGTTCTAATGGTTAGCTGATGGTTTGTAATGATATTTGTAGTGGAAACCATTAGAATTTCTGTGATGGTTTTTATTGTTTTGTTTTTTTCAGCAGATATGAACGCTCTTACCAGCCCTAGGCCAAGTATCGGCTAACTAAATAGGCTAGCTTGCTATGTACAGTAGATTAGATTTATTATTTTCAGACTTAAAGATTAAATAAAGATTGGTTTAACTCTGGTGATGAGGAGGTTGTTTGTCTTTGTTGTAGCTTTGGAGGCAGAAAGTCAGTCAGATTTGAACTGTTCATGTGACTTGACTGTATGCAGACACAGTTAAAGTGGCATGTAATCTCGCGTACCAGTGAATGTTCAGAAATGAGTTCAAAGTTGTTATTTTTATTTTGGAATGTTGGCAACAAAATCTTTTCAATTCTGTCATAAATCTCTTCATATTCACGCACTAACAAGACTCGTTTTTTTTCTTCATTGTTCTCCATGTTTGTTTTTCTCAATTGCTCCCAGCTTGTGATCCCATTAGTCAGTCTACAAAAAGGCCATCTTCTGGCTGTTTTTTTGGAGGATTACATGTAAAAAAAGGGTTGGAAATTAAAAAAACCATCAAGTGTGAATGCAGCTGTAGACTAGTTCAAGCTTTCTGTCTATGTCATTTCTTTTTAATGGGAGACATCGGCCTGTCCTTCACTCAGATGTTTGGCATATTTGGTGACAGCGAACCTACAAATGATTAAATTTTAATCATATTACATTCATTTCTGGAATAATATTTTCTCTTGTTTTCTCCTAAAAGGCACAATTTTCCTCTCTGTTACACGCACCCTTTTGAGAAACACAGTTTTAACTGAGATGGCATTGTGATCTGATGCAATTTTCTTTTCATTTCAAAAACCAAAAAAATCACGCTAGCTGACATTCGTTCATAATGAGATAAATACTCCATAACGACCAGAGTCGTGCATTCATTCATTTTGTCATATATGAAATCTTTTCCTTCCAAAAGAGATTACACACACAGAGCGAATTCTGTGCTTTTACCTTGACTCAATCTAAATGGCCTTTGAAAGAAAGCCTTTGTATGAAATAGAGAGACATAAAAATTGATCCATAACATCAGGGAGCTTGGCTTTAAAGAAACTTGGTTCATTGTACTGAGTGCTGGATTGAATGTGCTTTTGGTTGACCTTAGAGGATGGTGAGTAATAAGGAACAGACCAATAAAAACACAGAGAGACTGTATATTTCATCTTTTTGGTCACGCTTTCTATTTGGTCCAAGTGTTTGAGTACAATGCGAGGACATGTTTGATGTCTGAAGATTGCTTCTCCAGGTTTGCACGAGAGCTTGAAGGCTAATGCAGCGATACTGTGAGGAAAACGTAATAGCCACCAGTTTAGAATCATGGAAACTGCCTCAAAAGAAAATCGCATAGCTAAAAATAGAATCACTTTTTCCTCACATAGTTTAGTGTCACTGCATGCAGACTCGGGTAGAAGCCCAAATTTGAAAACAAAGGTATGTTCGGGCATATTTGGTATATATGGGCTTTCAAAGAAAAAGAGACATCAATATACTGTAAGGTTTCATTCTTGAATCTACATCAGAGTATTTGCTGTTAACAAATGCCTTAACTCTTTTTACCAGAGACCAAAAAGTGGAATTTCCACCTGTTTTTGGGGTGCCCATTGAATTTATTTGTGATGTCACACTCCACAGTAGTGGTTAATGGTTCATATGAAAGTAGACATTCAAAGCTTTAAAAATTTGCAGTTTTTCATGAGTATTTCTTTTTTTTTTTTTTTTACCTACCCTACTAGGTTTAAATGTAATAATTATATTGTGGCAGTTGTATACACTGTTTTACTATCAAAAAAGCTTTATTTGTGCTGTCTGTTTTATCTCTGCACCAGTGTTATTGTGAATTGTTTGCCCAGCAGGGGGCTCACACCCCTCCCCTTTCCCATCGCCCTGCTCACCAGCAGCTAAACGCAGAGTCACGATACTCTGCACACAGAAACCCAACAGTGTCCTGAGTAATCTTACTTGTGACTAATCTAACAGATTTGTGGAAATAAAATCATTAATTTGTTTATACTGATCGAAAATGTCCGATAAGTCGATTCCCATTCTGTCAGCAGAATGGAAAGCCAGTGTACTGCGAGAAAAGGTTAAATCATATTATAATGGACTTTTGTACAACAGCACCACCAATGGTTGTAAGAAAAATACACAAAATAGTATGATGCAGCGAGGCCAGGGCTGATTTCTATGAGTGACAGACGTGTCAGGTGTTTACACAGCATGACACGCCCCCAATCAACCCCCAGCCCCACCCAAGCCCCCCAAACCCAGCAGTTTTCGGGGGAAACACGGCATGAAGCCAGTACAATTTTATGGACTTAAAACACTTACAAAATTTGAAATCACGACTGCAGCTGCATATCTGCTTTTAGGTGTGTGCGATCATTCTTATTATGCCACTGATGAGAAATGATGTGACATTATGCATTGCTCAACTATAATAGTTTCATTGTCAAGCTATTAAAAGGTGTACAGATGATTCATATGATTACATGGTTCCCATTTGATTTGTAAATATAATTTTCTATTCAGTGTTTTTATGAAGTAGTATAACTGAGCTAATAGACGCAAGCGATTCAAGTGTTAGCTACACGCATCATTCAGAACTAAACATGCAAGCCTCAGACAGCAAACATGTCTCAGCTGATCGACTACATTTGGAATGAGGCACAATTTTTTTTTTTTTTAGCCTGAACCGCTATTTTAAAAAATTACTCTTTTCAGGTTCCTCTAGAGCATGTTTTCACACCCCATAAGTTTATGAGCCATACGAATATCACACTTTCCAACTGCGCTGTACTGTAACTTAATCTTTAATGCATGTTTTATGTTCACACCCACGTCCTGCATTTTGTAACAGATCCGAGTTGCCTTTGTCTCACTGTAGTGAGAAGGAGCTCATGCCTGGAGGGAGTATTTGAGAGCAAAGCGTCCAAGCACACACACTCAGCCGAGCGCTTAGTTTGAATGACAGCGATGTTCTCCCTGGCGTGGGTGTGTGTGAGTGTGGATCCAGTCAAGTGGAGCCCAGGCTGCCAGCGCTCGCTGAGCCGGCTGGTAAAGTGAGAAGACATCAATCATGGCTGACTCGTCTGTTCTCAGGCTGGCCGAGTCCATCCGCAGCATGACGTAACACAGATTATGGAAATGCAGACTCGGGCCATCATGTTGTTGTGCACCACTGTACACTTTTGGTGCAATGTGGAAAGACAGACACATGACACGCTCGCTGTTCAAGTGGGTACGAATTGTGAGATCACAGCTGGATAATATAGACGGTGAGTACAAACTAGCTAATGACTGAAACTATTGATTGAGCTAGCTGTTAAGGGCGCAGCGACATTAGTAACAAGACAAGTCAGTCGGGAATATTTATCATTTTCCTCAGATGTGTTGGTATATTATTATAAATAGTTCTTGTATAACTAAAATTACACTAATTCCACCACAAATCAAACGTCAGTGGGTTTTTCTTTATGCTGGGAAATGTCAAGGTTGTGTCAATTCAGAATTATCTTTTGATAAACTCTACATATATATCCTTATAACACTACATGTTAAAAATACACCCTTTTTGAATGAACAAGTGTCTATTTAAGGTCAATAAATGTTCAAAATCACATATTCAAAACAGTATGTAGTACACAGTGTAGGTTGCATTCAGAGTTAAGTGTTTATGGATAAAAAATTATTAGTAAAATAACATATCCTGTTCACATTATGATTTCATGACCGCTATTAAGTGTCTCATGGCTTCATTATGTAACCAGACCACTGGGAGGCCCCATGATTTAAAAAAAAAAAAAAAGATATGAAACAATCACATTTTACTAAAGGTTTGTGTATCAGGCAATCACAAAACAGCTCTGACCCATCAAGGCATGGACTCCACAAGACCTCTGAAGGTGTGCTGTGGTATCTGGCACCAAGATGTTAGCAGCAGATCCTTTAAGTCCTGTAAGTTGAGAGGTGGGGCCTCCATGGATCAGACTTTTTGTCCAGCACATCCCACAGATGCTCGATCGTATTGAGATCTGGAGAATTTGTAGGCCAAGTTCCTCAAACCATTCCTGAACAAATTTTGCAGTCTGGCAGGGCACATTATCCTGCTGAAAGAGGCCACTGCCATTAGGGAATACCGTTGCCGTGAAGGGGTGTACTTGGTCTTCATCAATGTTTAGGTAGGTGGTATGTGTCAAAGTAACATCCACATGAATGCCAGGACCCAGGGTTTCCCAGCAGAACATTACCCTGAGCATCACACTGCCTCTGCCGGCTTGCCTTCCTCACATAGTTCATCCTGGTGCCATCTCTTCCCCAGGTAAGCGACGCACACACACCCAGCCAGCCACATGATGTAAAAGAAAACATGATTCATCAGACCAGGCCACCTTCTTCCATTGCTCCATGGTCTAGCTCTGGTGCTCATGTACTAGTTCATGTAGGAGCTTTCATCGTTGGACAGGGGACAGCATGGGCACTCTGACCGGTCTGCATACTCAGCAAGCTGTGATGCACTGTGTGTTGGCTGTGACTTGAAACAACAGACAATTAGCCATGTTTGCTAATTCCTTACAGTGTTTACATTGCATTTCTGCTCCAAAATGAAGACTCAGGCAGTTTTTGACTGCCTTAAAGCTTTTCTCTGCCCCCTCATTTCATCGTTTTTGGGTTTACCCACTGAATGGCAACATGTTTTGGGTAAATTAACTGAAAATATTCTGTAAGAAAAAAAGAGCAGTCTGAGGTAATTCTGAGGAAGCAGCATCCATGAGTGAATTTGATTGACAGGTGTAATGTGTAGCATGACTGCATGACTGTGGATTACACCAAAAGTAACTAAATTTTCTCATATTTAATATCCTGCACACCATTATGATTTTTTGTACTATACAGCGCTAGTACATTTTATTTCAAGATTTCAATATGTTCATTTCACACCGTGGCTGAGCTTAAATTTATGAAGATGACGCATCTGGGTCGAGACGGATGCGTGCGCTGCATCCGTGCATGAAAGATCATTTCTGGCATTACAAATCTGTAAATGTAGGTAATTTGTAAACATGAGCAAGCTTGCATATTGTTCAGCTCAGTAAACATATGCTTAGGTAATGCACTCCTGTGTGCACTAGATGAAAGAGAGTGCTTTGGTAGGATGTGTGTGTATAGGTGTGTAGATAAACCCACACAGATATTGATCAGCTTGTGTGTACCAGTGCATGTGTTTAGACACTAGTATTTATGTCTCTTTGCGTTTGTGCCAAACCCGTGAGTGTCTTTCGCCTTCACCTTGCCATGCTGCTGTCCATGAAACACGACTGCCGCTTGCACCCGGTGCCACCTACAAGCTTGTGTGTAATTAAAGTGTTTGATCTGCCTCCCTCCCTGCAGAGACACACACACTTCCACACGCATACACACACCGCTGCCACTGTGATCAATGGCTGAGAGGGAGAGGAGCAAGCCGCAAACTGACAGTATCGGGATTGAACAGAGGCAAAGGTAGGGGGAGGGGGGAGAGAGAGAAAGAAAATTGGATAGAGAGAGAGTACTGAGTATGGAAAGAGAGAAAGGGAGAGAAACAGAAGGGAAGTGAGGAGAGAAAAAATAATGCCCTACAAAGAATTAAAGGAAAATCTGTAGTCATGCTGCCTAGTGATGTTTCAATTCATGATGCTTTATTTATTTAACTCAGAAGGTGTTGATTAATTTTCTATAACAGCTCTGTCTAAAAAAAAAGGTGTCGGTTTTCTGGAAGGAGACGTTTATTTAACATTTATGGAAGGAGTCTCCAGTGCCAGTGCTTTGTAACAGTCAGCTGTTCCTTTACGTTTTCCAACACAGTATGGAAGATGTTGTAGTTTTTATTAACATGATTAGCTGGGTTGTATTTTTCTTATTAACTTCAAAAAAAAAATCCTGCCTCTGCCCTGTGTACACGGAGCTTGCATGTTCTCCCAGTGCTTCGGGGGTTTCCTCTGGGTACACAGGTTTACTCCCCCAGTCCAAAGACATGCGTTGTAGTCTGATTGGCATTTCCAAATTGTCTGTAGTGTGTGAATGTGTGTGCGATTGTGCCCTGCGATGGGTTAGCACCCCTTCCAAAGTGTCCCACGCATTGTGCCCCACGTTCCCTGGGATAGGCTCCAGGCTCCCCCATGACCCTGTGTAGGATAAGTGGCATGGAAAATGGATGGATGGATGAAACTTCAAAAAAAAAGAGAGAGGCTGGTGAGGAAACGACAGAAACGAACATTCCACAATGTCAAATGTTACTGTAAATAGATCAAATATACTGTACAATGCATCTTTATTTAATAAATAAAAAAATGTAGTTTTGGCAAATAAACCAGGAATAAAACAGTTGGGGCATGATGTTATAGGAAAATAATTAACTCCACGGTGGCAAACGTAACTCTGTAATGTAGGTTATTCATTGCTGGTCTTTCAATCAGAATATGCATGAGCAAGGGGTAATGATGTTTTTAAAACTATTTTTCAAATTCTTCTCGTTTTCTTCTCTTCATTATTTCTCTAGTATTCAAGGCAAAATGCCTTGATAACAGTACTAGGCTTTGCTTTGTGAAAATATCTTCCCTAGTTGAGCTGTTATTATTTGAAAGTATTGATCAGTGTGCCCACACTGAACCCAAGGCCCATGCTTCCAATAGTTCTAGTTGGTAGTTAGTTCTATATTTTCCTTTGTTTGTCTCCATGGTTTGGAAGGTCTTGTGTGCATTTTCACATTTACCTTTCTTTTTTTGTGTTAGTAATTTATTTCACAAATGAACATTAGTAATATGGGGGGCACAGTGGCTAGCACATTTGCCTCATACCTCCAGGGCTGGGAGTTCGAATCCCACTTCTGCCCTGTGTGTGCAATGTTTGCATGTTCTCTCAGTGGTTTAGGGGTTTCTTCTGGGTACTCCGGTTTCCTCCCAAGTCCAAAGACATGCGTTGTAGGTTGTCTGGGCTCTGACTAGGCCATGCAAGGACATTCACCTTTTTCTCCTTCAACCACTGTGTGGTCAGTTTTGCTGTGTGCTTTGGCTCATTGTCATGTTGGAAGGTAAACCTTCTTCTCATTGACAACTGTCTGGCAGGGGGCAGCAGATTTTCCTCAAGAATTTGATGGTATTTTGCCCCATCCATTTTCCTTCTATCCTGACAAGTCCTCCAGTCCCTGCTGCAGAGAAACACCCCCATAACAGGATATTACCACCTCCATGCTTTACTGTAGGAATGGTGTTATTTGGATGGTGAGCTGTATTGGATTTCCGCCAGACATATCATTTGGTGTTGAGGCCAAATAATTCATCTAACCATAACACCTTTTTCCATGTGGCCTCAGAATCTTCAAGGTGCGTTTTGGCAAAGCTCAGTCGTGGGTGGCTTTTTTCTTGCAAACCTCCCATACAATCCACATTTGTGGAGAATTTGTGATATTGTTGTCACATGCACACAATGACCACTCTTTGTCATAAATTCCTGCAACTGCTTCAGAGTTGCTGTAGGCCTCTTGGTAGCCTCTCTGACCAGTTTCCTCCTGGCTCTTTCATCCAGTTAGGAGCGACGTCCTGATCCAGGGAGGGTCTGTGTTGTACCAAATACCTTCCACTTCTTAATAATAGACTCCACTGTGCTTCTAGGCATTGATAAAGCCTTTGAATTTTTTTTGTATCCATTTCCTGAGTTGTGCCTGTCCACAACTTTATCCCGGAGATCTTTTGACAGTGCCTTGCCACCCATAGTTGATTGATTGCTTCAGTTGCACTACAAAATGTTCCAAGAAAGCTCTTTTCAGGCTGAGCTAATCAAAATGACCACAGCTGATCACAGTTGAAAGTCAAATGGCTTTGTTTGTCATTGAGAAGGTGATTAGCTACACCTGATTGAGTTTACAAGTCATTTTTAGGAGGGGGGTGATCCTTTTCCAACTCAGTGATTCTGGTTTTTTATTTATTAATTTTTTTCTGACATTTTGGTGTTATATCTTTCACTTGGATGTTATAAGTTGCACTGAGTAAATACAGCTGGATAAAACAAAAACTGTGTCTGTCTTCATTTCAGGCTGAAAAGCAACAAAATGTGATTATTTTAAAGGGGGTTGATTCTTTTCTATACCCACTGTATGTTATATAAGTTATAAATCCAGAATTTAAAAAAGCAAATAGTGTTTAGGGATTTGGGTTTCAGAAAATTCATAATGTCTATTTGGAGTGATTTGCCCAAAAAGTTATATCATATTGATTTACAGTCAAATATGCCTTGGATTATGTGGATCAAAATCTCTTTGCTGTATGTTGCTGTGCAAATCAGTAAGACTTCCTGTTGTGTTCCTGGTTTTTGCCTTCTTTTTTTCCAAAAACAAAACAATGGTCGCACTTTTCTGGTTAACAAATGTTCCCTTGTATTACTTGTGCTCTGTCTTCTGGTTTTGACACCTGCCTGGTGGGCCACAATAGACACAAATGTCACATCTGAATCCACCACCAATACATCACCACAAATCCACAATCCAGTCCAGTCCAGACATTATCTCGCTCTCACTCATCTGCCTATTGAACTCACCTGTTTCCTGTTTACTTGTGTGCATTTATACTACTTCACCTATCATTATGAGGTTTTGCCATTCCAGTTTGAACAGATCTTTCTCAGTTCATTATTCCTGGTTTTTGAATTTATTTTTTCTTCTTCTGCCATACATTTGTTCTCTTTGCCTGACCCATGCATGTTTCTGACCATGTGTGCATTTGATGATTTGAATTGTTAAAAAATAACTCGGACTCAGGACCATAGCTAGGAATCTTGGGCACTTTGAAAAAATAATGTAGTACATATACTATACTGTATATACTATAGCTACTGCTATTTTGTTTTTAGCTAGCTCCTCATCATCAGTCCTATGGAATTAAGCTAGGTTAGGATGAATTGTATTCTTACATATAATGAAATTCAATGGAACACTATAGTGAATAGGTATTTGAATCTTTGCTGTGTTGCTTGGCATGCCAAATTGGGTTTTAGAAGAGGAGTTACTCAAGCATACTTGACAACTCAACAACTATTAGAATAAACATAACCAGTAGCTAAAACAAGCTAGCTAACGTTGTTGGCTTGCTATTTGATCGGGAGGGGGAGGGGGGGGCTGGTTATTGGTTGGGAAATTGAACCTTATTAAATCAATATTGCATGATTTTGTAGTTTTGCCATTTAGTATGATCTACTTTATTATGCATACAACAATTCAGTCATAGCAACAAAAAAATGTGGCATGCTCATTTCCATACTGTGATATCAGTGTTTCAAAAGCTAATATTGAATCATATATTGTGCAGCCTTAATTTGAATTACATCTGATTACTATGTCTCCTGTGATATGAGCACTGGGCTCAGAGGGTTACGTGCTGCATCTGGTGTTTTATGTTGCATTTGATCTATTTCCAATGCTGCTGTGTGTGGAAAAAGTGTACAAGTAAGCATTCTAAATTATGAAGCAATACATGATGATAACATGGACCTGGAATTGACCTTTGCAGAAACTTTAAATTATGCAAAATGGTTGATGGTTCCATTAAAGACTCTTCACTCATCCTGCTTTATGGATGCCTCTTCTGCTGCAAAATCGACAAACTTCAGGCTTCAAGCTCACCTGCTCTCTTAACACACAGCATTAGCAAATATCCAACATGAAGATTAAAGGCACATAAGCGTGTTAACATGGTCCTCCTTCTTCATCTCTCTATATTTCCGTGTAACTCTGGTCTTTCGACTTGGTCTGAGCACAAACCTCTGATCGTGCACTCTCCACACATCCCCCCCCATCCCGTCCTACTCTTAGTTGGCTGACCTTGAGCACTGGCAGATCAGAAGCAGACAGCCGGGGGAAAGAGGCTCCATCCATCTTCCCCCTTCCACCTGGCAGCCTCTCTAAACAAACCGGGAAAATGATTCCTTCACCTGTGTGGCCTCCACGCTCTCTGGATCTCTCTGGTGAATTATCTGCAACCTTTGGACCATGTATACATGGTAACAAATTATGTGGTATGCCTTTAAGGATCTCATATACAATATGTGTAGTCATATGGTATAGTATTGCCCTGCCTTCTTCTAGACTTTTGTCAAATTCTCCAAATTATGTATATCACAAGAGTGGCGAAGAGATGGAAGGCGTATGAGGGAGTGGATTCCCTACACATATATCGACTCATTATAGTCCTCTTCTAAGAAACTTCACTTGTGCTCATATAGGAAGGACAATTTTCAGCCAGTACCCCATATGCAGTTGATGACACATTTGGCGTCCAACATTTGCTTCTTCAATTTTGCAACGGAGATAATGTGGTGCAAAATACACCCTACAAACTCCAGGTCCCTGGTTTGTCCTGGTACTCTGGGTAATCCGGTTTCCTCCCACCTCCCAAAAAACAAAAAAAACAAAACAATTGCCCCTAGGTGTAAATGAGTGCCTGCATGGTGCCCTGCGATAGCCTGGCGTCCTCTCCAGGGTGTGTTCTCACCCTTTTTCTAGTGTTCTGAGGATAGCCTACAGTACTTTTTGGTTGAAGAGGCAATTGTTTTGGCAAATCAGAGTTTTGGAAGTGTTCCAACAGGGATTCAACCAAAAATAAATGGTGAAGGGAACTCGACTATTGAAAAAGGGATCCATGTGGCACTGACGGGGCAAAAGTGGGAACGTGTTGGCGACTGAATAAATATAAGTGTCTCTGAGTTGGTCTGATAAATACTTAATATTCAAATGCATTTCTGTCTTGATAGCTAATAAACAACCGCTTTTAGAAGACTAGTATTATAGCATCATTTTGCCTATCAATATGGTTCGAATTTGCATCACAACACCCCAAAAGCACCTCAGTTACATTGGGGGTCATAAACTGGCGAACTGAGGCCTGGATGTGAACCCGGCAATGTATTTCAGATCAAAGTGAGCCTTATTGTAGTAAAAAATAACGGCTGTATTTCAGCGACTTGGTTTTTAAAACATGAACCATTGCAGAAACAGAATTGTTCACGTAACAATGATTGGACAGAGAAGTATGTGTTTGTTTTGTGTTTAAAGTTCAAAACAGGGATTTTACCTGTTCAGAGTCAGTGGCGCACCACTACAAAGCAAATCAACCACTTCAGTTTTTTTTTTTTATAACCATCAATCATTAAGGGTTAAGTATTACAACGTAATTGTCCAGACTTTTGTAAAGCAAGGACTTGTATGTAACTGGATCTTTACCAATTTTAGCTGAACACCCCTGGCTTACATAATATCTATTGCTTTTCTCTAACTCACTGCTCATCCGCTTTCCTGCTCAGAGTCCTCCTTTCTCTCTCTAGCAGTCAGCCTCAATTGAATCACACACTCAGTTCCCTCCTTCCCAATCTTGTCACCCTCCCTTTCCCAGGATGTTCTGCACCTCTCAGCAAAAAAGCACGAATCTGTAATCAGTTTGCGAATCGATGCGGCAATGAGCAGGGAGTCTAGCCGAGCCGTCCGGATCCTTCCATCTTAATCTAAAGGGAGGGCGGCAGGGGCTTTGGAGCGTGCCATCAGGAGTGGATTTAAGACATTAGAGGGGTTTTGAATGCAGGATAGAGAGGAAGAAAGAGAGAGACCTTAAGGAAAGAGAACAAGAGCGGTTTCTTTGAAAATGAAACACTTTGTAAAAACCCACTAAAGCCGGAGCGGCTGCAGAATACAAAAGGCTCATGTTAAAGCTTTCCTTTATGTTTCGTTGACAGGTAAAGAGCTCCATGCTGCATTGTGCTCAGAGAGTCAGAACGCGTAGGAAGATGTACTTTATGTGTTTATATAAGTGAAATGGACCGGTGCAGGTTTAAAATTAGGTTGTATGCTGTGGGACGGAAAATGTCTAATTTTTGTTGCACTTATGAAAATCTGTAGCCATGGACACATTGCTAGTCATTAGCATGGTAAAGATTCAGAGACTTGACTCAGTGTACTGGGCTGAATACTGTATTTACAGTACACCTATTCAGATTTTTCAACAGCTTTGACAGTAGTATCAGCTGTAAGACGAGTCACAAGTATATATTAATGCGCTTGATCTAGTGTGTTATTGTTTCTATAGTAACTGCTAATTCAAGCATTCTCCTCATATAGCCTACATACATACATATTGTCATAAATACTGCAGATGTCCTCTGACAACTTTACCGGAAAACTTGAAATGAAAATGAAAATATAAAATAGAACTACTGTTCTTTGTCAGCTATAGCATCAAACATAAATGCTAGTAACGACTAAAACAATTTTCTGACTGTTTAGCAGCAGCCATGCAGGCAATCTGAGAAAGTTGCAGTAAGATCTCCAGCAGTTGCCTAGTGACAGATCTCTTTTTCTATAACAGTGTACCAGGGTCATTTGGTTTTGATAGACTGGGTGTCTGAAAATACAAAATGGTTTCTTAACCCATTAAATGTGGATTTTTAAAGTTTAAACATATATACACCAATCAGCCATAACATTAAAACCACTGACAGGTGAAGTGAATAATATTGATTACCTTGTTACAGTGGCACCTGTGAAGGGGTGGGATATATTAGGCAGCAAGTGAACAGTCAGCTCTCAAAGTTGATGTGTTGAAAGCAGGACCAATGGGCAACTTAGACAAAGGCCAAATTGTGATTGCTAGACGACTGGGTCTGAGCATCTCTAAGACGGTAGGTCTTGTGGGGTGTTCCCGGTATGCAGAGGTTAGTACCTACTAAAAGTGTTCCAAGGTAGGACAACAGGTGAGCCAGCATTAGGGTCATGGGCACCCAAGGCTCATTGATGCATGTGGTAGCAGACCGGTCAGACTTCCCATGCTGACCCCTGTCCATCACCGAAAGCACCTAAAATGGGCATGTGAGCATCAGAACTGGACCATGGAGTAATAGAAGAAGGATGACCGAGTGTGTGTGCGTCACTTACCTTGGGATAGAGATGGCACCAGGGTGCACTATGGGAATAAGGCAAGCCGGCGGAGGCAGTGTGATGCTCTGGGCAATGTTCTGCTGGGAAACCTTGGGTCCTGGAATTCATGTGGCTTGACACGTACCACCTACCTAAACATTGCAGCAGACCAAGTTCCCCGTTCAAGGCAGTGGTGTTCCTTAATGGCAGTGACCTCTTTCAGCAGTGCGCTTTGCCACACAAATGTTCAGGAACAGTTTGATGAACTTGACAAAGAGTTCAAGGTGTTGAATTGGCCTCCAAATTCCCCAGATCTCAATCCAATTGAGCATCTGTGGGATGTGCTGGACAAACAAGTCTGATCCATGGAGGTACCACCTCGCAACTTACAGGACTTAAAGGATCTGCTAACGTCTTGGTGCCAGATACCACAGCAAATGGGTCAGAGCTGTTTTGACAGCACAAGGGGGACCTACACAATATTAGGCAGGTGGTTTTAATTTTATGGATATTGGTGTATATTTAAACAATTAGAATTTTGTCCAGTGGTGCATAATCTGCCAACATAAATTAAACCCACAAATTCATCCATCTGATTAATCCAGAAAATTATGGACCAATCAACCAATGAGGCATAAAGATCTTCTAACATCTAGGGCATCAATAAACATTCAGTGATTACTTATATCCCTTAAAAAAAAAGCCTACTCAAAGAGCACTAATACATGTTCCTGTTCTTCATGATATTGAGGCCTAAAACAGAATTTCAACCTTTTATCCTTACACCATATGATTGAGTTATCTATTTCAGCTCTGACCTTTGTAAAAAAAAAAAAAAAAAGAAAGAAAGAAAGAAAAGAAAAGAAAAGAAAAAAGATAGAGATGGTTCCTGGGTGGATCATCATTTCATTGATTATTCCTGACGATTCGGTTGTAGTACAATCTTTGGGGCTAGAGTGGAGCTTGAGCGAAGAGGAATGAAAATTTTATTTTTTAAAAATCATTTAAAATCATACAGTGCCTTTCTCACATTAAAGAAGAAGGAAAAGAAAACATGCTGAGAGAAAAAGTTTTTATATGAGGCTTGAAACAAATCGAAGAGGAATTGGAAAAGAAATGTCTAATAGTGAAGTGGGATGTAGTTGGAACATTAGATTCTGATTGGATTGGTTGTGAATTCAAATCCCAGCACTGCCAAGCTGGGTCGTTGAGAAAGGCCCTTAACCCTCAACTGCTCAGTTGTATAAATAATGAGATAATTGTAAGTGGATAAGGGTGTCTGCCAAATGCCATAAATGTAAATCGTGGCAGTTTGGTTAGAGACCACCAATAGACCCGTACCAAAATACCATAAGGGATCAGGAGAGGTGTTTTATGACAATTTCACACTTGGTCCAAATACTTGAGTCCACACTCAATCTCAAGACTGATTCAAGGCTTGTTTGGGGACTCATAATTGAAGGTTTGCTTACATATAAAATAATTATTTCTGAATCATGTATCTATTGCACAATTCCATATGTCAGTTTTGTGCACACAGCTTTTCAAAATGGTAGGTACTAGGTTCCTCCTTTTATTTATTTACTTTTTATTAGTACCAACACTCAGTCAACAAAAAATTGCACTTTTTGGATGCGGTATCAGTAGGTAGATTGTGAGCCATGGAAGCCAGCATGAGACATGCATTTTTTATAATGCTCTCAGTGCAAACATGTGCACCAAAACTATCAGGGGTTCCGTCTCCTCCACTTTCCCAACCACCAACAAACTTGTAACAGGAAGTAAACTGACAAGCTGAACCCATTACGTTAATTGGCATGCAACGCTGGGAGGAGTCATCTTCCAGACCTGATGTGGACCGCACCATGTTTTCGGTTGAAGCAAGCCCCAGACCACTGTTTTCAAGAGGACCAGGTATTGGTTCTCTGGCCAAAAACAACTTTCACAAGTCACCAAATGAATCCAGAAAAAAAGCAGTCAAAATAACTGATGAATCTTACGTCCATTTCACTGTCATGTACTGTAGCTGTCCAAAAACCTGATTAAAGCATGGCATTTATTCATGGTAATCATTCTTATCTAGCAAAGTTTTAGGTGGACTGACTGTCTTCACCAATGTGTTTGCTAAACTGGCTCCTTACACAATACGACCTTTGCAGGAAGATAGCAAGATTAAAAGGTAAATAAAACATTTCAGTTGTCATTTTGGTGAAATAGACAGTATTTGTTTTCTTATATTTCTTATATTACAGCCAATTTTGGTCATTTAAAATGAGTTTTCATCTTTTTTTAGCTGTTTGCCAGAATTCAGCCACATCCGACGGGTTTTCCCAGACCGCCTCACATACACCAAGAAGGAATTCTAGTGATCCAAAACATGAAGTTATGAAAGCAGTTGGGTTTTGTCATTTTTTCAGATTAAGTATAAGCAAGAGAAGCCCTTATTTGTCATATATACTGTACATTACAGAACAGTGAAACTCATTTCTTCACATATCCCAGTTTGTTAGGAAGTTGGGTTCAGAGCCCAGGTTTAACCATGATACAGCATGGTGCTGGGACTTGAATCCCTGACCTTCTGATCAGTAACTTAGAACCTTAACCAATGCACCACCACTGTGTAAGTTGAATTCTTAATTAGCAACACCAGAGGCCTGTTGCACGAAGCGAGTTGAACAAACTCAGAGTTGCAGAGTAAGTTTTGAGTTGACAAAAACCAAACAAATCCAACCCGGGTTAATTAAAGTTAATAGGGTTCATGACGCTGGTTATCAACTTTCTCAATCAACCCAGATTTTAACCCTGAATCAATGTTTATGCATCATGTG
Source organism: Cranoglanis bouderius (assembly GCA_023630585.1). NCBI lineage: Eukaryota > Metazoa > Chordata > Actinopteri > Siluriformes > Cranoglanididae > Cranoglanis > Cranoglanis bouderius. Next base: position 25,088,806 of record CM042539.1, read on the forward strand.
TGTGCACATAAAAGCCAGTCATTTGCAGCAAACAGCCAATATAGCATTCAACATGGAAAAAAGCAGGTGTGCATACTTTTCAGTTGAAGAGACAAAAATTATAACTATGTGGAAATATGAGGAAATTAAACCTACACTAACCACAAAAAGCAACACCGTTGCAGCTGCCAAAGCTCCGGGAAAGTAGCTGGCAGAATACTGCTGATTGTGTAAATGTGTAAATTTACTTTTTTAGGCTCACAATGAGAATACGCAGATTGAAAACTTATAACCCCAACATATTTCATGTCATTTCCAGTAAATGTAAATTGTTTAAATATTAATAAAATAAATATTAATTTGTGAATTGGACAGGTGGGGCATGGTGCCTCGCACCTCTGGGGTTGAATCCCGTGTCTGCCCTGTGTGCGCAGAGTTTGCATGTTCTCCCTATGCTTCAGGAGTTTCCTCTGGGTACTCCGGTTTCCTCCCCCAGTCCAAAGACATTCGTCAGTTTTTATGTGGTTGTAAACATAAAAAGATTGTAAACACTAGAAAAGAAGGTGCGTAACGTAACATCATCAGTCTCAATCAAAAACTCAGAGATTGTAGAAAGTTTTGTATTATTCACTTTATCTCACTGAGAAAAAGATTATATATTATGAATAGAAGTGGACCAATTACCGCACCTTGATGGACTCCTTGTGTGAAAGGGATGGTAAAGGATTTATAACAATAGATCCAAAGTGGAGTCTGCTATTGACCTTGAGGCATGAGAAATAAGACTTCCAAGCCTCACACACACACACACACACACACACACACACACACACACACACACACACACACACACACATACACACACGCACATCTCCTCTAGCTAATCCTGCTATTGATCATGCAAATCACACCTGAGTCGCTGAGTCATCGCAGACGTGCGGCAGAGCCGGACATACCTGTATCACCTAACGCCACTTTCTATATGCTATGGTGCGTTAATGGTGCTGACACCGCTCCGGAAAAATGCAATACACTCTTATTATTGCTGCTTTGGCATTGAAGCTGCATACTCGGATGCACTCTTGTTAGGCTTGAAAGAAATCTGACGGGAATTACGTAAGAGGATGTGGGGTGGCAGACTACACAGCAAGGAATGAATGCTAAACACAAAACGGGCCTGTAATTAGGACTTGTCCCTATCGTACATGTCAAGCAAACCGAGTCTCGGAGCTGCTTTGTACTGTAAAGCATCACTTATTGAGATGGAATTGACTGCGCATAATGCATAACAGCTTCATTTGCATCATTTTAAGAACATTCGCTTTTCTCGAGCTGTTCAGTCTGTTCTGCAGTCTTTAGTATGATTCACTGTGTACTTATCTGAACTTTTAACATTCATGTATATGTAATAAGTCATGTTAAGTTTACTTAAAATAATCACCTTTAACCCAAATGTTGTCGGTCAAACATCATCCAATGTTTCCTTCATTATTTGGCACTAAAAGCTACAATCCTAATGGAATTAAAACGTTTTTTTTTTGTAAATATCTGCCCATATGCACCATAAATATTGCCCCCCAACCATTCAATTTTTCAGTAATGTCATCAGGACACTGTAATATATATATATATATATATATATATATATATATATATATATATATATATATATATATATATATATATAATTACCCCATTTTCCCACATCCTTCTTTTTTAACTACTGCTGCTCTCAAGCTATGTCACAGAGCAGCTGAACACTCAGAGGAAAGCGCTAACCTCCTTTGTACATAAGTTGAAAATGTATTTGTTAGTCTTGTATCTCCAGCATAAAACTCAAGACTCAAATGTTCATTCGATGATGTCGCTTAAAGTAAACAGCTACTTGTTTACAGGGGCACACCACAAATTCTCATCCCCCCCCCTTTGTTGTCAGTCATAGTCATGCAGAACAGCTTTATTTCAGAATGCACAGTGACATTGTGTTGAAGTATTGAAGATGACAGACATCTGAAAAATGTAGGAACACACTATTCCCTTGGAACTGCATGTATCTACACTAAGGATCTCTGTACCTCTATTTTAAAAAATAATCTGAAACCACTCTGTGTTTGCTCCATTGAAAAGATGCAGCTATGGACGTACCCAAGTGAAAATTCTGGCTCTGGAAAAGCAGATTCTGTCTTTTATTTATTTATTTATTTTTTTTGAAGTAGAATTTGAAGAAGATACAGGTCCATTTCTTATACATACAACATACATAATAACAAGCACTCATGCAAAGAGTCAGACATTGTCATGTCATGAGATTTATCTGAATTCAACAAACAGCTCTTCAGATATGCGAGTCGACTCCCAGTGTTTACCGGAAAGATCCAGCTCAAAGAGTCGACTTGTTTATGAACGACACATCACTAGCACCTGAAGATGCTCTACTCTGCATACAATTGAATGTCAAATGAAGTTTGCCTTGTTCTTGGACATAGGACTAGGCTTGATATAGATTTAGAAAGAAGGAGCAAGAAAGTGGAGACGTCATGTGGCTGCCAGGTTTCTTTTGAAACTCTGCGGATGCTTGTTGTGCAGCAGTGAGCGTGCAACCTGCATACCTTCGCCTGAAGAGAAACAGAAGACTCAGCAGGACCAGAGTTCCTCACTTTGAGAAGTTAGCGACAGCGGGTGTGTGTTCTCACTGTAAATAAATCATCAAATATTCTGTTTCATCATTAAGGTCCTGGCACGAGCGGGTCTAACACAAAGACTGCTTCTCTGGTTATCAACAACCGGAGCTCATATTCACCTCCACTGATTCATTCATTCATTCATTCATTCATTCATTCATTCGTCCATCCATCCATTCATTGTCTGTGAAAAAAACAAGGTGTTTTGGTGGAACCAACAAGACTGGATCAGTTAATCACCAATCACATAATTACATATCTGGATGGGATAAAAAGCATGAATCTGATCTGATTCTGTAACAAATCTAGCCTGAAATACATCACAGAATTGCTTGTAGTGCAACTTAATGTAACGTAAAGCAATGTAAAATCAGTCATGCAATAATAAACGTAACCACCCACATTTTCAACAACAGTGAGTAGCTATAGTATTTATATTTATTTCATATTTGTAAAAATACACATTATACTGGAATTATAGTAATGTCAAATGATTTTGCGTATGTTTATAGTAAGTGATACTTAATTATTTATATGTTTGGGTTTTTTTTTTTCTTTATTCACATGTTGTTGTCAGGTTGTATCTGCTCCCTAATTTTTAAAACTCTGGCTTTATGATCTTTAGAGGTGGGACTTTATTTATTTAACTCAATTTAAGCCACTTTCTAATGCAAGGTTAATATCAAGCTAGCCAATATAGAAACTTTCTGTTTAGCTTTCTGTTAGAGAACCCCTCGCACTCGGAGTCGCTCGCGAATCGACTCACTTCCGCATTCCGATCTCCGTGCTACTGCCGAGTAGCACGAGCTTCATTCACCAACTCTGCTGGACTGCTCATTCAATGACTCTCGTTTTGTTTACATCACCATGTGCTTCTGTTTTGGTTCACGTCATGTCTCCACCTCCTCATGTTCATTGGTTTTCCGTTTATTGTCTCATTATTAGTTTCAGCTGCTTTGTGTTAGTCCTTGTTAATTCTGTCTATTTAAACCTCTTCCCGTTTCCGCCTCGACGCAGAGTATTAGAGTAAGTCATGCATGTGCTGTTCGCCTGCAACCTTCTCGTGCTCTCTTGCCAATAGTTCATAGACCATAGTTCTTGCTCATAGACCATAACCTAGTATCTAGTGTTTATTTTGTTTTGTTTTTGTTTTCACATTTCGCCTCTGTAGATATATGTTCCATCTTTCTGGATCCATACCCTGTCTGGATTACCTTCTGTGTTCTTGTGGATTCATGCCTTTCCTGTGGATTATTGTTTGTTTTTTGATCTTGCTGTTCTTTTGTGTTTTCCCCTTTTTTCCTTAAATAAACCTCCCTGTTTCCCCAGCGATTGCATCTAGCCTCCTTCCACCCGTGTTTCGTAACACTTTCTGAACTAACAAATATTGAGTCTAAATCCATCCATTTTCGGTACCGTTTATCCGACACAGGGTCACTGGGGAGCCTGGAGCCTATCCCAGGGAACTCGGGGCACAAGGCAGGGAACACCCTGGACACACACCACGGGCAATTTGGAAATGCCAATCAGCCTACAACGCATGTCTTTGGACTGGGGGAGGAAACCGGAGGACCCCGGACAAAACCCCCAAAGCATGGGAAGAACATGCAAGCTCCACGCACACAGGGCGAAGGCAAGATTCGACCCCCAACCATGGAGGTGCAAGGCAAACATGCTAATCACTAAGCCACCGTGCCCCGTCCTAAGTCTAATTCTACAATTAAACTATGTGATTTGAATGATATGTATTACTTATTCTTGCTTGGCAAAAATCTTGGCAATATGCAAAATCAGATGGTGGCCGATGGTTCTGCCCAGCTCTGACCCTCTTACACTCTTAACAAACATGTCAGGCCTTTGAATCCACAATGCTGGAACAATAACACCTATGCTCCAAAACATTCGGAAGTTAAAAAATGTCCGTTAACTGCTCCAGAGCAGAACATGATGCATGTCGTCCTACTGTGTGTAATAAGAGTCCTGGCATAACGTTATGTGAAAACACACACGCCTCCCCTGGGTGATAGTCTAAATACCACGCAGCATGATTTATGTGAATATACTCCACACTGCAATGAGCGAAATTATGCATGAGGACACAGGGTGTTATGTCATCTGTGGAAATGGCCGCTATCTTTCCATGGCATTTGATGGAAAAATCTCAAGGTGTATGTACTTAAGAATCTTTACAGCCTAGTCCTGTCTCCATTCAAAGAGAAAGAAACAGAGCGGGAAGACAGCGAAATAAGTTTGTTCCGGAATTAAGTAGCCTCCAAGAAACTCCAGTCACTGAAACCGAGAAACGACTTCGCATACAAATGAAAATGATGGATGCGGATTGAAAACCCAGTCCTTTTTTTTGATCAGGCTGAATATTGTTAGCTTTAGTGAGGAAAGAGTTTTTAAAAAGCATAGTATATTCAGCGTGCCTCAGTGGAGGATGTGTACAGGCCTGAATGGCTGGATGCGAGCAAAAAGAACTTCAAATAGAGTTGGGAATATTAAATGCGATAAAGACAGCAGGAAGCCTCGACTGAAGCGGCCTCTGGGTGTATTTCTGCGAAACAGCAGGATGCGCTGCAGCACACAGCATTACGAATCATCACTGGATGTGACTTGCTTTAAAAAAAAAACCCAAAAAAACCCCACCAACACCATGGAAAATCATGGAGCCCACTGTAGATGCCAGAAATTAAATTAATTTCTGCATTCTTCATTGATTATGAATTACAATAGTAAAAACTCAGCAGTCAGGGTTCTTTTCTAGGTACATGGCTTTGCATTAGTATTCACCTCTTTGAACTTTTTTACATTTTGTAGTGTTACGATCTGGAAATGTAATGGACTTCACTGGCACAAAGCGCTACATTTGGCAGAAAAACATTACTTATCCTGAGATCACAATCACCACAGTGAAGCATGATGGTGGTAGCATCATGTTTAGAGTTACTATTGGTTTCTTGCTTGATTCTCTTGCTAATCTCCTCCTTAACCAGTCACTGACTTTCGGTGGACAGCCTCCTTTAGGCAGCCGTGGTTGTGCAACATTCTTTCCATTTTTTTTTTTTATTAATGGATTTACTAGTGGGATTTTTTATTTATTTTTATTTTTTTTCACAATCAAACACTATTCCAGAACTTTGGAGCCTTCTGGAAACAGGTGTATTTATACTGATATCACGTGGCACATAGGTGGACTCCATTCCAGTGTGCAGTATGACTTTGGATGGCAAGCTGAATACTTATGCAATCACAACTTTTACATCTTTCATTTGTACATAATTTTGCAAACAATATTGATTTTTCTTCCCCACTTTAATTATTATTCATGACATTCATGACATTAAATCCATTCCGGCTCCGGGTTGTCGCACTATAAAATGTGGAAAAGTTCTAAAGCAGGGGGTGAATACTTATGCAAGCCACTGTAGCACTGACGGGTGCTCGAGCAAGGCCCCTAACCCTCAAGTGTGGCTCGAAAGCATCTGCTACCTGAATAAAAAAGGTGTGAATGTAAAACAAGCCACCGTTGATAACATCCATCATGCAGTGTGCTGTAAAAGATGCAGTCAGTGGTGTGTGTGTGTGTGTGTGTGTGTGTGTGTGTGTGTGTGTGAGAGAGAGAAATCAGAAAGCTCAAGGAGAAACCAATAATCCCCGATGCTAATTTATACTAACGACTCTAGTTTGTGTCGCAAGTTTGCCTTTTTTATTGCTCCATCCATTGTCGTTAAGAGTTTCAGAAGTATCGACTTGCACAAGGTTGGCTTTTGCGGCTTTACCTCAGCAGTGATTTAAATGCAAATTATAAATCATGACAGACGAAGAGGCCGTGACTGAAAGAAAACAGTCGAGTGGTTTCATGGAAAACCATCAACACCTAAGCCTTGTATGCATATTAAAGACTTGGAACAGTCTTCAGTTTGTAGGTGTGATATAACCGTAACTTATCTAACTCATATAACCAGTTTTTTTTTCAATCATGATGCCCAGCTTCATCCAAAATGGTGCATGCCTGGTGTCCAAACTGATGGGCATAATGAACAGTGCCCTTAGGCATACTGGTCAAATTAAAGAGCACTTTCAGCAATAAGCTGAAATAAGTAGGAATAAGTAGGAAGTCATTCTTGCTGACAGTTTGCCATCTCTGAGTCTGGACTTGGTCGATTACTCAGGAACAAAATAGTTGTTATTAAATCAACATCACCACCAGAGAAAACAGATCACCAACATCCCAGTGGATCGACAATTGAATCACAATTGAAATACAGTAAATTATTCAGCCCTGTTGTAGAGTAATCCTAAATAGTGTGGCTAATAAGCAACAGATGGTAATTTATCATGTTACTTTGTAATCTCTGGGGACTGTAATAAATCTAGCATAGACCTCCCACTCCAACAGTTTTTATTAAAACTGCTGGATGTAAATTCTATTATGAGCTATTTGTAGAAGAATGTTTTGTAATGTGGGTTATGCTGCAAGTGCCATGTAATACACATTCAGTGAGAATGCAGTTCACTGGGGTTGAGGTCAGGGCTCTGTGAAGGACACTCAAGTTCTTCAACATCAACCTTGGCAAACCATGTCTTCATGGAGCTCGCTTTGTGAACAGGTGAACACTGTCATGCTGGAACAGGTTTGGGGCTCTTGGTTCCAGTGAAGGGAAATTGTAAAGCTTCATCATACAAAGACATTCTATACATTTGTGTGCTTCCATCTCTGTGGCAACAGAGCCACATATAGGTGTGATGCTCAGGTGTCCACAAACTTTTGGCCATATAGAGTAGTTATCCTCATCTCTTCAGGAGTAAAAGCTTCACGGTCTTTAATCAATCGACTAAATTGCCTGATATAACTGAGTTTGAAATGCCTAAAGTACAGACAAACACCAAGCATGCAATGTTAGCCACATGCTCACATTAATGATGGCCAAAAGCCTCAATTGCCTTACTTTCACCTAATATAACTGAGTTTTAAATGCATAAAGTGAAGAAAAAATTCTAAATTCTAAAATTTAGAACCCTTAAGGGTTCTTTGATTGACCCTCTGGAGAAACCCTATGTAGAACCCAGTAACCCTATAATCGAGCGTGTCCAAAACCCCTAGTACTCATCAAATAGTGATTAAAACCTATCAAATGGCATGCTAGTCAAATCCCAGATGTGGTCTCTTTCAGCAGGATAATGCACACTGCAAAAATTGCTCAGGAATGGTTTGAGGAACATGACAAAGATTTCTTGGTGTTGACTCGGCCTCCAAATTCCCCAGATCTCAATCTGATCGAGCATCTGTCGTATGTGCTGGACAAACAAGTCCGATCCATGGAGGCCCCACCTCGGAAATTACAGGACTTAAAGGATCTGCTGCTAACATCTTGGTGCCAGATACCACAGCACACCTTCAGAGGTCTTGTGGAGTCCATGCCTCGATGGGTCAGAGCTGCCTAATATATTAGGCAGGTGCCTAATATAATTCAGTGTTATGGTTTATCATTGTACAGTACATTCCACACTCATCACCTTGGATTTTCTTTCCCAAGTAGCTCCTACTTCCTGTTTAAACAGTTGTATTTTTCCTTCTTGTGCGTTTCGCACCTTGTGGTCTTGACCTTTTGCTTGTTTCATGTTTTAAATTGATTTACACTAGATGATGTCTACTTGTGTTTTGGTCCCAGCTCTGAAGGTCGAGAACGATTCAAGGATAAGCCTCAACAGAGACTCCGTGATGACGTCCTGCTCTTGCCCATGCATATGAAGTAAGTCAGGAGAACAGTATTAATAGTGTGCTGTAAACAAGTCTGTAGTGATGTATTTCCTGAGTTAGTTCCACCCTGCACTTTTGAGATCGTTGCCCTGCTTTATGTCACCCATTTTGATGTCTTCAGCCCTATTAAATAGCTGAAGACTTAATAGCAGTGAAGAAGCTCTAACAAGAAGCGCTGCCATCTTTAGCATTGTGTTTAGTCTTCATGAGATACAACAGCACATATACAAATTGTATGAAACTTGTTTAATACAAACATATTACAAAAAAAAAGTGCATTAATAGTGATCAATTTGACATATATTCACAATAGGCATTTGCTTAGGCAATATGTAGAAAATATACTTAACTACCCATAAATATGTAGCTAAGCTAAAGTTTTCATGAATTAACTGACACATCCTGACATACATCCCTAGGTCAACGAGGGCAAAGTTTGAATGAAGATTTATCTAAAACTTAATCATGTGACATCACCATTACCCATTTTTATATCAATTATCTTAGCTACCATTCATGATAATTCTCCAGGAGTAGCTTCCTGATGTTAACTAGCTAGCCAAGTTCACTAGTCAGTGAGCTAATTTTATATCAATCATTTTTCCGTCACATGATCAAGTTTGCGACTAAATTATCTGACGTTTGGCAAAATCGGGATGTACTGTAAGTTGGCAGTGTATAACAACAGAAATGGAGGCTAGACATTATTTCTTTGTAGCCATTACCTTAAGATCATATTTCTTTCCAGAGATAACAAAAATTGTTTCTCGAAATGATTAAAAAAAAAAAAAAAGGCTGGCCTTCACTACGACGCATAAAGTTAATAGTATAGCTAGCAAGCATAGTTTCTGGGTGAAATTCCCAGAACAAGGATCTCATAGCACATTAACACATTAGATCATACCCTCGATCATTTTCAGCCTCGGTGTATAAAAAACAACGTATCATCATTTTAACCCATAATGTTGGATCCATTCAGCAGGTGAAGATGTCCAAGCAGGAGAATTTCAACATTAGAGTGAAATAAGATCAGTCCAGGAGGATAAATAAGTTATTGTCCCTTCCCTCGAGTGGGGAAACTTGCATGTGGTCCGTTATTAGAACCTGCAGCAGAACCCACAGCCTTTATTCTTACAGCAGTTGCAGCAGTATCGGCACAGAGAGAGGTGACTCTGACGCTTCGTCCTGAACAGCGCCTGGAAAAGAAAATAGCGAAGAACCTATAAGTGACCGATCACCCTTTTTGGATTGTCTTACGACGAGTGTTGAGTGAGTACACGATGGTAAGTACCTCAGGACTCGTCTCCTTCGCCAACGTTCCAGCCTCGCCCTGATCAAGACTCTGAGCTGCTTCGCTGTCCAATGGCTCCTCGAGCCGTACCTGAGGATCGGGAACAAAATAAATGGAATTAAAACCAAATTTCATGACTTAAAAGATGTAAAATGACATAAAAAATAAAACTTAAAAATCTAATTTAAATTTATTTGTAAATAAAATAAAAATGACAACAAATGATCAAGAAAATTCTGTAAATAAATATTAAAGCAACGTTTATGATGTGATTAAAGAAATTAAATAAAGTATATTTCCTTAAAATTGGAAATTGCACAAATATATCTTTGTTTATTTGTTTGTTTTTAATGTTAATAAATAAATAAGCTAATAAAATAAGACTATCAACCGTACTGTATACAAATAAATATTATATAAAAAAGAAAATTGTTTAGTTGTGATCAAATAATTAAACAAGATATTTCAATAAATAACTGATCTAAATTAAATTTTAAAAAATTGATATAAAATAGATATTAGATATATTTGTGAAAATATACTTAAATATAAAATTACATAAAAATAAACATTTTAGTGTGATTAAATAATGTTTTAGTTCTATTTTATTTAATTAAAAATATGAAATTGCATAAATTATAATAAGTAGGATAATACTTGTATGTAAAGTGAAGATGAAATGTTACCTCAGACTCAGAGAACGGTAAAGCTGCACTCTGTAACACGCAGACGCACGCGATGATGACGGTGACGGCGCACGCGATGCTCATTGGCTTCATTTTTTCTTCTAGTTTAGTTTTTTTTTTTTTTTTTTTTTTTTAACCAGTCGTCACTTCAGAGTCGTTTGAAAAGAGAGTTAATAACTTTCCCTAACTTTCCTTCCTGTTTCGGTTCTTCTTCTGGATTCTTGTCTCCTGACTACCTGATAACTTCGCGCGCCGAGTTGCCTTTTATGCGCGCAGTGTCCAGTACACACGCCCCCTTCAGCCCAAGCCCCGCCCATTCCCGCCAAGCGCGTGCCTGGGAAACACAGCGGAATTTCCACAGTTTAATCAATGAAGGAAAGCGGGAAAAAAAGTTTTTAAATGCTTTAATATTTTAAAATAAAAATACAAATACAATATATATCTAAATATGTAATATAATATTCATATCATTATCCACCATCAGTGTTATTATTGTCATTGTAAGAAGTGGCTAGTATTTTTATTTATTTATTTATTTGAATAATATACAGATTTATATATTTAATCACAATTAAAATAATGTTTTTTTTATTTTATTTAATATTAAGCAATCTCCTTTTATTACTGCATTAGTTCTTTCTTTCTTTCTTTCTTTCTTTCTTTATCCATTTATTTATTTAATTATCTATCTCTCTGTTTATCCATATATTTATTTACATTAAGAATTGTGCTTTAATTTAATTTGAATTTTTTAATTTAATCTAATATATTTTTTAAATAATTTATTTTTTTATTTTAAAAATTATTTTATTTTAATTGAAATGTCGATTTTTGTTATAATTCCAGAAATACAAAGGGGGTGTTTTTAGTCCTATTTTTATGTAGGCTATATCAATGAAGACAAAGGTTATTTTAATTTTCAACAGTATTTTATTAATATTCTTAGAAACGTGCCACAAAATTGACCTTCTCCCTTTATTGTGACTTTTTATGTATTTTGTTTGTTTGTTTGTTTGTTCTCATTTTTGCTATTTAAAATTTGATGATCAAATTGTAACACAGACTGTTATTCTGAATGACAATTCTGCACATAACATTTTATTTCTGCCTCAATATGTGTTTTTCCTTTAGATAGCTTGAGAAAATGGAGTAAGAGTGGAAATAAGAGAGCTATTAGTGATAAAATTAACATCCTGACACCAGCTTGTCTTTTACATGTTAATGGTATGAGTCCCTATGAGACACATGGCTAGGTGAAGGAAATCAAGTCTATTTAGACATTTCCATGTCTTTTTGCGTTTTTCTCTTCCCAGACAGTGCTTCCTAAAGTGCTGATCAGTGGGGAATTCTGATGTCCGACCGTAAGAACAGGCTCATTCATGTGGGACCATTTGGGATTCCTCACTTCTCCTCACTTCTGAACCCGGGGAATTACATTTTACCCAAAAGACAATGGATGCATTTGGAATTATAATATGGTAGCATCAATGCTACACAGAACATGATACTGAGCTGTAATCTGGACCTCAATTTGGAGTTTATTAGTGGTACTTTCTAATATACTGTATGTAATCTATGTACAGTAACTCATGTGGAATTCATGTGTCAGTCAAATGTCAGATTTCAATACATATATTATGATAACACATAATAATATCAACCTTACTAGCCTATACATACTTATATCCCCAGAATATTAGAGCAAGCATATAAATGCTGAAAATACAATGCACAGAAACTCTCATGAATGTTCCTATATTGGAAGAAATGTCAGCCCCAATGCTGAGTCACATTTAAGAATCTTTGCATTACACTCTCTCAGTCTCGAGTCATGAAAAAGTCCATGCGTCAGGCTGTCTCATTCAGCGATAACCTTTTGCCACTGCATATTGACTCGGAGTAGCTGACAAGTCTGAGTCAATAAATATAACCCTGAATGGCTTCTGTTTAGATCCGAACATAGGGTCATTAAATTTTTATGTCCTGTCGTCATGGACACAATGATGATTAAGTGGGTTTCATCAGTGTTTTTTGCTAAAACTGTGCATTTAATGAATAATTACTCTAATGGGATAATTATTTGTTTCCATGCATGGCTCTTTTCTAAATAAGGTTTTTGCAATCTGTACTCATCTGCATTTGCCATACTTGCAATAGAAATACAAAATTATGTAGGCCATAGGCTGCAGAGAATGAAAATGTTTTCATTAAAAGGTATAACATGGTATAGAATAAGATAAGATATCTGTGGATTAGAAATCTAGCTAAATAAAATGACAATGTGTTTGGTATTATTATAAAATTCAGGTATGAGTGTCAGTTTGTTTCAGGCCTGGTACGCTGATAGGTTCATTTTTACCTTGTTCTCCTGTTTAAATAAAACTGATAAGTATGGAAAAATCCATACAAGGTGTCAAGGTGAAATTTCAAAATAATTCTTCTATGTATATTAATTTCTAATTTATATAACCTATATTATAGTTTCCTTTAACTATAACCACTTGTTTGGTTGGTTGGTTTTGTTTGTTTTTAAATCCATTTTCATTCTAGGGTTTTTATGTATTTCGGCTAGGGCTTTAGACTATATATACCTTCAAAAATGTGATGAAAAACCTACATTTGTATGATTAATGTCACAATTTCTACTTTTAGTTTGTTTATTAAGTCTGTTAAAACACATTTCCTAAACGTTTTGGCCAAATGATTCTTGTAGCTATTCACTTCACGTAGGTAAAACTTCTGAATAAATACCTTTATCAGTTATCACATGCATTATTTTCACATAAAAAAATTATTTTTCTCATTTTTTAATATGAACAAAGTACTGTATGTGTCCTAAAACCGATATTACAATAGAATGATTTCCAGGCACCGATTCGAGTCACTCATTCTTATTCCATATAAGATTTATCCTAATTCTGTGTTGGAGGCAAAAAAAAAAAAAAGGAAAAGAAGGAAAACAGGGAAAAAACACAAAGCACATTTCTATGTACATCTAGAAATGTAAAATACCTAGAAAGGTAAATAAGCATCACTGTGGGAAAATGGATATAAATGAATCTGACCCATTATAGTTCATGATAAAATGATATTACCTTTTAGTGTTTTTTATTAGCTCAGGAAAGCAACACAAGTTTCACCCTACATGGTTTATTTGATGCATACAGTCTAGAGCTAGTGGTAATGTTCATTTTATCTGTGGCAGTATATATTATAGATTAATTAATATTTTAATGCATTTGAATACTACATTTTTCAACTACTAAAATGTTAGATAACATTTAAAAAAAAAAGTTTTTGACAGCCTTAGCCAATAGAGTTCATTTTTCATTAGAAATATTTCATACAGTTGACATTTTCCCAAAAAAATGCATAATGCATGTAAAACTCAGATTATGACCTTTGCAGAATTTTTCTATTATGACACATCTAAGAATGGATTATTTTTCCTATGCCTAATGTACATGTGCACTTTTAAGGATGTGTCTGTCATTTTCCATGTGTGGGTGTACGTGTCTGTCTCTATCTCTGTGTGTCCCAGAGGAAGGGACGCCAGCACTATCATAGAGGATCTTCTGGTCAAACAGAAGCTGGCACCAGCGAGACACACACTATCACCCTGACAGGCGCCACTCCACCACACTCCCCCTCGCTCCCTCTCTCCTGGTCTAGGCCAGTGACCTCTCTGTCTCTCTTTAGTATATCCACTAATACTAATACACATGTTTCCACCCTTTAATTCATCCCTGAGGCATCTGTTTATCTCTGTTTCATGTTTTCATCTGCTTATTCCCCCTTCACCACACCTCCATATCTATTACCAGAACAACCAAGCATGATTGCTGGTATTAACTGGTCAGATCTGACGCAAAACAAATAAACAAACAAAAAAAACCAGACTGGTTTGTTATGAAACCAGGTCAGAAGACACGCTTATTTGTAAATGACAGGGAATCATTTTTCACGCTCACAGTTTCCATTCACGCAGCAGTAGTTACTGAATTACTTTCGTGCACTCTCTGCTGCCATTTAAACACTACATCATATATTTATTTAATTATTTAATCAAATACATTCAGCACATGTGTAAATTTAATTTAAAAAAAGGATCAGGCCCTGTTATGGTAATTGTAGTTTTTATGAAGCACTATAAAAGGATATTTGGTTCATCTCTACCAAGCATGTGATCATATCAATTGTATCGAAGTTAAAAATACAGCCCTGTTTTTAGGTCAAAGCTATGGATCGAACTGATGAAACCTACCCTCACTCATACTGTGGGACCAAAAAGCCAATTATGTCCAAACTACACAGTCAACAAAACCATACAGCCAATTTTGTCACAAAACCTGAGACCATACACTTAACGCTGTCCCATAATCCAACAAGCTTCAAGCTCCACTGTCAACCAATCAACCTGTTCCAAACCACAGGGTCAATCAGACCAACCAGTCAACGCATTCTTAGACCGTGAGCCAAAAAGCCAATCATGCACCGATTCCTATTCCCTGGGTCCAAAAAAAACAATTATGCCCCAAACTACATAGTCGACTAGACCAATCTGCCAACCTGTCCAATACCCTTGGCCCAAAAGCCAACCATGTCTCAAACCACAGGGCCAAAAACTACACCCTGTCCCAAAGCCATAATCCAACAAGCCTCAAACTACACAGTCAACAAACCAACCTTGTGCAAAACCTTTGGTCCATAAAACAACCCCGTTCCAAATCGCAGAGTCAACCAGAACAACCAGTGAACCCTGTTTTAAACTGTGAGCCCAAAGTCATTGAAACAAACCAGTCAATGGGACCAATCTGTTACAAGATCTAAGGCCAAAACTCAACCATAATACAACAAGCCATGAACTAAACAGCCAACCAGTCAACCTTGTGCAACCTTGGTCCAAAAAACAACCTTGTTCCAAACAACAGAGTTAACACCATCAGTCAAGCAGTCAAATGTGTCACAAATGCTTGGCCCAAAAAGCCAATCACATCCCAAACCACAGGGTTAACTAGACCAACCAGCCAAATCTGTTCCAAAACTAAACAGTCAACATTGTTACAAAGTGAGAGTCCAACATGTCGATCCTGTCTCAAACCCCATAGTCATCCAACCAACCAACCATATCCAAAAAGGGCAACCTTGTTCCAATCCTCACCACAAACTGGACCAACCACTCAACCCTGTCCTAGGTACTGGTGTCAATCAAGAAACTGTCCTTTACCCTGAAGTCCATTCAACCTTTTCCCAAACCACAGGGTCACACAGCCCATACAGCCAACCCTGACCCCAATCCTTGAACCAACCAGTCAACTGTGTCCAAAACTCTTGTTCCAGCTGATTCAAACAAACTCTATTCCAAACCCTGGGGTCAACCAGCCAAGCTAACCCTCATTTTAGTGAAAATGCCAGATGTGTCTCACTTATACAGTAGCTGCACCTTCACTACATGGCCAATCTGCCCAGGAGGTCCTAAGCCTCTTCCTGCTCTCCAGCCCTGTGGCAGCCAAGCAGTGTGTGAAGCAATGGCCTTCTCCTCATACTCATGTATGCTGGCTGTGTAATATATCTCTCCCTGAAGCGCATCACTTCCTGTTCCAGACCACTTGTCTATTTGGTTAAGAGTAAAATTGCTGCTTCTTTATTTGAGAATACTGGAAGGAAAGCAGCATTGCACAGTGATTACTGAAGCCCTAGATGAGAGGTGTCAGGGTATAATGGGATGAACCTGTATGAATAAATAAAAGCAGCAAGCAGCCTGGCTGTATTCATCCATACAAAACCATGCACACAAGCCACACAGACAGAAATGTCAGGCTACATCCACTAAAGAAGCATTTATAAAGTGTAAAAGTCAACAGAACATGATAAAAAGGAAGTGAAGCAGTTTGGCAACAGTTTCACACTGTACATTTGAGTTCTAACAAAGGTTAAAATGGGGGCAGAGGTAGGAAAAGTAAAAATTTTTTGATTGATCAGCATATAAAAATGTTAACTCAGTTAACTCCCTGTTTTTATGAAAATTAATTCTGCTGTTGGTCAGCTTTCACATTTCACATGCAGTGTTTTATCCATTTGAATAGATTCATTTATGTAGGTGAGAACACAGCAGTCACACATGGGTGTGGACCAACATCTGATCGAGGTGGTTTCAGTCCAGTTCCATTCAAATACTAGCTTGGTTCAATTGCAGTGACAAAGTGAGTCAATCCTGAATCAATACTACTGCACAAAGTGAACCAAACATGCCATGTGTTTTGGGTGAAATTTTTCTTTTCGATACGAGCTGATAAACTGTACTACGAGGCCAAACTGAGCCAAAGTACAGTACATAGATGAAGTGTTGCAGAAATGTTCTAGAGATTTGGACCAACAAATCAAAAGAGAAAATAAACAGTGGATACAATCCCAAAATGTTTTAAACTGGTTATTTATCAAATTATCTAGCTTTTTTTTGTTGAGCTGCAGCACTGTTCTTCATGCTCGGGTGATTTTTATGATTTCTATCTGCATTTGTTTATTTTATTTCCATCGTCAAATTTCTGACCAATGTATGGATGAGTTTTACATATTCATTTTTAAGCTCTACATGCCCATCAATCAACATTTTCTTTGCTTTCTGATTTGTCTAATTGCATACATTAAGAAAACAAAACAAAACAAATATGAAAAGTATCAAATTTCACTTAGATTCAGTCTAAAAGGTGTGTAAGCACATAATGAAATATAATTTATAACACATCTGTACTCCCTTGCTTATTCTAAAACGTTTTCGGAAAAAGCACTCATTTATTCAGGACTTTTCGGGTTGTACTGTCTGAATGATATTCTGAAAACTCTTTTCAGAATAAGCAAGGTAGTACAGATGTGTCATAAATCATATTTCATTGTGTCCTTTCACACCTTTTAGACTGAATCTGAGCTTTTGTCTGGTGTAACAATTCCTATAGACCTGTATGTGCTGCTGAAGTAGTAGTGGAAAGTTATTGTTTTTGAGAAAATGAAGTAGACTAAAAAATTATTTTCCTCAGCATGTAGCTGAGAGTTTAATGCTATAGTCAAGTGTGTTTATCGTGGTTATAAGAAGCTCACTCTTGTGCAGCCTTGCATTCACATGTTTTGATACACTGTTGACATTTCTCAATATGGAGGAACCCATGGAAATGACGGTGGCCCAGTAGAGCACAACACAATGAAATTTAAAAAGCATAAATTAACAACACAACGGAATCAAGCCGCGACACAACGGAAATGCTCCCGACCACTAGGGGGCAGTGTCGGCATAGAAACCCCCTCCCAGATATTTCTGGTGTTATTGCACGGTGTTACAGTTTAGAGTCAATGTTCTGTGTATTTATTGTCCTGTGTATTTACTGTCCTGTGTATTTATTGTTTTGTTTTGTGTACTTATTGTTTTGCACTCAAACTGCCATGTATCTGCACTTTATGTAGTCTTGTGTACTGTTCTGTATTGTACCGTACAATGTATACACGCTATATACAGGAATGACATTAAAGACCTACTTGACTTGACCTTGACCTATTGCACGTTAGTTCATGAACTGAGCCATTAAGATTATCAGTCGTGATATCAAAACATTCAGTAAAAGTATTCAGTTAACTTAAAACCAATTACATACATTAACTTACACAGAGCATATTTCTGTAACTTTGACTTGGCCATTCCAATACATTAACTCTATTCTTCTTTAACCATTCTTTGGTAGAATGACTTGTGTGCTTAGGGTCGTTGACTTGCTGCATGACCCACTTTCTCTTGAGATTCAGTTTACAGACAGATGTCCTGATATTTCCCTTTAGAATTCGCTGGTATAATTCAGAATTTATTGTTCCATCAATAATGGCAAGTCGTCCAGGCCCAGATGCAGCAAAACAGGCCCCAAACCATGATACTACCACCAGCATGTTTCACAGATGGGATAATGTTCTTATGATGGCATGCAGTGTTTTCCTTTCTCCAAATATAACGCTTCTCATTTAAACCAAGAAGATCTATTTAGGGAGGCAGCAATGCTCTTTTTGGAGAGCAGTGACGTTCTCCTTGCAACCCTGCCATGCACACCATTGTTGCTCAGTGTTCTCCTGATTGTGGACTCATGAACATTAACATTACCCAATGTGAGAGAGGCCTTTAGTTGCTTACAAGTTACCCTGGGTTCCTCTGTGACCTCAACAATGGTCTTGAATTTCACACAATCCGTCTGACTGTGGATTGGTGGGGGTCCAAACTCTTTAGAGATGGTTTTGTTACCTTTTCCAGCCTGATGAGCATCAACAATTCATCAATAACTTTTTTTTTTCTGTGGTCCTCAAAAATCTCCTTCGTTCATGTCATGATACACTTCCACAAACATGTGTTGTGAAGACCAGATCCCTGTTCTTTAAGTAAAACAGGGCGCTCACTCACACCTGATTGTCATCCCATTGATGGAAATCACCTGACTCTAATTTCACCTTCAAATTAACTGATAATCCCAGAGGTTCACATACTTTTCCCACTCACAGATATGTAATATTGGATCATTTTCCTCAATAAATAAATGACCAAGTATAATATTTTTGTCTCATTTGTTTAATTGGGTTATCGTTGTCTACTTTTAGGACTTGTATGAAAATCCGATGATGTTTTAGATCATATTTATGCAGGAATATTGAAAATTCTAAAGGGTTCACAAACTTTCAAGCACCATAAAATCTCCTTTTACTTGTAACTTAAAACATAATATAATAAAAAATAACCGCATTTTATTCAGGATGTCTTTTGAGGAGCGGAAACACATCACTATAACTGCAAGCTGCATAAGTTAATAAATTTAATTTAGAACATATTACATGTAATCTCAGTGCTTGCCAGGACATACTATAGACCCCAGCTGAAGGCCAGGAATTTGCAGTAATCCTGTGTCGGTAAACACTTACGAAAAGTGTAAAGGCCCAACAAGGGTTCAGAGATCAGTCAAACAGAGCAGGGGACACACAGACGCCTAAATGTGCCTGTCTATACATGGTAGTCTGTCTGACTGTCGGCTGACAGACAGGGCAGAGGAAAAAACAGGGTTCAAGAAGACAAGTGAAAGTGAGACAGTGCTGAATAAAGGCTGCATGAGCTGAATGAAGCAGAAAAAAAGCAACACAGACTAGAGAAGACAGCTAGACAGGTGCATGAGCTGAACAATGAGCTGAGACATGACAGAGCAGATTTATGACACGTAGAAGTCGTGCTCCGTCTATTCAGACTGCTAACGTCGGATCACACCGAGCAGTTTTAGCTGCAACGAGCTGCGCTGAGACTCCTACTTCTCCCTGATGTCGTTTCATTTAGCCTCTATTATAAACAAGCCTCTTCCTCCAGCAGCATGTAAAAATAATTTATAAGCAGAGCTGCAATCTGTAAGGTATCTCTTGAGGAAAAGGCAATGGCAGTGAATAGCGTTCGCTAATGCAAAGATATTATGGTTTTTAATAACAATGTGAGAAACATTCCCACAGTAATTCAAGCATTATAAGGGGATGGTCAATAAAACTGATGGTAAAAAGCTGTTACTGAGCATCACTCTGCACTGTAGGCCTTCATGCTACATTCAGACACATCATATGTGCTACGTATAACATGGCTTCGAAGTGCAATCACGGAAAAGTCAAGGTACACTGCAAATGATTTATCAAAGAACTCTTCAGAACAGATTATGGCCAAAACTGTGTTTTTATGCCTACATAATTTGACACCTAAAATTCATTAATAATATTAGAAATGTCAGAAATCAAATGTCAAATTGGATAAGTGGAAAAGTGTGTATTGTTGGCTAAACTACATTGCAAAAAAAAAAAAAAAAATCTTAGCATATTTCACTTTATGAAATTTATAACAAATATAAGACCATTAAGCCTATTTCTAGCTTAAATTGGTTTTATTCTATTGGCAGATAATATATATACATATATATATATATATATATATGTACAGTACTGTGCAAATGTTTAGGCATATGTAATGAAATGCTGAAGGGCAAAGATGCCTTCAAAATAATGAAATTACATTATAAACAGTAAACAGTAGTAAATGAAACAAAGTCAATATTTGGTGTGACAAAAAAATAAAAATAAAAATCGTAGTCTGCAGTTTTATAAGGAAATGAGCTGGTAAGTTTTATTGAGCATCTTGCAGAACCAGACACAGTTCTTCTGGAGACTTTGACTTTCGCACTCGCTTCTTATTTTTGCAGAAAAACCCAGCAGTCTTCATTGTGTTTTTTTTGTCTGAAAAGTGTCTCTTACGTAATATGCTGCTTTCTTTAATGACATACAAACATTTTTCTGTAACATTTAATGTTGTGCTAGAAAACCAATGTTTGGGAATCTAAAATGTTTTTTGTACTGACTTGATAATGTAGAAGTCATAAAATAAAAAAATCTATAACAAAGTTTGTACTAAAAAAAAATAGGCTGCCTAAAACTTTGCACAGTACTGTATTATATATACATACATACATACATACATACAATAACATTTGAAATAAGCCAAAAGAATACGATAGATTCAAGCTTGAAATGAGTAAAAAATACCCAGAAATATAAGAAATAAGAGAAATATTCAATTAATTCATATATAATGTATTCAAGATATTTTTTTTAGGGTGTGTTCCTTTAAAGGCTGTTCTGTTACGTTATCAGCTCAAATGCTCAAGTAAATGTTGGTAGATGAGGGACTCAGCTGACATAACTGTGCCCAGAAGGCAACTAACATAATTTCTTTAATGAGATACTCTGAGACCGACAAAGCATATTTTATTAAAACAGCTGTTTCCCACAGTTACAACTGCCCCAAACACACAAACATCTCTGTGCTGTTCGTTGTAAAGTTTTGTTTTATTGCTTTATTATTGCTCGCTTCAAGGCAGGAGGTTTGAAAAGCTTCTTGTAAGGCAGACTAAAACAGAACAGGCAATATATAATTCAATAAGTTTAAGCTGCAGTAGTAGTTCAGATGGTTGTGAGTTTAAATCGCAGAACTGCTCAGCTCTGGAAGTTTGCTAATGTAATGCAAATATAAATGCAGCAGTTAAAACTAGAATTATACGTGTGTACCAGCTGGTACTGATCCAATTTGTTTAATTTGTGATACAATACACATATTGAAGCTGAGATTTGTCTGATACCTGAGATGAATTTTTAAGCTAATGACGAGTTTAGGATGGAAATCATAATCCTGTCTGAGCTACTTGACTTGGAAAAAAAAAAAGAATGAAAAGAAAAGAAAATTGACAGTCAACGTCGCACACGTCCAAAAAAAACAAAAACAAAAAAAGATCAGATCAGAACACGT
Source organism: Cranoglanis bouderius (assembly GCA_023630585.1). Taxonomy (NCBI): domain Eukaryota; kingdom Metazoa; phylum Chordata; class Actinopteri; order Siluriformes; family Cranoglanididae; genus Cranoglanis; species Cranoglanis bouderius. The sequence continues at coordinate 25,110,554 of CM042539.1, forward strand.
TGTCAAATCCAATTGATCCAGTGTTTGAGGCCAATATTTGTCCAATACTCAGTAATAACTCAGCAATGCTAGTCATAGAATTAAATAAATAAACTCACCATCAGTTATGTTTAAAATAAGATTTATAGTGGCTCATTAGAAAAAAAAATCCAAATCTTTAAAGCTAATGTGTATTATCAATTAGTGTCCCATCCGGGATGAATTCTCTCGCCTTGTGCCCAGTATTCCCAGGATCCATCCATCGTGACCCTGACCATTATAAATAGTTACTAAAGATGACGGATGAATGGAGATAATTATAATTAAAAGCTAGCTTCAAAGGTATATTCGTATTGGGCAAAAGGGGGAAAAAAACTTCTAATTCTTATTTTCATATGTTTTTGATGTCAGTTTGACTGATATTTGACATTGTCATACCTACAAACAGCAGAAGAGTTTAGCCAAAAATGAAATTCGCACAATCATCCAAATGTAGTCAGTCGGGCAAGACATTTTTATGTCTGACGCTCGCTTCTTTAATTCTTGCACTACAGTTCTGAGGCTAATGTAGATAACAAGTAATGGAAGCTTATAGCCTCAAGCTTACCATCATGCAAACTGCATTCATAATCTTCAAAAGACAGACTCTTTCAAAAGACAGATTGGATCAGTAATACCATTTGTACATAAACAGTTTGATAAAATAGCAGAATAAGCCTGTATTAAAAAATTTTTTTTAAATACTATGCAAATATACTGGAACAATATTATCATCTGAATCACTTCCTACCTACAATTCTGGGGCAAAGGAAACCATTTTTGGCCAAACTGTTCCTTTAAGCATCTCAGCATGTGTAAAAAGCTGCTTCGCTGATACTGCAGAAGTAAAATTACTAAATAAAAAAGGGCTCTAACCACAACCAGATTGCCTAAAGGCTTGTCGGCGTAGAGAAATGTAACGGATCCCTCAGTTGTAAACTGCATTTTCACACATGAAATGTGCGAGCTTTTAGCAACAAATCGGACTGTTTAGCCCATTACGGCGTGAAAGTGAGTTTCACATCATTATCCATCACCACCTTGCCCTTTCAGATGGCTCCTGTATGTGCGGGAGTTTTTTGCTTCATGTGTAACATGAAATTTACTTCTAAGAGTTTGAAGAATTCATTAATTTTTTTCCCTTCTGTTCTTTGTTTGTATTGGTCCACTGAGATTTACTTCAAGGATTCAACCTGATTTCAATCTCCTGCATTAGTATCATGAGTGTGATGACCACAGAACAAAATGTCCACATATTTCCCTGTCCTGAGAATAGAAAAGCCAATTACTCGAAACTTTCACTGGAACTTTCTCTGGACTTTTAATGCTACCCTAAGGGCAGCCGTTAAATTCCACAAATAAACACTTTCCCCGAATTCTTCAGTCAACGCATAACACCAACTCAGGATGTTATCCCTCTCCGCCACCAGAGGTCACACTCTCCTCAGTTCTACATGAACTTTGACCCCAATTTCCTGTTCACTTCCTTGTTTCATGTACTGTATATAAGCTCACAGTTTTCAGTAGTTCACTGCGAAGTCTTGCCGATTTTGTAGTTGTGTAAGTGATAAACCTTTTATGTGTCTAGACTCTTTGCCTGTTCATTTGTGTACTCTTTGGAGTTATTCTCTGGTTCTGTTGTTTGTTGTCTGTTTAAAGACCTTTGCCTGCTTTACTGTCAAAAACCATAATAGGTACATAGGTACTTCTAAATTAATCTGTACAATTTGTCCTTTCAGAGATGTGACTTTTTTCCCGAAACAAGAATTTGTGGTTAGGTGTGGCTAGGTAACTGGAAATATGTCTTAACTGTATTATTCCTGTTTTATAAAGTTATACTTTATTTATAATTAAATTTTTTTTAAAAACCCTATGTAAAACATTCCCACATGTCTCTCATCCTGTATTGTTAAAGTGAACCCATTCTAGTTGTTTAAGCTTTTTATAGTCACACATTTTATACCATTCACTGAGAAAATTTAACAACTGCCCTTAGACTTCTATTACAAGTACAATTTGAGTAAACTAATTTTCTCACTACAGGGAAAGCTGTTGCAATTCTTGTTCATGGTCATCACACATATGTTATAAATGCAATGGATAGAGATGAGGTTGAAAAGCTCTGGAGTTTTCCTTTAATGGAGGGGTGTAAAGTAGTGAGGTTCAGTAGTAGTGAGGTTCAAATAATATAGAATACATATATAATATAATATAATATAGAATATATAGTTACTGACTGTATGTAAGTATATTACATGTTAATGTTATATATTGAATGTAAGCAGGGGTTGAATTGGGATTTGTTATGTGCGGGGGCTCTGTGGTTTCAGGCTTTTGAGGGGTGCACATGTGTATGCAAAGCCCACAAAATCTTATCAATTGACAAACTGAAAAATATAACAAGTTGAGAGAGCACTCTGCTATGAACACTAAAATACTGATCAAAATCATTCTAGATGCTGGCTAGAATGCTAACCCTAGAATTAGCTTGTCTATTCAGTTTGCCACTTTTATATCAAGAAATAAAATTTTATCGGATATAAGAAAGGTTGGCATTTGTCCGTCAAAAAAAAGATTAAATAGTTTGAATGCACCATACAGGGGTGGCCTGGGACTAAAAAGTGGTCCTGGACTTTCTAGCACAGAGCGGCCCACGGTACCCGGTATTTATATTTATATATATATATATATATATATATATATATATATATATATATATATATATGTATATATATGTATATGTATATTTATTTATTTATTTATTTAATAGGCTACCATTGGATAAAGTACACAGTAGTGATGATCTTAAAAGGAGGACAAAAGATTCAGCCTCATCATGGTCAAGCGTAAAAAATAAATATAAAAAGTGCCACGCTGAATTACTGCTTGGGCTCGATTTCTGTGAACAGTAAACCCCGCCTTCTTTGATTTGATTGGCCATCTTTTTGACATTGATGAGCACTGTTAGACTGCTGCAATGAGCCAGAGCCCACTAAATAGAGTAATCATTTTGAGTCGTGTTGAGTCAAACTTTGAGATCGGCTCATCGGTAGGAAACGAACTTGCGACTTACAGTCTTGTATAAAACAAGTGCAAAAAAGCATAAATTAAACGAATTCTTGCGTACACTTCACAGCAAAGTGACGGGAGCATAAACCATCACTCTGATTGCCCTGTGAATGACACAATTGCAGATTTTTTGAAGCTCTGACGTAATATTGTAAACTTTAGGGGCAGACGTCATTTATTATGTGCTACACAGGCAATGCTTTTGAAGCATTGCTTGAATTAGTAAGAACGAAAGGTGTAAAATATTATGTTATAAGGTGTAATATTATATATATATATATATAAATATATATATATATATGCACACACACACACACACACACGCACACTGGGGGGGGAGGGGGGGGAGTATTTGATCCCCTGCTGATTTTGTATGTTTGCCCACTGACAAAGAAATGATCAGTCTATAATTTTAATGGTAGGTGTATTTTAACAGTGAGAGACAGAATAACAAAAAAAAATTTTAAATACACATTTAAAAAAAGTTATAAATTGATTTGCATTTTAATGAGGGAAATAAGTATTTGATCCCCTATAAATCAGCAAGATTTCTGGCTCCCAGGTGTCTTTTACACAGGTAACGAGCTGAGATTAGGAGCACTCTCTTAAAGGGAGTACTCCTAATCTCAGTTTGCTACCTGTAAAAAGACACCTGTCCACAGAAGCAATCAATCAATCAGATTCCAAACTCTCCACCATGGCCAAGACCAAAGAAGCTGTCCAAGGATGTCAGGGACAAGATTGTAGACCTACACAAGGCTGGAATGGGCTACAATTTACACTGTTATACAAGCTGTACACTCACTACTTTACACTGTAGCGAAGTGTCATTTCGTCAGTGTTGTCCCATGAAAAGATATAATAAAATATTTACAAAAATGTGAGGGGTGTACTCACTTTTGTGAGATACTGTATGTATGTATGTATATATATGTATGTATATATATATATATATATATATATATATATATATATATATATATATATATATATATATATGAAAATGTATGAGGAAAGTCATAAGCCTATGTGTCGGGGGACGGCCCAGTTTAACCCCTGAATGTAAGTTTATTAACCAAGAAGCTGATATTGCAAACAGAGGCATGAATAGCAAAATGGAAAAGTGAACAAAGTAAAAAAAAAATACTTCAACATCATAGTAAAAAGGCCTATATGGAATAGGAAATTACTAAGTTCTCACAGTAAAGCTTAATAAATAGACAAGAATAAACTAAAGCAGGTGTCCCGGGTTCTACAGCTCACTCAGTTTCACGTCTTCTATATTTAACATGGAGCACTTTTTGCTGCTCTGGAACCGCTCTGGAACGCCGTCCTGTTCCTCATTCAGTTCATGTTAATATGCGAAAATCCAAAAATTGCCACAATAAAAAATTAAAGAAAGAATCTCTGTCCTCAGGCTCAATGCGATGGCACATCTGTGACTTCTGTGGCGGCTTGGCGCTGCTGTAGCTCAGCTCGAAGCAAAGCGTTCTCGTTCTTCAGCTCCTCCACCTGAAACCAGCAGGTTTAAATTACTTCAGAAGTAATTTTAATCCAGAAAACTGCTGATTTTTGTAGCTAGAACTGCTGAACAGTGCCTATCCACTCCTGCTAATAAAACACTAGTTTGTCTCAATGTTATGCTACCAGCAAACTAGTACATGGTTGTTTAGTTCACCACACTGGGTTAAGCTTAAAAATACAGATATCTGAGGCTAGCTGACATTTTCTTCATCATACATTACAGTTTTTCAGGCAATTCTGGCAATTCTGTGAAGCACATAGCTTGGTTAGCGCTGTTAGCACATCTTTATGCTAGCATATCGGCCCAGATACAGTATTTTCCTCTCCCCCCGACACGCTGACTATAGGTGCATCTCAATAAATTAGAATGTCGTGGAAAAGTTCATTTATTTCAGTAATTCAACTCAAATTGTGAAACTCGTATTAAATAAATTCAGTGCACACAGACTGAAGTAGTTTAAGTCTTTGGTTCCTTTAATTGTGATGATTTTGGCTCACATTTAACAAAAACCCACCAATTCACTATCTCAACAAATTAGAATACTTCATAAGACCAATAAAAAAAACATTTTTAGTGAATTGTTGGCCTTCTGGAAAGTATGTTCATTTACTGTACATGTACTCAATACTTGGTAGGGGCTCCTTTTGCTTTAATTACTGCCTCAATTCGGCGTGGCATGGAGGTGATCAGTTTGTGGCACTGCTGAGGTGGTATGGAAGCCCAGGTTTCTTTCACAGTGGCCTTCAGCTCATCTGCATTTTTTGGTCTCTTGTTTCTCATTTTCCTCTTGACAATACCCCATAGATTCTCTATGGGGTTCAGGTCTGGTGAGTTTGCTGGCCAGTCAAGCACACCAACACCATGGTCATTTAACCAACTTTTGGTGCTTTTGGCAGTGTGGGCAGGTGCCAAATCCTGCTGGAAAATGAAATCAGCATCTTCAAAAAGCTGGTCAGCAGAAGGAAGCATGAAGTGCTCCAAAATTTCTTGATAAACGGGTGCAGTGACTTTGGTTTTCAAAAAACACAATGGACCAACACCAGCAGATGACATTGCACCCCAAATCATCACAGACTGTGGAAACTTAACACTGGACTTCAAGCAACTTGGGCTATGAGCTTCTCCACCCTTCCTCCAGACTCTAGGACCTTGGTTTCCAAATGAAATACAAAACTTGCTCTCATCTGAAAAGAGGACTTTGGACCACTGGGCAACAGTCCAGTTCTTCTTCTCCTTAGCCCAGGTAAGACGCCTCTGACGTTGTCTGTGGTTCAGGAGTGGCTTAACAAGAGGAATACGACAACTGTAGCCAAATTCCTTGACACGTCTGTGTGTGGTGGCTCTTGATGCCTTGACCCCAGCCTCAGTCCATTCCTTGTGAAGTTCACTCAAATTCTTGAATCGATTTTGCTTGACAATCCTCATAAGGCTGCAGTTCTCTCGGTTGGTTGTGCATCTTTTTCTTCCACACTTTTTCCTTCCACTCAACTTTCTGTTAACATGCTTGGATACAGCACTCTGTGAACAGCAGCTTCTTTGGCAATGAATGTTTGTGGCTTACCTAGTGAACCAAACTGAGAGACCATTTTGAAGGCTCAGGAAACCTTTGCAGGTGTTTTGAGTTGATTAGCTGATTGGCATGTCACCATATTCTAATTTGTTGAGATAGTGAATTGGTGGGTTTTTGTTAAATGTGAGCCAAAATCATCACAATTAAAAGAACCAAAGACTTAAACTACTTCAGTCTGTGTGCATTGAATTTATTTAATACACGAGTTTCACAATTTGAGTTGAATTACTGAAATAAATGAACTTTTCCACGACATTCTAATTTATTGAGATGCACCTGTAAGTTTCAATTTGGCTATCATTTGATGATTTCTCCCCTTACAAATAGTTTTTCTACAAGTGTGATATTTACTGAAATGTTATTTTCACCACAGGTGTCAGTGACAAACTGATCATAAACACCAAAGTAGCTTGACTAGCATTAAAACATGAAAAAAATGGGCATATTACAGCAAGGCTAACAATATATGTGGTGAGGAATATATCTGTCTAGCATGGAAAGTCATTAACATAAGTAATAATTTGTGTTTATTTTTACATATTTTTCCTTTGAAATCAATGTACTTTTTCCTAAAAAAAATAAAAATAAAAAAAAAAATTGCGTGAATTACATAAGCTCCATCTAAATTATTATTTATAAGGAAGAAATAGGAAGCTTAAAAGCAGTCAATCAACAAAGACGGGTTAAAATATTTTCGTACAACACTAACGTTGGCGAAAAGTAATAGGCCTCAAAACGCATCCAGCTTTTAAGTAACAACACCCAGACTTGTGATTTGGGACACAATGTGACAATCTATAAGCATGAACATGCACAAATTGCGACACGGTGCATCTAAACACTGAAACGTTATGTGGCAGCCATGTTGGACATTTTTTTTCCCTTTTTATGATTAAAGCAGCAGCATGGATGAATTTATGTTTACTTCGCCTCGCACCTCTAGGGTTGGGGGTTCAAATCCCGCCTCCGCCCTGTGTGGGCGGAGTGTGCATGTTCTCCCTGTGCTCCAGGGATTTCCTCTGGGCACTCTGGTTTTCTCCCCCAGTCCAAAAACCTGACTTGTAGGCTGATTGGCATTTCCAAAATTGTCCATAGTTCGTGAGATTTTGCCCTGCGATGGGTTGGCACCTTGTCCAGGTTGTCCCCCGCCTTGTGCCCCAAGTTCCCTGGGATAAGCTCCAGGCTCCCCGTGTAGGACAAGTGGTATGGAAAATGGATGGATGGATAGTAAGCTCTAGTGCAAAACTAAAGAAGCAAATGCCAGAAAGCAAACATCCTGGCAGAATCACATTTAAGGGTAAAAAAAATTACATCAATTACAATTTTTGCTGAACTATTCCTTTAAAAAGGAGTTGGAAAAGCTGCATACTCCAACTTCCCAGGTGGCATTTTAATCCCTGGATGTTTTTTTGGACTGGCGTGACCTCATTACTCTGGTCACACTGCAACTAAAAACAACTGTAGAAATACGTGATGCAATGAGATGATGTTCAGTGAAGGAGTATAATTATCTCAGACCTAGAAGAGAGCCACCCTCATGAGATTAATTATCCTACCTAACACTTCACACACTCTGCTCTATTTCTAGATATTGCTAATTATGTCTTGTGTAGTCCTCTATTATTTTGCTTCCTTTAAGTATTTCTTCCTCAAAATGTCATGATCTTGGTGAGGCAGGATTTTTGGCAGGGCTGAGCTCATGGCAGGCGGGCTTACCTGCTGTCGAAGGATCTCGTTGTCCATCTGGACTCTCTTCACTTCATGGAGACTCTCGTGGAGTCTGTGGTTGCTCTGCCGCAGCTCATGGATATAATCGCAGGCCTTGGACAGGATGCCTCCTTTACTCTGAGACAGAGCGTGAGTAAATATGAACTAAAGACTATTAGTAATTATTTAACTCATAATAGCACATGATCTTTAAAACCTCATTTTTACACTACTGAAGGCATGTGCAATTTAAATTTATTCTAGACGTTTCTTGAAACAAATAATTGTTAAAAAAAACAAAAAAAACAGCTATATGTAATTTAACAGAATCGTTTGGTTATACGCGGTTATAGGAAAATAATCAACAACAGGGTGGTGTGGTGAGGCCCAACACTAAACGTAGTTATTGTTACAACCTCGAAGTTGATTATTTTATGATAACATCATATCCTGAAGTGTTTAATTCTTCTTATACCACAGCAATTTTACACCAATTGCAACTTTTATTACTGAAAAACACATTGTACGTTTTTAGCCATTTACAGCTACATTTAATGTTGTGGAACATCTCCGAAACAAGTTAGCTCACTTATATTATAGCAGCTATAAACAGTCGTTCCCTCACCAGCCTCTATTCTTTTCTCCCTTTTGAAGTTAATAAGACAAAAAAGCAGCTTGTTACGTTACAAAGGAACCAGAAACACGAACCCTCTGTCCTGAACACTTTCCCTTACTGCAAAACCTAAAGTTACAGTTTTACCTGTAGCTCTGACACTGGAGACTTCGTCCAAAAGTGTTATCATTAAACAAACATCTCCTTACATTTATCTATACCATATCAACGATTATACATTTTATTTTGTTAAATGACAACATTAAATTTTTTTATTATTACACAGATTATGTGGGGAGTACCTTTAAATTAGCTGTTACTACAGAAACGATAACTTATTGGAAAGAGTGCATTCATGCAGTATATGCACCTGTCAGAGCTGCTGTTATAGAAAATTCATCAAATTTGAGAATTAAAAAACCCAATCAAACATGAGAATTCAACGGTGCTTTGGTATGAAGAAAAATCGAATACACAATTTTTTTTTTTTTTACTTACCTCAAAGATTAACCCAGACACAATGGAGAATACATACTGATATCTTTATATACTATTTAGCTATGAATTTGTTTTTAAATACACCATTTTCATAGAAAATAAAAATTGTTATCCACTTATCCACCTTTAAATGTCAGGAGGCTATGCACTGTGAATTTCAAACAATGTTCCTTTTCAAATGTGCTAAGGCAAATAACGAATACAATTTTATGGCATGGCTGCCCCCATACCGTTATATTGTTCAGCTACACGGTGTTCATGTATATTGTTGATACAGTGAGTCACCCTGTGTCCTAAACCACATCAGCAACTCTGAGTGATGTCACTGAAGAACTGGACGCAGTTCAAGACAGATATTTACTGAAAAGACATTGGGGTGAGACAGATATCCCTTACATGTTAGCTAAATTGGTGCGAAAGAAAGCATGTACATATTGGTATTGTACTGGTTCAGAGATCGAGCTGTCAGAATGACAGGAATGACAGAAGCTTCTCACCGCTCCGGTTTTGGTGCTGTCCATGCTGCAATCTGGGATGATTTTAGACAGCGTCACGATCCAGTTGTTGATCTTGTCTCTCCTCCGTCGCTCCACTGCATAAAGTTCAAAACAGCTGTAAGGATGAACTGGCACTGTGTTTCAGTATAGTTTTGACAATCCCTCAAGTCCCCAATTTTCCTTTATGGTTAAGTGTGTATCACATACACTGTCATCTGTCAACTGTATCATTGCTTGTCACTGGCGTGGTACCTTTAGTATGCATCTTTTACCTAGAAAGTGTACACTGGGTACCATTAATGCTTTACTCTTAAAGGTATCTTCATTAAAGGAACACTATATCCATATTTCCAGGTGACATGCATAGTAAAAGGTACAAAAGTTAAGAGTACCACCCCAGTGACAAGGTACTCTTTTTTCTAAAAGTGAGTTCATTCAGGTGACTTGTAGCAACCACAGGAAACGTTTTTTTTTTTGTTTTTTTTTTCCCAGTCAGAACACGTTTGACCTTGGGGGCAATGTAGTTGAAGTGTTTTTTGTGACAAATTATTTGATCCGTTCCCTTTGAGCTTTGTACAAAGTCATATCAGCTTGCTAACTAGCAATGAAGTCATATCAGATGTATACTCAAATTCAGAGTTCTGATATTGAAACAGCCAATTTCCCACTATAGCCGTAATATTCTCGGCAGGCTTGGAGAAGGGGAAAAAAAACAAAAAACAAAAACAAACAATAGACACAAATTAACTGGACTAATTCTAGGTGATGACGGTCCACCAGCATTATCCACAGACTTCGTAGAGCATCCAGGGCATTAACAGAAATTGTTGTGTTTTTCTTTTGCAACATCACATTCGTGGTGTGAATTTTCATCGTGATTAATGGCAGCAATTGTGCAAAATGGGCCCCAAAAAAGGTTTTAAAATTGGTGCAATCCATTGAGAAGAAAGCAAAGAGGCCTGGAAAGACCCACACTCTCGAGGAGTAGATACGCACTATTAGAGAGTGGGACGAGGTGAGCTGTACTTGGAACACATTTTCCCCTTTGAAAAATAATAGTAAATATGCATCCAGAAATCTGGAAGAAATCCTGTAGATACTGTTTCCTAGAAAGGATTATGTTCATAGTGGGGGTTTAATGGATGTATTGATTTAATTAATCTTCAACTACATGTTCAATGGTTTGTGAAGTCTACATGTTGACACAATCCCTGAAAGTGACAAGGGTTAATCTAGATAAAAATCACTCGCGCTTCAATGAACTATTAAGATACTGTTAAAGGAGTACTCCAGGGCTGTTCAACATGATTGCTATCTCCTTCATCTGTAATGTAATTTCAATTATAACGGATAAAAATTTCAACACTTTTCTCTGTATTAAGAAAACAGAAAACCTATTTAATCCAAATTTTGTTTTGCATTGGTGTTACCACTAGCACCATGGACTCTTAATGCATACTTCTTTTTCCATTTGTCTTTAAATATTCTGGTTTTGTCATCAACTTTGTTTTTAAACAATCACCATGTCATGTTTTTGAACACTTCCCTTTTCTGAATTAACGCATCTAGCCCTTAGTTAGTTTTCTAGCACAAAATTAAATGTTTGTACGTCATTAAAGAAAGCAGCATATCACGTAAGAGACACTTTTCAGACAAAAAACACAATGAAGGCTGCTGGGTTTTGCTGCGAAAATAAGAAGCAAGTGCGAAAGTCAAAGTCTCCAGAAGAACTGTGGCTGGTTCTGCAAGACGCTCAATAAAACTTACCCGCTCATTTCCTTATAAAACTGCACAAATTGTACCGGAGACTACTATTTAAATTTTTTTATCACACCAAATATTGACTTTGTTTCATTTACTACTGTTTACTGCTCTTTACGGTATTTTTTTTAATGTAGAAACATCTAATTTCATTAATTTGAAGGCATCTTTGATCTACAGCAATGAAATATATACATATATACATATTATATATACATATATATATATATATATATATATATATATATATATATATATATATATAAACATTATTGAGCATAACTCAAAGCAATCACAGAGGCACCTCACTCTCAGCCAAATGGCACATGGACACCACAAAACCAGAGTTCCTTATTTTTGTGTTGAATTAGTATTGGAAAGATGGATAAAACTCCATTGGAATAGCGCTGGTAAGACTTTCTCATATGTTTATCTCATCCTAAGACATTAAGGCATCCAAATTCTTGTCTGTAGTAATCATCTATACACTGGCACATAGATTAGGTTGAACAACCCAGGACTATTCCTTTAAGATGGTGACATAAATGCAACAAGGATGCGGTAAACAGTACTGGAACGCAGGGTTTTGCTAAAAGAAGCAAAACACACACAAAATATATTCTGGTCAATTCATACTGCTCTCTAGTGGTGGACTCTGGAATTACTGAATAAGACTTCAAAAGCATTTTTAACCCCCTGATGCTTTTAGATTGGACCCATATTTGGTGGAATGCTCCAAATACAATAACCAAGTATATCTGCAGCATTAAAAAACATTAAATCCACACACACACACACACACACACACACACACACACACACACACACACACATACACACACGCGCTCACCTTCATTGTGTTGCGCCCTCCTGCGTTCGTCTCTCGGCATTCGCAGCCCTTCCATCTTCCTGCAGAAATGACAAGAAAGGATGACAAAACCTCAGCCGTGACCTTTTCTTCATCCAAATGCACACAGAAGCACATGTTTATACTGAAGGAAAGACAGCAGAACGCAAAGCCCAGAGCTGTTCACAAGCTGGCGCGCACAGCTTGGTGCTTATCGAGGGCTTTAGAAAAACCCACCATTCGCTCTGGGGCCAACAGGGGTGTCAACTTTAAAGTGCTGGTGGAGATGAGGGGTTTATGAGACATCAGAGGGACTGATCCATATGCAGACCAGCATGGCAGCCTTGACAACAGCTTCACATCCAAACGAGTGAAAATATCTCATTGCCCTTTCGTGTCAGTGGAATCATCCCGTAATAAACTGCAGCGCCCGAGGCTTGGATTCGCTCTAATGACACGAGTGTTCTCGGCATGCAATCTCCTCTCAGGTACGCTTTAATTAAATCGAGGTGAGAACAAGGACGAGGCGCTAGAGTAAAGGGGATGAACTTCACTTTTAAAGCGACCTGGACAAAAACACTATCAATATAAGAGATGCTTTGTGTTTTCAAAGGTAAAGGGGCAGGGTGAATGTAAGTCAGTGAAGACTGGTGTAGTTTTATCAGCGACAGAATGGGAAATCCAGACCTGAGACAAATGCAAAGGTGTTAATACAAGCTACAAGTGGGAAACAAGAAAGAACATGATGGTAAATCTCACCTAAATTCATATTTTCATGTCAAACACAGGGCATATTCTCTATCTTGGTAAAATTTTGTTTATTTATTTATTCATTTTCATATTCACGTTATATAACAGCAGTCCCTGATGTGTTTTATTCCATACATAATATACACTACTGTGCAAAAGTATTTGATTCTTATTTGCACATACTGAGTCAATATCAGGATTTAGCCATTAAGAGATGACAAGTAGCGTAGATGTGTCAGTATTTGAATAAAATACATGCAGATTGTAAAACATAATGAAGAAGTGTGCAAACAAGATGTTCAGGTTCAGATATGAGGATTTCTCCCAGCAGATCCAAAGTGATTTGACTCTAAATAATGTATTCTTGAATAACAAGAATCAACTGAGTGGAAATTTCATTTCATGTTTCTGATTGATTAAATAAAGACAGCTGGTGGTAACGGCATCAGACCCTTCTGTAACACTCACTCAGTTTTCTGATGAAGGTTAGAGAGTTTTTATGTTGAATTGATTTAACAGGTGTTACGAGGGTTTAAACCTTCAGGCTGCAATGTGTGACAAGCTTTCCAGTGTACGGAGTGACAACGGGTGTTTAGACGTTTTCACTGAGGCGATGATTAGCCATCACGTATTCTACATTACATATATAACTGGTCCTTTATTCATTATTGTGTTTTGTATAAAAATGTGGAAGAGGAGACATGCATTATGACTGTTTATTCAAATATACAGTATAAAACCATTCTGTATCATAAACTGTCTCCATTTGACTTTCCTTTTAATAGATGAGATATAGAGCCTAAATAAGTTTTGTTAAGTTCTTGTTTTTATACATCTGCTTGTACATATTCAATTGTTATTTGTCAACATATTATGTAAATTTTTGAAAACTCGTAAACAAACAAACAAAAAAAACCCAGCTTTTTTGTTTTTACATAACTCACATCATACAACTGTGAACTTAGCAGAAGAACCAACTGTGTCTTGAACTTAGTCCAATACTTTTCCAGTACTTAGTTAAATTAAATGATATTTTAAAAAATGTTTAATCAGATGTTTGTTAACATTAAAGCAATATGTTAAATACTTTTAGACTCTAACAGGTCTCACAGGCCCTTATTGGCTTTTGTTTATCCATATCAGGACGTTTGGCTGAAGTGCAATTTTAACTAAACCCTGCTTTGTAGGTTCCCTCAAGTACAAACAATATGAATAATTTACGCCAGCATGAATAATTTTGACTTGCATCCGTCTCTGGTCTTTAAGAATTTATCCTTCAATAAAGAATTGTAGAAAAATCAATTGAAGAGCCATAAACGAAACCTCATCCGAACACAAAACAGCAGAACACCAGCATTAACATTTAACATTTCATTATCAAATCTATCTTTTATATGTGGATACAAAGGTTACCCAGGCAGGAAAAACCCACAAACCCACCAAATGTCACTCCAGACGGGCTTCGATTTGCTCTCTCTCTTTCTCTACCACACCAAATCTGTTATAGCTGATCGAGATCACATGATCTAGGCAGAACTACAGCAAGAACTCCTTCTTCGTGTGTTTCTTTCAGTTCACTGTATTTGTGCAGCAAAGAAACACAATACAACAAACAGCAAATGTGAAGAAAAAAAAAATCGGTAAAGAAAAGGAAGGTTGACTACATTGTTAGCAGATTTCTACTGCTGCTCAGTCCAGACTGTTCGTGATGGGTAAAACACCATGGGGTCTTTGAATTCAATCTAAACGCTGAAAGCTTGCTGCTCCAATTATTTAGCTATCTCTATTATTTTAGACATAAGTAAATAGAGTGCAGGTGATCAAAGTCATGTGTCAGTAAGGCATATAACACTTAGGGGCATGCCATCATAGGAAAATAACCAACAACAGGGTGGTGTGATGCGGCTTGACGTAAAGCAGAGCTACTTTTACAACCCCAACATTGTTTATTTTTACAATCACAGCACATCCTGAAGTGTTTTATTCCTCTTTGCCAACAGTAAAAAATTGTATTTATTTATTAAAGAAAGACATGTCATACTTTATATCCATTTTAGTTACACTAAACCCTTTGGAATGTATACAAAACAAGTTAGTCCTTGTTATCTCCATTATAGCGGCTATAAACAGTCTTTCCTTCACCAACATCTCTTCTCTTCTCTCTCTTAAAGTTAATAAGTCAAAAGAAAAAAAAAAGCAGCTTGTCATGTTACCTCCTGCATCCTGAAAACTTTCCCAGGGTAGAAAAAACTTTTTGTTACAAAGCACTGACACTGGAGACTCCTTTCCACAGAAAACTTATCCACATCTTCAAGTAGCCTATACATTGTTTTAAATGAAAACTGAACTCATTCAAGAGTTTCCATATCCATATATTAGCTACCTAACCACCGCAGTGACATCATAATCATCAGTGACATCCCAAGCTAGGGTTCGATTTCCTATTCAAAGAGGAAGATCTAGTGAATTCTGGTGAACATCCGTTGGCAGTTCGGGAAACTGAAATGTTATAGTGATTCAGTCAGACACAACATGTGAGACATTCATTAACCAGTGGAACTAACACACTAAACAAGGTTAGACTGTTCAGATATTATAATCGGAAAACAACCGGCAAATGTTTCACCCTTTACTGCAAGGTGTTGCCGTTTGGCAACAATTAAATTATCTCCATTTTTAAATTTTTTTTTGATAGGCAATAATACAAAACTACTATTTTCCTATGTAACTGGGGCTTTAAATTTACATTTTAAAAAATAAACTGTCACATGACCAGAAAGTGCTGTTTGCACCTCCTTTTCTGCAGTCACATGGCATGGTGAAGGTTATCACTGGAGGGCTCTCAGAAATTGATTAATATTTTCAATATTTAGGCAAACCTACTTAAAGGAAAAAACTGAATCACCATCTGAGATAAGTTAACATTTATTTTTTGTCATTTAAACAACTTTATATATTTGGAGTATTCTGTTAAACGGTAAAATGTCAAAAATGGCGGCAACAACAACAACAAAAAAAAATCCACTAACAAAAAAGTTATAAGAGGATAATAAGTAAAGTCTGGGCTAATGATAGTAGAAGATCATCGCTGAGTATACTGAAGGACCTAAGATTTGTTTCTGCACCATGTTTTTGAATAGATTTTGATGTTTAACATTATCATTAGTATTTTGTTTAATACTTTCGCCACAAATCAGCTTTATCTATCATTCTCATTAACAGATTAACATTCTTCCACACGTTCATAACAATCATTCTCATAACATGAACTTTTAGTACATACTGTACATAGTCAATCTGATACAGTGTTTGGGAGAGGAGAGTGATGTATACAAACAGGAAAAAAGGCTGCTATGTTAGCGCCCCCGTGTGGCAGATACTCACTCTGCATATGGATGAGTGCGGGGAGCTATGGTACGTGGTGCGCCTGGCTGAAGAACCTCCGGCGTGCTCATCACGTAGAACTGACCTGAGACAGAAAGAGAGAGAAGGAGAGCAATTAATAAGTCAGCACTTCATCTAAGAGTCATCTACTTCATCAGGGTGCTTCATCTATGGTGTATATGAATTATATAATATATAATGATATATAATGATATATATGAATTAACTTTGTGACATTATAATTGAAGCACCAAAATGTCATTCTTGCACCTAGAACAATGTGTACGATAATGTATAGTGCAAATGCTTGCATGCCATTAGGCCTAAATGAAGAAAATAAGTAAGGAATACAACACTTAAGGGTGTGCTGTTATAGAAAAATAATCAACAAATGTGTGGTGTGATTAAGTGGAGTTATTAGTACCACCCTAATGCTCATTATTTTTCTATAATATCAAGTGTTTTTTATTCTTAATATACCACTCTAATTTGCCAACAATTACAATTTTACAACACCACAACCCCTCCTTTTTCCCATCACCCTGCTCCCCAGCAGCTGAACAAAGAGTCATGATACTCTACACACAGAAACCCAACAGTGTCCTGACTGCGGTGATAATAAAATTCATTTGTTTATACTGATTGAAAATGTCAGATATGTCAAATGCCAGTGTACTGTGAGAAAGGGATAAATCGGTCTAAATGGAACATACCTGAGAATTAGCCATTACAACAGAAACGATACCACATTAGAAAGCGAATTCATATAAACCTGCGATCTGCGATATGCCTTTCAGCCGGAATTACTGAACACCTGACCAATCAGAATCGAGAATTCAACAGCACTATGGTATAAAGTAAATGACATGTTGTATGTTAGGTTTGACAAATGTTCTTTCATTACCACAAATGCATAATTAATAGCAAAAAGTTGTTTCTTCAGAGAAACATAGTTGGGGGGTAAATGCAGAGCTGTGAGTGTGAAGCCAAAAAAAATTTACTCAAAAAAGTGCTGTTTGGTGCTTTTTTAGGTTCAGGACCGCCAACAAGATTAAAGTACTTTACAAGCTGTGTAAGAGCAAGCTCATATATCATTCCACTATTTCTAATTTAAGGACCCACATTCACAGTCTGTTCAACCCAAAGTGAGTTCTCGAGGGCGCAGCTTTAAAACTGCCTCTGTTGGCATCCTCACATCCGGATATAAAACACAGGAATTACTGCAGCAATGTAAGAACAAATCACACACACAAAAAAACAACACAGGGGCATATTCAGAGTTGGCAACTTAAAAGACAATTCCAGCCTAAAAAACAGTAAATATGTTTGTAATGTGTGTGATGTGTTTAGCGATGGATTTTTCCTTTAAGGGTCCATTAAAAGTTAAGACAAAGTTCTCTGCTTTCAGACTCGGCTTCAATATTTTTTTTGATTTGCAAATGGCAAATCAAATGTTTTCATGAATTTCTTGTTCCTGTTTTTGCTGTAATTTCTCACCTGCTGTGTGAGAGCGTGTAGGTTCGGCCGGATGGGCTGAAACTCCAGCGGTTGTCGCATCACTCACAGCAGCTGATGGGATGTAGGAGAAGCGTGCCTCGCCTCCGATTGTCTCTGCTGCAGGACTGCCTCCATTACTGAAGGGACTCTGGATGACAGCCTACCGTTCACACACACAGTGCTTTTACTACTAAACCTACTGAGCTGACATGCACAAAGCAGCTGAATTTCACAGAGCTGTTGTTTATTGTAACCACATGCAGTGTAACCAGATCTGCTGAATCAGCAATGTTTCTGTGAGAGATACAGGCATCAGGTCAGTTATAATATATAAAGTCTTTACTCGTTATCCCTGATGAGTCGTTTTTAATATAACTAAGTACTGAGTAATGGCTCTGATTCTGAATTTCTGTTTATCAGAAAGTCGAAGTGAAAAAGGTGTAGACTCTGGATACATCTTTGAAAAGACGTGGCATGTAGATCTGTCCTTGAAAGAGGCATGACCTCTGGAGCTGTCAGTCCCATTGAAAGAGGCGTGGCCTCTGGATCTGTCAGACCCAGTGAAAGATCCATGGTCTATGGAACAATCACTGAAAGAGGAATGACATCTGAATCTGTTATTGAAAGAGGGGTGGCCTCTGCATCTGTCAATCCTTGTCAAGATTGCATGGTCTGTGGATGTCAGTCCTAGTCAAAGAGGTGTGGTCTATGGATGTCAATCCTAGTGAAAGAGGCGTGGCCTATGGATCTATCAGTCCTAGTGAAAGAGGTGTGGCCTATAGATCTGTCAGTCCGTGTGAAAGAGGTGTGGCCTATAGATCTGTCAGTCCATGTGAAAAAGGTGCGGCCTATGGATCTGTCAGTCCTAATAAAAGAGGCGTGGCCTGTAAATCTGTCAGTCCCAGTGAAGAGTAAGCCTCTTCACTGGATCTGACGCCTATGCATCTGTCAGTCCAAGTGGAAGAGGCGTGATTCTGGCTCTGTTAGAACTAGTGAAAGAGGCATTGGTTGATGTCAGTTTATTCTGTACCTGTTGGGCTCCAGTAAATGAAGCAGAAGACACCACGCCCACTGCCCCACCCACCAGCGGCTGATTAGTCAACTGAACAACCTGATAGGTTACCTGAGAAAAAGGAAGTAGACATTTATTACCTCACTTATAAAGACAAATAACAAACTTTAATATTAGAGACTTAACTGACAAATAACAAACTTTAATGTTAGACGCTTAACTGTCTAAGCAAAAGACCGGATTGTTTATGTACTAAGCACTTTAGTAACACTCTTCAGCCTACACTCTGATGCCTAAACTTGAACAATTTCACCCATTTCCACTGCAAACCAACCAGTTCTCAGGGGGAAAAAAGGGCTTATCTTAACTGGGAGAGTGAGTATGCAATGTAGAATGCAATGAGTATGCAATGGAACCAAGTACAAGTGATGTCATGGGTTTGGATGTGGCCTCATCTTGTCACCATGACAAGCTGTTAAAATATGCCTGGAGTAAGCAAAATGGGATTTTTAAGAAAATTACCGTTGATCATGAATCAAGAGTTTAAAACATTTTATTGGTAAATGTAATGGACATAATCAACATAAACGGTAAATGCTACTTTAAAAAACATATTGACGATGAAGGATTTGACTTAAATTCACATCATGCATCAGGAATAATAAAATTGTATATATTGTTTTTTTAAATCTAGGGCCATCTGGAAAAGCAGACAACTTCCTCCTTCCCATGAACAACATATTTAACACATTCAACAAGAAAGCCAACAATTACCAAAGAAGTTTAACATTAACAAGCCTCTCCTGAGAGCAAAACCATGTGTTTCTCATGCTTTGACTATGCTGATAGTGGTGTGTGAGTTAATTTAATCTATGGCTCAATAATAGCACTAGTTGTTCACTCTGAAGAATAAGGATTTGTAAGTGTCCTACACGAGCATCCCTCCTTCCCCAACCTCCCCCTCTCCGTCCTATCATGTGACTTTCTTACTGACTAACTGACATGTGACCGGGGCTCAGTTCCAGTCGCAGTGAGGAAATACTGTCACATGACCGCCTGCAATAACTGCTACAGCGACTGCATCCTTTTCTTCAGCATCTGTTTAGGCTACAGCACTCGTTCTTAACGCATCATATGAGTGGTTTTTTTTTTTTTTTTTTTTAATAACTAGATATATGAAGTATTTATACAGGGGACAGAGAGAGATTTTGTAGCACGAGGCTGTTTATATAGGCTCATGACATAAATGAGCAGTAATGTGCATCATAAGCAAAAATCAATCCTCTAAGAAATACTAGTTGTCGAAAAATTACATCAATAATCACAAAATCTTAAATTATAAAGATTATTACTATTTTTTAAAATTATAATTTACAAAATTATAAATCTAATTATATTTATAACTAACATAAATACCTGAAACTTCATAGTTTATTAATCAAACTCTAAATGTATGAAGTGTATCATTTAAAACAAGTGTCTCGTGATTACTCTGTGCAAGTTGCCTTTCATTTCTTAGCTACGTTATCCTCTAGAGCATTTTAATGCTGGACATGCACCCTGTCTTTGCTGATTGATTGCCTTCGAGGTAATTGGAGACCCAAAGCGCACCTTTAAGGGAAAAAAAAAAAAAAAACCCACCTGCGTGCCACTGCTGTCGGAGAGAAACTGATACTGGACACTTCGGTCAGTGAAAGCTGAAGTGTGAGGAAATGCAGCTGCTTCACCTCCTCTCAAGGCCTCTGTATCAGAAGGATATGATAAATAATTTGGGAAAGATTGGAAAAGATTGTGAGTTTAAATACCATGAATGCCAGAGGATAAAGCCTGAGTGGGATTTTTATTTCCTTTTCCTACTTAAAATGCTATTTTCAAAACACACCTTGCAAAATGCTCTTCTTTTAATAATAAGGAGTAATTATCTAGTACATCTTATGATTTCAGCTTCTTGATTTCTTGAAGTTATTCACTCAGCTTCTAACATTTTTACTATTATTTTTCATCTTATTATTTACAACAGACACATATATCCATATCCAAGATCTTTTCTTATACTTTTTTTTTTTTTTTTAACAATTCACCAACTGAAAATTCAGTGTTCAATCTTCTAGGTTTATATAACAAAAGTCACTAGCCTTAACACAAGTGTTAATAAATAATATTAAAAAAAATAAAAAACAATAAAATGCAATTTTAATAAAATGGAAAATAAAACTCTGCATGCATTTTGTACCAGTATCGATTATATTCCTAGACTATTTGTTCAACCTATTAACTGCATTGAAAGTTAAGCCATTTAGCTTCTGCCTCATCTTTTAAAATCAGCTTGATTTCTTATTACATAAGTTATTTGTTCTATTTATTTACAATATTTCTTCTTTCCATCCTATATATTACAGATGGTGGTCTTATTTCTAACCACATCCTTGCTACTTGCTTTAAAGCTGATGTACACATTATGCTGCATATACTGTATATTTATCTTAGAATAATCTAACGCATGCATAAAAACAGTAACTGCCATTAAAAAAAAAAATGTCTTGTAGGATTATTATCGGAGTTCTCCATACCTTCAGTTATCTGTAATGTGTCCTTTTCTTGTTTCGTTTGCCTGAAAACCATTGAGACAATAAAACTATCATTATAAAATTAAATATTATATTGTTAAACAGTAAACATGAATTTTCTACATTAAATATCTTTATAATAGTTTCAGTAGTTTTATCAAATTTATGACAAACACAAAATATAACAGGTTAAATGTGTTACATGAATAAATGACACGCATAAACACGTCCATACTCATTTACATACTACTTACAGACACCTTTTTTTTACATTTATGCTGATTTTTTTAAAATAAATTGTATCTATAAAATGCCCGCTTAAACTGTCATAGTAAAAAAAAGAACTATACTCAACAGTAAAGTTATTATTATCTGAAATTTTAAAGAAGAAACTTTGATAAAGGCTCCGCCCACTTTATAATCACCTCATGTCATATGTCAGTTAATGTGTCGTCATTATTATATATGCACGTCATTTTTCTTTATAAACCTTACAAACCAGACTAAGTAGAGTGGAAACATTTAACAACATTCGTGTCTTTTTAAACTGTTTTACTCAAAAATCTTTTTTTTTTTTTTTGTCCATTGTACACCTGCATTCATGAAATGGTAAACATTATTTTTCAGTCTTTGGGAGGAATTTCCCAAAATGTTGGATTTATTTTTACAAATTTATACTGAAAATGACAGAAAATGTTTTTTGTTTTATAACAGCGCAATATATTTTCTTGGTTAAACAACAAAGAAATGATTTTCCAACAGTAATTTCTGTAAAAGTCTTTCTCATTAAGAGTCTTCAGTGCGAGAGGAAAATTTGAATTCTACATACAACATCAGAAGACTAAATATTGGTTTTATTAAGTATGCAAATGTATGTAGATTTCATTAGAGCAAGATGCATTTGCATAAATAATTACTTTTATACTTAGAAACAAAACTTATATTATAAAAAAAAAACAATACTTGTATGAATATCAGACATTAACTGGCAAAGACTGATTGTAATTTTTAACAACAACAACAATAACAACAATCATCATATTTTTTAATGACCCTATTCACCTGTAGTGTCTCGCCTATAAACTACAAACTCAACATAA
This sequence comes from Cranoglanis bouderius, assembly GCA_023630585.1. Classification (NCBI taxonomy): domain Eukaryota; kingdom Metazoa; phylum Chordata; class Actinopteri; order Siluriformes; family Cranoglanididae; genus Cranoglanis; species Cranoglanis bouderius. Next base: position 25,132,969 of record CM042539.1, read on the forward strand.
CATTTCTGCATTAATTATTGTTTAAAAAAAAAAAAAAATACATTTTATAAGAAGCAGGTGCCTCTGTAGTGCACTAATGATTTACCTCATCGAAGGGTCCAAAGTCTGCTGCAGCACATCCATCTGCCTCCAACTTCAGAAAGCGTTATTATGGAAATGTTGATCACGGGAACAAACACTCGGGTCATGTGAGAGTCCGGAGAAACACACACACTCACACACTCACACACACACACACACATACACAGACAGGAGTTGTGTCTGTGCTCCAATTCGCTTGCTGTTACACATTTAGTGCACTATATAGCCCGTAGAAGCCGTTACTTCGACGCCTATGTTTGTGTCCTAATGCAGGAAGTGAAGCGCCGTTTGGATTCAGCCTCCGTCCTACGTCACGCATGTGTCAAACTGGTGCGCATGCGAAGTGTATAACCTATCATTTCATTCCCTTTTCCTAATAATATTAGTTTCTTTTTCTTTTCGAAACAACTCGTCTGAATTCGGAATTCATATAAAAGTGCTGAGTGGCTGAGAGTTCCTGTAGACCAGGCAATATTCTTAATAAAATCTTAAATAAAAAGTCTATGTAATGCATGTGTTTTATTATTATTTTTTTATTTTGTTACAGCGGTAGAAATAATAACCCACTGTTATCAAATATACTATATTTTTGTAGTTTTGTAGTTTTTGCAGGTTTAGACGTTGGACTACTGATCGGAAGGTTGTGAGGTCAAACCCCAGTACTGCTAAGCTGCCAGTCACTACTGGGCCCTAAACCTCAACTGCTCAGATGTATAAATGAGATAACTGTAAGTCGTTCTGGATAAGGGCGTCTGCCAAATACTGTTAATGTAAATATGTTCTGTCAGGAATAAGAAGCTTTATGGTCCTAAAAAAAAATAGCCAAAATATTATTGTACACATTTAAATAATGTTCATGTAAATAAATCTGTTATCAGGGAGTTTATTGAATTTACTATACAGTTAAAGGGGTACCCAGCTATAAAGCTTTTGTGAACCCTTGCCTTAATTTTTTTTTTTTTTTTTGAAATTACTATACTGATACAAACCTGGTTGGTTGTAATAAGGTTCCTAATACATTTTTATATAACGAAACAGGAAGAGAATGTAGCGTACGAGAATGTTATGTGAACATTACTGGAACCTTTGTTTGTAGTTACAAAACAACTACCTATTTGGCGAAGTTCCTCGTATGAGACCATGAAAGAATGTTATGGGAATGTTCCCTGAACATTAGTTTGAAGTTACAAAAAAAGTACCTAAAAAGAACCTTAGTTGTCAGATAACTATAAAAGAACGTTGTGTTTTATAGCTCCTATAGTGTATTTTCATATATTAACCCAGTATTTAACCAACCATTTTCATGTATTAACCAATAAATCAATTTTGATGTAATCAACCACTGGATAAAATCAATCAGGAGATGAAACTTTAGTATAAGGTAAAAAGCAGGCCAGGTTAGTGTATGATCTCAGTGTGAAACTCACTATCTGCATAGTTGAAACCAATTAAGGCCTTGAGACGTCTAGCCTTGAAACTTTTTAAAAAATACACTGATGGACCTCGCGCCACGGTTGTTTATGAGATCCATAGAAAGACACATAATTGTGGCAAGCTGCCAGAGGTGTGATTAAAGAAAAAATGGGGAAACCCCGCCTGAATGAGGTCATTGCATTAGAAATGTATAAAAACGGATGTATAGACTGTATTTGTCAGGTGGTCTGCAGTCATCTCGACTTTATGGTGTTTCAATAAAGTCTGATTTTTGACATCTTAAACCCCGGACTCTCGAATACTTTTTTATAGAAAAACCAGGACATTTTCCACAATACTCCCAGAATGTTTTGGGGACCAGCTGACCTTGTTAACCAAAATACAACGTTCCCAGAACGTTATGAAATGGTTCCCAAAAAATAACTAAAGGGGAACCAAATGCTAACATTAGGGAAACGTTGTGTGTTTGTTGGGTAGCACTACATTATAAAAAGTGCGTATACAATAATCACTGCCTGTTCTTTATTTTGTGAACGTTTGTGAATTCATCCCAATTATACAATTAACACCGTTTCTTTTATTACAGCATAGAAATCCCACAAGTAACCTTTAACCTAGATAGCAGACACGGAACTTGAATTAGATGATGTTTCTGTTAGAACTGTGTAGCCTGCAACACTCAGTAAACGTTGTTATGTCGACACATTTGATTGGCTCGCTTTCTGTTTTCTGGCATTCAATTGGCTGAACCAGTAGGAGTTTCTTTCATGGTCCCGCCCCCTACGGTGTCGCACGGATATTCTTCCGACTGCGTCTCCATACCGGTTTGTAATTCCTTAGCTAGCGGAGTGCTGCCACCATGACCGCACGGGTTCTAGTCGGAGTTAAGCGGGTTATTGACTACGCCGTAAAGGTACACGGCTCCTCTTTTTACCATCTGTTTTCTAATTCGGAAGAAAATGCATTCATTTTAAAATATTTATCTTCCAGACGATTAACTTTAGACCAGCTGTTTGGCAGGTTGTCCGAGTTAAGCCCGGGATGAATTTCAAAAAAGTAACACTGCACTACAAAGGTTGCAGACGCCGCTATTTTCTCCCGTGTGTAGTGCACTTCTTTGGCAGATACGGAGTTATTTGGGATTGGGCCTTTGCCTAGTTTTGCTTGCAGGCAAGACGGTTAAAACCAGGATAAACTTCAAACCAAGGTCAGCGCGGATAGGAACGTTTTTGGGCGGAGAGATAACTAAATTTATCTCAATATTTACTTTTATTAACTTGTAGTTTAATACAGAAGGTTTATTTATTTATTTATTTTTTGCTGTCATACTTGACATTTGGCTTGCAAGGGTTTATATCTGACGGGGGTCTTCAGTAGGGTTGCCAGATTGGCATTAATACCTCCAAATAATTGAGTTTTAAAATTTTTCGAGCTTAAATAAAACTGAGTAAACAAATTTACGTAAAATACAATATTATTATTTATAATTAGGCAGTCTATATTTACTCTATTTGTCTAGTGTGATGATATTAAAATTACAGACCATTTTAGTCGTGGATTCTTACCAACCTGGCAACAACTTCTCTTGTTATATTGAATAGATAAGTTTATCTATTCACTATAGACTGAATAATTCAGTAGATAATTAATAATAGTAATAATAATAATAATAATAATTTGTCACATTTATATAGTGCTTTTCTGTTATGTTATGTAAGGAATAAAACAGTTCGGGGTGTGCGGTTATGGGGAAATAATCAATGACACTGCTTCGACTAATACTACTTCGAAGTTAATTACTTTTCTAGAACAGCACATATCCTGCCACAATTTGCCAACAATTACAAATTTTTATCAGCGTAATAAAGTCCCTGTGTAATCTGTTACTATAGAAACCGTTACGTTTAGCACGAGCTCGTTGAAATAAACCTGCGATTTGCCTGGAAGCTGCACTGCTGTCCTACCTGCTGTTGTAGAAAGTTAATCAACACCAATCAGAATGGAGAATTCACCTGCACTGTAGAATGAGAAATTATGAATCAGTATTGTATAAATGGAAAAAAATGTGACTTTCTTCAAATAATCCTCACTGCAACCCACATTAAAGCTGGAATACAGATTGTGTGTTGGTTACGTGACTCTTCTAGTGGCTCTTGATTTTCTTCCAGACCACTGGTAGGTGATTGTTTTTGATCTGTGAATGGAATTTTTTTTCTATCTGCTGCTGACTTCTTGATGACAAGATAGGGACACGATCAAAGTCAGCCTTGACAGCGCGTAGACACGTGACAACAATCAATTTTACAATATATTGCAATATACAACACAAATAATGATAATTAAAACATTGCACATTGTTGGGAGGATGCTGTTTAGGTGGCCTGCAATTTTGGGCAAAATTTGGTGACAGTTTATTGTTTGGATAAAAAGTACGGCATGATGTTTTTAAACATTTATAGTTACATGTGATGTTTTAGCAGTCATTCCTGTTGCCGGTCCTCGTGAATGAGTCGTTACTAAAGAAACGCTAACATCAGAGCCGTTGTTATAGAAAATGAATCAGCACCTTCTGAGCAATCGGATTAGCGGATCCGGCAGTGGTAGCTCAGTGGTTAAAACGTTGGGCTACTGATCGGAGTGAGTTCAAATCCCAGCACCGTCAAGCAGCCAGTGTTGGGCCCTTGAGCAAGGCCCTTAACCCTCAACTGCTCAGATGTATAAATGAAATAAATGTAAGTCGCTCTGGATAAGGGCGTCTGCCAAATGCCATAAATGTAAATGTAATCCGAACAGCGCTGTGGTTTAAGAAGTTTGTGCTTTTAATTGGGAATCCTCAAGCGAAGGTTCTCCAAAAATCCACAGTAGTTTCGAAATGGCAGCATCTGAGAATTCGTATACATGATTTTATTGTTTCTCTCTCTCTCTCTCTCTCTCAGATCCGAGTGAAGCCTGACAACACCGGCGTGGTTACAGATGGCGTGAAACACTCGATGAACCCTTTCTGTGAGATCGCAATGGAGGAAGCTGTCAGGTTGAAGGAGAAGAAGCTGGTGAAGGAGGTTGTGGCTGTAAGCTGTGGACCTCAGCAAGTGCAGGTAGCACACATTCGGCATTTCTATCAAATGTTCAATCAAATCTCTGAACCTTTGTATTTATTTGTCCAGGGCTTTAAATCAGTGCTTTATTAAAGGTGCATGTGTTTGATGACGCCGTTATTATATGACTGTAAATTACTATAAGCCAAGATTTGACTTGCAGTCGATATTAGACGGTGTTAGTAGTAATAACTGTAACACAAAATATATGCTTTGCTAAATATATTAGTGTGATCCAGACTGGCCTGTTCCCATTATATCTGTCGTTTTCCCCAAATTACATTAAAAGTTATAAACATTTTGGTTCACTTGTATCTATTTCTTGTATACTTCTGGAGGATTTAACTTTAACCCATTTTGTGTAATTTCAATAAAGTGTGTTTGAAAAAGTGTAGGTAGTTTCTAGCTATATTTTTTACTATATTTAATACCACATAGAGCAGGTGATATGGGGGGAAATAGTAAGTTTTATTAAAAACAAACAAAAAAAAAAGTACTTCAATAACTTATGATAATTTGGTAACAAAAAAAAATCCAGGAGTGTTTAATAATTTTAATAATGTTTAATAATATTTTTTTATACCTTGAAAATAGGAACATGTAAATGAAACAATTAATTAGTAAATCGAATTTCTAAAAAGAGAGAGAAAAAGAGCTACAGTTAATACACTATCAACAGAAGGAGCCTTAAAAACATCTGAACATTTTGAAACATTTATATCCAGCTATAATATCCCAGACTTATAATAGTCATAAGCAATGTTGGAGTTTGATTTTATTGGATTTTTTTTTTATTCGGGTTTTGTCAGATTCACCAGTGTGTTTCCTTGTTCCGTGTAATTTACAACATTACTGTGATATTACTGTGAATAAATTGCTACATGTCTAACACACACAAAATATGTTAACCTTTGAATTACATATACATATATATACATACATATATATATATATATATATATATATATATATAATTACACACAGTATCTCACAAAAGTGAGTACACCCCTCACATTTTTGTAAATATTTTATTATATCTTTTCATGGGACAACACTGACGAAATGACACTTTGCTACAATGTAAAGTAGTGAGTGTACAGCTTGTATAACAGTGTAAATTTGCTGTCCCCTCAAAATAACTCAACACACAGCCATTAATGTCTAAACCACTGGCAACAAAAGTGAGTATTTATTTATTTAGTAAGTGAAAATGTCCAAATTGGGCCTAAAGTGTCAATATTTTGTGTGGCCACCATTATTTTCCAGCACTGCCTTAACCCTGTTGGGCATGGAGTTCACCAGAGCTTCACAGGTTGCCACTGGAATCCTCTTCTACTCCTCTTCCATTCCGCTTCTTTAGCAAGGCAGTGGTCGTCTTGGAGGTGTGTTTGGGGTCGTTATCATGTTGGAATACTGCCCTGCGGCCCAGTTTCCGAAGGGAGGGGATCATGCTCTACTTCAGTATGTTACAGTACATGTTGGCATTCATGGTTCCCTCAATGAGCTGTAGCTCCCCAGTGCCGGAAGCACTCATGCAGCCCCAGACCATGACACTCCCACCACCATGCTTGACTGTAGGCAAGACACACTTGTCTTTGTACTCCTCACCTGGTTGCCGCCACACACGCTTGACACCATCTGAACCAAATAAGTTTATCTTGGTCTCATCAGACCACAGAACATGGTTCCAGTAATCCATGTCCTTAGTCTGCTTGTCTTCAGCAAACTGTTTGCTGGCTTTTTTTGTGCATCATCTTTAGAAGAGGCTTCCTTCTTGGATGACAGCCATGCAGACCAATTTGATGCAGTGTGCGGCGTATGGTCTGAGCACTGACAGGCTGACCCCCCACCCCTTCAACCTCTGCAGCAATGCTGGCAGCACTCATACGTCTATTCTGCAAAGCCAACCTCTGGATATGATGCTGAGCACGTGCACTCAACTCCTTTGGTCGACCATGGCGAGGCCTGTTCTGAGTGGAACCTGTCCTGTTAAACCGCTGTATGGTCTTGGCCACCATGCTGCAGCTCAGTTTCAGGGTGTTGGCAATCTTCTTATAGCCCAGGCTATCTGTATGTAGAGCAACAATTCTTTTTTTCAGATCCTCAGAGAGTTCTTTGCCATGAGGTGCCATGCTGAACTTCCAGTGACCAGTATGGGAGTGTGTGAGAGCGATAACACCAAACTTAACACACCTGCTCCCCATTCACACCTGAGACCTTGTAACACTAACGAGTCACATGACACCAGGGAGGGAAAATGGCTAATTGGGCCCAAATTGTACATTTTCACTTAGGGGTGTACTCCCTTTTGTTGCCAGTGGTTTAGACATTAATGGCTGTGTGTTGAGTTATTTTGAGGGGACAGCAAATTTACACTGTTATACAAGCTGTACACTCACTACTTTACATTGTAGCAAAGTGTCATTTCTTCAGTGTTGTCCCATGAAAGATATAATAAAATATTTACAAAAATGTGAGGGGTGTACTCACTTTTGTGAGATAGTGTGTGTGTGTGTGTGTGTGTGTGTGTGTGTGTGTGTGTGTGTGTGTGTGTGTGTGTGTGTGTGTGTGTGTGTGTGTGTGTTATGAGCATATTTATTTGTAAATTTTTTGTACAAGTGTTTACACAAGAAATTTATTATTAATGAACATCCCATAAAAAAATTCGGAAAAACGTTCATATCCTACTCAACTTGATAGATTTCAAATTGTATAATTTGCATGGATTACTGCACTTATCTGGATTATACTGTCAAGTTTAAATTGCTTATTTTTACCAGCATTTAGCAGACGTCCTTATACAGAACGACTTATAAAAGTGCTTTCAAGTCACGATCAAAATCACATACTCATGCTAGTTCTCTAGGTCAGGGACTAAGAGCACCATGGAGGAATAAATTTTGTGAAACCCAGTCGTTTTATATTATTGTCGTTAATTCTAAAATATTTTTGTTGGCATAAAGTTAGTGAAAATATCTTCCACTTTTGATTTTCAGCCTTTACCCTGATTGTTCATCTCGTGCTCTCAGCTGTCTGTGCACTTGACCTTTTTATGGAGTTTTGTAGGCGTCACTAAATGCAAATGAGCTGTGTCGGGAACACGCTTTGCACTTTAGAGGTGATCGACATATGCACACGAGTACGAAGAAAATGAGCGTTTCCAAAACTCCTGCAGAAAATTTTAGTTTGGTTTGGCTTACACAAACATTTACACAAAACTTTACTAAAAGATTGATAAATGAGGTCCCATTTGTGATTAATACACTGCTTTTTACCACAGCACTGTTGAAAACATGATTTTGATTGGACAGAAGGTGTTATAATAATAATAATAATAATAATAATTGTTGATAAATTTTCTATAAGATCTTCAGATTGCTATGATGTAAGACGAGCAAAACCTAAAGTATGTGCTGTCGTTGGAAAAGAGTCATTTTCAGGGTGGTGACAGTAACTCCACTACATATCAGGCTGCATCACACCACCCCAGGGTTGATTATTTTTTGATTATTTAAGTGTTTTCTTCAGTGGAGGTCGACTGATTGATCAGTTTTGCCTCTTAATCGGCACCTATAACCAATTACCAGAACTATCGGTTATTGACAAAAATCTACATCGATAGATTTCTCGGTTGCGGCCATTGCGGGAGCTGCTGGGAAGGGCCAGCTGTCATTATACAGTACGAGAGCGGCCTCTAGAGGCGAAATAAAAACCGTCGCTGATAAATTTTGTTATTTGAAGTGTTTTTTGATTCATTTTGGATGTCTCTATTTTTTTGTGTTATTTCGAGTGTTACTTTTTGGTTCAGTTTCGATGTATATTTTTTTGTTTACTTTAATATTTATTAATAGTTAATATATTAATATTTACATTATTTCATTTTTAAAAAAGTACAATACATTTTCATGGTACAGTTCTGTACAGTACTGTTTATTTTTGTAATAAAGTTCAGCAATATTTTACTTTGAGTGTTTTCATTCAGTATCAATTTTAAAATCTGTTGGTTGATTAATCGGATATTGGCAGGTACCGCCCGAGTTAGTTATTGGTCGACCTCTATTCTTCAGTATATATGTTCTAACGCATCCCATTCCCTATTCGCTGTCTTTAGTATGATTGCTGATCCATGATCAGCATTTTTTTTTTTATGTTCTAACAAACACACAGTAATATGCACCCATGCATGTCATGTTCGTTTTTATCAGACTCGTGTAAGTAATCCACTGCTGAAATGTGTACGTTCAGGAGACCATCCGCACAGCGCTGGCTATGGGAGCAGACCGCGGAATTCACGTGGAGGTTTCCGGAAAGGACTACGAGTCTCTCGGCCCTCTGCAGGTGTCCAAGATCCTCGCCGCGTTGGCCAAGAAAGAGGACGCTTCCCTCATCATCCTTGGGAAACAGGTAGCGTTTTTGAAAGGTTTTCCTGAAAATGGAGCTCACAGGGTGCTGAGAGTGTAGAGGAAGCACCAGTGGTTTCAAATTGCAGCTTTCTAGTTCTCTAAAGGTGCAAATATACTTCAATCACCATGCATACATGCACACGCAGCTGCTATGTAAGCATGTGAGCGCTTATGTACAGGTGCATCTCAATAAATTAGAATGTCATGGAAAAGTTCATTTATTTCAGTAATTCAACTCAAATTGTGAAACTCGTGTATTAAATAAATTCAATGCACACAGACTGAAGTAGTTTAAGTCTTTGGTTCTTTTAATTGTGATGATTTTGGTTTACATTTAACAAAAACCCACCAATTCACTATCTCAACAAATTAGAATATGGTGACATGCCAATCAGCTAATCAACTCAAAACACCTGCAAAGGTTTCCTGAGCCTTCAAAATGGTCTCACAGTTTGGTTCACTAAGTAAGCCACAAACATTCATTGCCAAAGAAGCTGCTGTTCACAGAGTGCTGTATCCAAGCATGTTAACAGAAAGTTGAGTGGAAGGAAAAAGTGTGGAAGAAAAAGATGCACAACCAACCGAGAGAACCGCAGCCTTATGAGGATTGTCAAGCAAAATCAATTCAAGAATTTGAGTGAACTTCACAAGGAATGGACTGAGGCTGGGGTCAAGGCATCAAGAGCCACCACACACAGACGTGTCAAGGAATTTGGCTACAGTTGTCGTATTCCTCTTGTTAAGCCACTCCTGAACCACAAACAACGTCAGAGGCGTCTTACCTGGGCTAAGGAGAAGAAGAACTGGACTGTTGCCCAGTGGTCCAAAGTCCTCTTTTCAGATGAGAGCAAGTTTTGTATTTCATTTGGAAACCAAGCTCCTAGAGTCTGGAGGAAGGGTGGAGAAGCTCATAGCCCAAGTTGCTTGAAGTCCAGTGTTAAGTTTCCACAGTCTGTGATGATTTGGGGTGCAATGTCATCTGCTGGTGTTGGTCCATTGTGTTTTTTGAAAACCAAAGTCACTGCACCCATTTACCAAGAAATTTTGGAGCACTTCATGCTTCCTTCAGCTGACCAGCTTTTTGAAGATGCTGATTTCATTTTCCAGCCGGATTTGGCACCTGCCCACACTGCCAAAAGCACCAAAAGTTGGTTAAATGACCATGGTGTTGGTGTGCTTGACTGGCCAGCAAACTCACCAGACCTGAACCCCATAGAGAATCTATGGGGTATTGTCAAGAGGAAAATGAGAAACAAGAGACCAAAAAATGCAGATGAGCTGAAGGCCACTGTCAAAGAAACCTGGGCTTCCATACCACCTCAGCAGTGCCACAAACTGATCACCTCCATGCCATGCCGAATTGAGGCAGTAATTAAAGCAAAAGGAGCCCCTACCAAGTATTGAGTACATGTACAGTAAATGAACATACTTTCCAGAAGGCCAACAATTCACTAAAAATGTTTTTTTTTTATTGGTCTTATGAAGAATTCTAATTTGTTGAGATAGTGAATTGGTGGGTTTTTGTTAAATGTGAGCCAAAATCATCACAGTTAAAAGAACCAAAGACTTAAACTACTTCAGTCTGTGTGCATTGAATTTATTTAATACACGAGTTTCACAATTTCAGTTGAATTACTGAAATAAATGAACTTTTCCACGACATTCTAATTTATTGAGATGCACCTGTATCTTATGTACATCTGCAGGATTCATCGTGGCATCCACTAGATGGCGCATGAGACCCAAAACATCTCAGACTATCTGGTTTCCGAGTTAGACTGTAGCGTTTAACGATTTCTCGCACAGCGATGTTAAACACACTGATGAGCTCCGTTTTTGTTTAGTTTAGTTTAGTTTAACACTTTCTGCTGTCGTTGTCACTGTTGTCATGAGATTATATCAATAGCCAGGATTTCAGGAAACGTTCGCTCAGTGTAGATACCTAAAAGGTGTAACTGTAAACATGAGGGTGAATCAGATGAAAATCTTAAAAGTGCAACATAAATTAGAATTGATTTGAGTTATTATTATTATATTTATTTTTTATTTTTTGCAGTGAGTGAAACAAAGATGTAGAAAAATTATACTCCTATTTGCAATAAACAGTTTTTCTTTAACACACCTTCATAGTATAAAAAAAAAGAAAATCAATAATGAATGATCTCATTACATACCCATAATATACGAGCTTTAGAGTAAAGCAGGTCAAAGGTTTCAGGTGTGATAAAATAAGAATAACCGTAAATGTTTTTATGACGTGTAATGTAAAAGGCTATTTTTTTTTCATTATATTATATTAAGTTCATTATATTAAGTTATTACATTTTGAGCATTTACACAGCGTTATAGCACATAATACAATTCCTGGAATTACTAACGTATCGTATATTGCCTGGTATACGAGTTTACATAGAGTTTCATAGAGACTTTATCTTTACAGCGTGGGCAGGTTAAATGAATTCTCGCATGAGATCATGGATGATATGTAATTAATATATTTCAAGCGCTCATGATGTCGCTTTGGTTCAGTCTAGGTTTATATGAGCTCCGTGAAGGTTAACTGAACACTGAACACAATTGTGTGTTTGTTGTGTAACAGGCTATTGACGACGACTGTAATCAGACGGGTCAGATGACGGCCGCTCTGTTGGACTGGCCCCAGGTGTGTATGTGCTTTTTGTTTTCTCTCTCGCGCGCGCACACACTCGCGCTCATAGAAACAATCATGTATTAGAACGAGCGATTTAATGTTAACCTGTCATTCATGTTCCAGCCATAATGGTGTAAAACTGTGCTGTTAAACGAAAATAATTCTGACCAATCAGATTTGAGCATTCATCCGTGCTGTGGTGTTAAAATATATAAAGAGTGAAATGTGTGTGTGTGTGTGTGTACAGTATAATGTAGGCAGTTGCTAAATTTTACAGTATTTTTGAAAAGTATACAATATTATTAGGCTTTTGTATTACATGATTACAGATTAGTAAGGCTTTTGGGATGCATTTGCTCTGAATTTTTATTTAGCTAGTGTTTAGATTACAAATAATTACAATCAATTACATTTAGGGGACATGTATCCTTATCAGAGATGACCATACCAGAACTATAATGTATATGTAATCTAAAAAATAAACTGATATATATATATATATATATATATATATATATATATATATATATATATGTGTGTGTGTGTATATATATATATATATATATGTATATGGTACATCATATCATGTAGAAAATATGACACAATATAAGACCCTACAGTGTCTAGGACAGACTATATAAATGTGTAGATTTGTACAGGGGATCTGATCACTTACTATTGGAACATGCCTGAGTGAATGACAGAAGTTACAATAAGTTGACAACTTATTTTCTCAGTAAATCTTGACCTTTAGCCATTCTGTCCAATGTTCAGTATTTGTAGAGAAATCCTTGCCTTTTGCCAAGTGTATTGTAGCTCATCCAGCAGAGGTCAGAGCAGCGCTTCACGAGCGTTTCCTCTACAAGCCGAAGATCACCAGATCACCTGTTGTTGTGTCAAAGCTGTGCAATATTTTGAGATGTAATAGCTTGCAGAGGAAATAAAGAGAAATGGCATTTGTAATCAGGATTACTGAACTGTGTGCCGTAAAGAACAGATCTGTCTCCTTTAACGCAGGGGACCTTCGCCTCCGAGGTGACGTTCGAGGGAGATAAACTGAAAGTGGTGCGAGAGATCGATGGAGGATTGGAGACGATCAAAATCAACATGCCTGCGGTGGTGACTGCCGACCTTCGCCTCAACACACCCCGATACGCCACACTGCCTAACATCATGGTACAGGAGCTCTATTAACACTAATCACATGGAATAACACCATCCAGGTTCACCGGATTATAAGATTAACCTGGGAAATAAGACGATATGATATGAGTAACGTGATATAATAACCTCATGATGCACTTCTCTAAGTATCGTCATTATCAGTCAGGTGTGACTGCTTTAATAATCTCTTATATAAAAAGCAATCATTTTATTTTCACGCCTTTTCTTGTAATTCTTATAAATGCTGGTGAAAAACCTCGGAACCTATAGTGGTTCTTGTTGGCGCTTTGTTAGCAAAACCTCAGCAAGATTACATATCGTGGTGCATAACGTGTATCATGTAGACAGCTTCAAGTATTGTTATTGGTCAGGAAGTAAAAAGAAATAAAGTCTCTTGACACGACATGACCTTGCCTTTCTGAAAACATGAAGTTTTTTAAAGCTGGTGGTTAAGCAAACAGGAAGTGTGTATGTGTATATAGTTTTTTGTTGTTGTTGTTTTCATTTTAAGAACAAACCCATGAGACATAAATTGTTTATGTAATTAAAAATCCAGGGTAGGTCTTGCACTTCAGAGGAACACAGTGTCTAGAAAGTATTTTATTATTATTATTATCATTATGATTATGATTGGTTGATTGTTATTATTATTATTACAGCTTCATATCGGAATGGACCAGATTGTAAACAAAAGCCGTTTTTTTTTATGCCTTTTTATAGAAAGCCAAGAAAAAGAAGATCGCTAACGTGAAGCCAGGAGACCTGGGAGTGGACGTGAGCTCTCGGGTGGAGGTGCTGCGGGTGGACGAGCCTCCACAGAGGCTGTCTGGAATGAAAGTGGAGTCGGTGGAGGAGCTGGTGGCTAAACTGAAGGAGGCAGGAAGGATATAAAGGCCAAGGGAGCAGGTGGAGCAGTGTGCATACTCACTGGGGTAAGAGCTACTGTTGGCAGAAATTAGCAACATTGTTCTTAATATTAATAGAAAACAAAGTGATAATCTGTGTGCACTGAAAAACTGGAATATGTGGTCAGTCAGATTTAAAAGAACATATTGTGTATACTTTACATTAAAATATTCTTATCATATCGTGATTTCATTGCTTATACTAAACTTGATTTAAACTAGTTTCCAAGTACTAGATTAGAATTTATGTAGAGTAGAGTGAGCGTTATTAATTCGCATAGTATTAACGTAAACCAATTACATTATGAAATCTTGTGAGGGTGTAGCCACTGACGGAAATGAACAGCTACAGTACTAAATTAACGTGCTTAAGCCCTGCGCAGTAGAATAGAGCAGCTTTAATGTCGCCGATGCAAAATGCCAGCAACCTGGGTTCGATCCTCAGCTCAGTTGAGAGCACAGATTTCGATTTTATTCTGGGCTTTGAGAATACACAATCAAATCACATTGCATGCACAAAAACAAATTGTGTTAATGTAACTCGATTCAATCAAGTAAAACCGATGTACGCATTTGAATTAAGTAAATTCGATGACTTTTTTTTTTTTTTTTTTCCAGTGTGGCCCGACCATGTGACTTTCTTTTCCAGATCTATTTTTTTTTTTTTTGTCTCCACAAACCCTGACTCAAGCTCCATGGACGTTCAACCCTTTTACTGACTCTCTGACCAGACGGCTGTAGCAGTGTCTGCTCCCTTCTGTATCCCGACTCCATCATTATTTCTAGTCCTGGTCTCACACTGATCTTTGTAGTAATTTTTCTGCTGTTATTACATCTAGTTTTGCTACACTGTCTGGTGTAGATTAATGCTGAGAGACACTTTCTCTAACGTTTAAGAGGAAGAATGCTGATCTAGGATGGTTTTTTGCTTCCTGTTTGATCATATTAAATGATCAGAATTCAGAGAGGTATTTCCATATTTATCTCGGACTGACTGCTGGCGTAGGAACAGTTTTTGCTTTTTATGCTGTATTCAGTATGTTTATTAGATACTTCAATTGGAAACCTTCCTAGATTAGCACTTGTACGCTACTTGATTTAAGTATACAAAACAGTTTGATGCCTGTTTTCCGTTAATTTGTCTGTCCTGCGTCCATTTCCCTTAGAAAGATGAGATGTTTATGGTACGAGGGCATGTCTATGATCCTACACTCTTTATAAATAAAGGGCATTTCTAATAAATACATACATATACACCATATAAAAACTCTTCTGAACTGTAGACAAATCACACGAGTACCGTTTCAGCTTGAACAGTTTGTACTTCAGAGAGTGTCTCTCAGCATGGACCAGAACGAGAGAAATGAGCTCTTTTACCACAAATGCTTCTGGTTTTGAGTTTTGATTGTACAGTATCTAACTGTGAAAATAAAAACGATCTGTCCTTTTCATGTGTGTTTCACGTTTCCTCTGCTCTAGGCTGTGAGTATACAAACAGTACTTTGTACCTACCTTTCTGCACTTTTTCAGTCACCGAGTAGGTTGTTTTTACGTGTGCATTACACACCGTAGTCCATCTGTTGCTTTACACAATGCTACACCCCATAGGATCAACGCTGAGTAGATATTATAGCAGTGTTGAAAATAAAATCTTTCCAATGAGAAAGACCAAAGTGTAGAAATTCAGTCTGCTATATTACTTCACTCAGTGATCTGTATATCTCCCTTGTTATATCATGCTTATTTATGGTTGTACTTACAAGTGAGGGAGAAAATTTGAGACTCTCTGACAATGGGGCCATCAGGGGTATTTAAATGTCACACTAGCATACAAATAATACGGCAACATGAGTAAAACGTAATAGTTTAAATATATGTATACGCTCACTGTCCGCTTCAATAGGAACACATGTAACCCTGCACTTTCGTGCAATTATCCAATCAGCCAATCATTTTGCAGCAGTGCAATGCATAAACTCATGCAGATTCTGGTCAAGATCTTCAGTGAATGTTTACATCATACATCAGCATGGGGGCAAAATGTCAAGGAGTTTGATCGTGGTGTAGTTGTTGGTGCCAGACAGGCTGGTTTGAGTAATTCAGAAACAACTGATCTCATCTGATTTACACACACAACAGTCTCTAGAGTTTACACAGAGCTGTGTGTTGGAGCTATGTGTTAATCCCTCCACCCTGAAGAAAAACAGCCACAAAGTATGAAGCCACCACCATGCTTCCCCGTGGGGGTGGTGTTTGGTGTTTGGTGATGTGCTGGGTTTTTTTTTTTTGTTGTTGTTTTGTGCCAAACATATCTTTTGGTATTATGGCCAAAAGTTCAACTTTGGTCTCATCAGACCATAACACATTATTCCACATGGTTTTGGGAGATTGGATGTTTTTTTTATTTTATTTATTGTTTGTTTAAAAAAGGCCTCCGTCTTACCACCCTACCCCATAGCCCAGAGATATGAAGAATTCAGGAGATTGTTGTCACATGTAAAGAGCAACCAGTACTTCAATTCAATTCAGTTTTATTTGTATAGCGCTTTTAACAATGGTCATTGTCCCAAAGCAGCTTTACAGTAATGTATAAATTCAGGATATAGATTTGAAATGTATGCATTTATTCCTAATGAGCAAGCCAGAGGCCATGGTGGCAAGGAAAAACTCCCTGAGACGATATGAGGAAGAAATCTCGAGAGGAACCAGACTCAAAAGGGAACCCATCCTCATCTGGGTAATAAATCCCTTCTATAAATGTGCTAACACTACATGGTCAAATAGTCATAGCCATCACAGCATAATTATTCATATGAATTGAGGTCCAAAGCCATTTTATTGAGGTCCAAAGCCATCTTAACAAGCCATCTTACTTGCCAGAAATTGCTGCAATTCTTTTAATGCAGGTGTAGGCCTCCCTGACCAGTTTTCTCCTGATCTTCTCATCAATTTTAGAGGGACGTCCTGTTCTTAGTAGTGCCACTGTCATGCCATATTTTCTCCACTTGTTGATTAGTGTCTTTACAGTGTTCCATGGTATATCCAATGCCTTGGAATTTTTTGTAACCCTCTCCTGATTGAGATAATAATAATAATAATAATAATAATAATTTGTTGCTGTTGTTGTCTGTATGCAACGAAAGACAAATGAGCACATGAAAGGGGCGAGGCTTGTAACACCTTTCTCATTCCCGCAGTGTTGATTACGATTCGTTTTTCGATTTTTTTTTCACTTAAGTGAATCGAACTAGGTTAGTTTCGATTCGTTTGATTCACTTTCACGATTTCATACTGTATACTTATCTACAGAATAACTCGTTTTAAGGACAAGAAGAGTTTGTGTGTGTGTGTCAGATAGCGCCAAATTAATATAACAAACAGCAAACGAATACAATACAGCCAAAACGAAGTGAAAATTACGTAAAAGATCCGTTATTCGTGCTTGCGATTCGACTCACTTTAAAAGAGTCGCTTAACGTGAACCGATACAGTAGAGAAGTCCTTATCTAGCTCACTCATCTGTCCTTGTCTGTGGAAAAACGTGAGTATTTTAACCTGGCGGTTTTTAGTTAGACGTCGTTTCTTTAGGAGTTTTATCGTCATATAGTAGCCAAAAATTATTACCTTGGTGTACTTTGGTGAACCCTGCTGTTGTTCTTTCTTTAGTTTCATACAAATCTTCCGGCATCAATGTCTCATTGTCTGGTGGCCAGTCTAGCACTTCTGCTCGCGTGCAGCTTAACAGGTGAGTTACTTTATAAACTCTGTTCAGACACATTCACTTTTGTTATAATGTATTTTTATTATTATAAATGATAATTAAATTATATTATAAAAATATTATATTTTTTATTACGAATCATTATAAATCTTTTGATAGAAATCAAAATGATTATATATCATTTGTATTATTTAATAGATATTTAATTATTAAATATATATTATTTAATTTGTATTATTAATAGGCCTTCTTGTTTTTGAGTTGTTGAGCTCTGAGTTACAGTTGAGGTCATAAATTTACATCATGTTTGTAAGTTTACATTTAAGTGCAGCTGTTTTCGAACTCATAGGACACAAGACATGTCGTGTGATAGGTTTCAAAGATATCCCTTCAGTTACAGAAATGGTCAAATGCTGTATGCATTTACAAGTACCTCTCCTTGTCGCTGCAGTTGTACCATCAAGAGCACCACCCTTTGTACCTTTAGTGTGCACAGGTGCATCTCAAAAAATTAGAATATCGTGGGAAAGCTTCATTATATCGAGTGAAATGAGAGACACCAGACCCAACAGTACAGACGAGCTGAAGGCCGCTATCAAAGCAACCTGGGCTTCCATAACACCTCAGCAGTACCACAGGCTGATTGCCTCCATGCCACGCCGCATTGATGCAGTAATTCGTGCAAAAGGAGCCCTGACCAAGTACTAAGTGCATACATTAACATACTTTTCAGAACGTCGACATTTCTGTATTATAAATTCTTTATTCTAATATTTTTGAGATAGTGGATTTTTGATTTTCCATGAGCTGTAATCATCAAGATTAAAAAAAAAAAAAAAGGCTTGAAATATTTCACTTTATGTGTAATGAATCTAGAATATATGGAAGTTCCACTTTTTGAATTAAATTTTCCACGATATTCTAATTTTTTGAGATGCACCTATATATTTCACCTGGAAACATGGATATACAGTTCCTTTAAAATTATTTAAGGTACGTAAATGGACTGTCAGTTTTCAGAGTAAAGCTTTAAAGGTATACTACATGCATCTTTCTAGGTGAAAAGTACATACTAAAGGTATTTCAGCTGTATCCTTGAGGGTATCAAGGGACCCTTGGTACCTTTTGGTACCCTTTTTTCTGAGAGTGAATAAAAAAAGTCTAAATTATATCAGTTTGCCTCTCCTATTTTTTATCCTGTATGTGATAAAAATATTCTCTAATAATTTGTATGCCCAAAGTTTTGGGTCAACTCTATAAACTATTTAGATGATAAAATATTTAAACTATTTAAACAAGCTGAACATTATCTAAACATTATGTTTTGGGTTGTAGGATTATAACATCTTGGAATTCTTTCTATATTTAGAAAAAAAAATTGTAAAATAAAGGTACATTTTCCTTCTTTCCATTCTGCTGGTATGTAAACTTTTTCACTAAACTGTGTTATATGTAAGGTACGTATACATTCAAGTACAAATCTATAGGATGCAGCAAGAGATTAACTTGAAGTAAGGTACTTAGGGGAAAAGGCTAATTTACTCACTTGAACATTAAAAAAAAAAAAAAGTTTTTTCTTTGGCCATGAATAGCTTTTGTGTTCCTAAAGTAGGTCTAGCTTCACCTGATCTGGGAAACACACACCCGTTCAGAAATGACTTAACTTGTGTGTGTCTGAATCATTACATCCAAATCTCAACTAAATAATAGAATAATAATGCCAATATCAGCGTTGTATAACACATTTTGAATTTTAATTTATTTTTATCTTCCCTTTTGTGCCAAGAAGGGAAGTATGGAGAGTGTTAGGAGAAAGAAGTTAGAATTCAGTAATCCTTAATTAATATAACAATGAGATATTAATTTCTCTGGGGTTAAAGAAAAAAATTGGTTGAATCCTGACTTGCTCTGAAGACTTTTAGCATTGTGCATGTGTGAGTCCATGGAAGAGATGATGTGTTTTTTGCAATCACAGGCGCCGATTGTTTTCTAGTCGTCTGGCCCAATGGACCTACGCTGGTTAATGCTTTTGTGGGCACCAACGTGACACTTAGCGTTTCGTATAGCGGAGTCACCGAGCCTCTGGTGACATGGCTGAACGGGACGCTTATTCTGGCCACGTGGACCATAGGCCTCAGCACCCCTCCTCCTGCCATCGCCCCGGCGTACAGTAATGTCTTATCCATGGATCAGACTGGATCTCTGGTCTTCAGAAACATTCCGACCAGCTACAGCGGCACATACACGGCGCAAATGGCGAAGCCCGGGGCTCATGAGGCTTCAGTCAACTTTACACTATCGGTGTACAGTGAGTAGAAATCTTGAAGTAAATTTTGGCACGTCAAACTTGCTTTCCATTGGTTGAAACACTACTGGGCTGTGTGGGTAATAAGGTACTAAGTCAAGGTGTTGTACTGGCCAAGGGTTCGGTTCTGTACAAATCTGTACATCATCTGTGGTTTTACTGTATTACATTTATTCATGTTTCAAAGTGGGTTCACACTAGACAGTTATGCATCATGGGTGGGGAAATGACTAGTCAGAGCATTGTGACAAGCAGATTACATATCCAGGTTATCAGTTTTGCCCTGAGGACCATTAGGTTCAGCAGGCAGTTGATGTAATGGTCCACCACATGTTAGACAAAGACGTTCAGCATTTTTGTCGAGGACACAATCATTACGCTTTCATTATCAGGAGAGGATAAAGACCGCCTAAATAAAGTCGCTCCATCCAGGGATTCAAATACTCGCTTATTATCCATAGTCTGTCTTAATGCACATCGTTAACTCATCTTACTTTTGCGTTAAATTTGCTGTGTTTAGTTGCTGCTTTTTCGGCTAGCCGAGCATAACATTGGAGCTTTGACGTATCCTGTGGGCTAGCTAATAATCTGATGATTTGTCCACCTATGTGTATACTCGTATTCATCTGGAAACATCTTCTCTTCCCAGACCTCATCACAGACGTTTCTGTGGTCTCAGTCCCGCAAGACGTTGTAGAGGGAGGAGCGCCGTTCACTCTGTCTTACAGCTCGATGCAAGGACCAATCAGGACTTCAACGTGGTACTTTAAAGGCGCGGAGGTGGTGAACGGCTCTCGGTACCTGATAACTCAGAAGAGTCTGACCATCAATCAGCCGAACCGCAACGACTCAGGGCTCTACAGTGTGGTGCTCACAAATCCATTCAGTAACGTGACACAGAGCAAGAACATCATGGTGCTGTGTAAGTGTTTTTTTTTTTTTTTTTTTTTACTGACTCAATTTAGTTTTAATATTTTGGAGGGGGAAATGCACTAAAATGTGAAAAAGCAGTGAGGAGCTTGTCCTATTTCAGAAGTTAAATATACAGTTCAAATTGGGACTATATTGTTTCTAACCTCCAATTCGGCACTCAAACCTTTTTTTGTGACACGGTTTCCGTGCACGCCATGTTTGTAACAAACTGTTCTTGATCTTATAAAAGGAATACTTAGCATAGTGACTAACATTTTTGAGGACAAGCTATCATGATAGTATTTGCTTTTTGACAACAAACCCTTGCTTCCTCATCTCATTAGCTAAAATAGCTTTGCGAAAAATCGCTATTTCAGTCAACACTTATCCATTTTGTTGTCTCCCTCCTTTAGATGGACCAGATCAGCCGGTTTTGGAGGTCAGTCCCACAAAAGCAGCCTTTGTTTCTGGAGAGACTGTCTCTCTATCCTGCCGAGCTGAAGGTGAACCGCCTCCCTCGGCCTCGTGGGTGTTTAACGGACAGGCGCTGCCCAGCTCCAACGGCACACTGCAACTCCCCCATGTTCAGACGAGCCAGAGCGGCGTTTACAAGTGTGTTCTGGTTAACGGCAGGACCAGCATGAGTATTATGAGGAACGTCACCATAAACATCTGGGGTAGGACTTATTATTGTGAAAGGAAAGGATGAGTGCTTTTCTTATGACATTTTACAATATCCATTAAATCACTCCTGCACACATGTTGCATCAAATACTTCTATACTACTAACTACTACTAAATCCTGCACAAAAGCACGATACACTCACCGGCCACTTTAATGGGAACACCTGTACACCTGCTCATTCGTTCTATTATCTAATTAGCCAATCACGTGGCAGCAGTGCAATGCATTAAATCATGCAGACACAGGTCAAGAGCTTTGAATAATGTTCATATTGGACATAAGAGTGGGGGGGAACTTGTGATCTAAGTGACTTTGACCGCGGCACAGTTGTTGGTGCCAGACTTCTTGTTTAGTAATTCAGAAACTGCTGAACTCGTGGGATTTTCACACATACCAGTGTCTAAAGTTTACACAGAATGTTGAGAGAGAAAAAAAATCCAGTGAGCTACAGTTCTGCAGATGGAAATGCCTTGTTGATGAGAGAGGTCAGAGGAGAATGGCCAGATTGGTTTGAGCTGACAGGAAGGCTACAGTAACTCAAGTAACCACTCTTTACAACCATGGTGAGCAGAAAAGCATCTCCGGATGTCAAACATGTCAAACCTTGAGGCAGATGGGCTA
This sequence comes from Cranoglanis bouderius, assembly GCA_023630585.1. Lineage (NCBI taxonomy): Eukaryota > Metazoa > Chordata > Actinopteri > Siluriformes > Cranoglanididae > Cranoglanis > Cranoglanis bouderius. The sequence continues at coordinate 25,154,945 of CM042539.1, forward strand.
AAACAGCAGAAAACCACACCGGTCAGCTGAGAACAGGAATCCAAGGCTACACTGGTTACAGGCTTGTCAAAACCAGACGGTTGAAGATCGGGAAAAGACCAGGCGATGTTTTTTTTTTTTTTCCGATCTTCAGCTGTCCCACCCTGTTTTGCTGCTCTGATGTGCTGTGATAGTGATAATGATAAAGGCACATGTTGTTGATGTAAACAGTGTGAGCTAGTTGGAGTGGTTTTGTTGATGATTCAGCAAAGTAATTTGAGAATCATCTTGAAGCAGTTTTGCTGCTTGAGAAGATTTAACCTTCAGTTAAAATAGACCTTTTTAAGAGATGTAACAAAAATGGTCATATAGTGTAGACTGGTGTCGAGTTCTACTTGTTTAAGTCATTATACAGATTGTGTACTGGATATTCATACCACAGCAGTTGAATTCGTGATTCTAATTGGTCAGAGGGTGTTGATAAATTTTCCATAGCAGCAGCTCTGGCAGTAGTTCCGACTGTAAATCATATCACAGGTTTATATTAACGCGCTTGTTCTAATGCTGTTGTTTCTGTAGTAACAACTTATACAGGCTTACAATAAACACATAAAAAGCGCATTGTTATTATCAACGAAAAACATATAATCGTTGATATGGTGAAGTTTTCTGTAAGGAGACATTTATTTAACATTTTGTGATGGATTCTCTAATTTCAGTGCTTTCTTACAGTAAGTTTTCCATCACAGGAAAGTCTGCCTAGGATAGGAGTTTCCATTTTGCGGTTTCTTGGTAACATGAGAAGGTGGTTTTTTTTTTGTCTTATTAACTTCAAGAAAGAAAAAAAGAAGGTTGTAAGGAAGCTACTATATACAGTATAGCTGCTACAGTGTAAGTGATAACAAGAACTCATTTTGTAGACGTTATGTAACTATAAATGGATATAAATTCAGATGTGCCATTCTTCAATTAATAAACATTTTAACTGTCGACAAATTGCTGTGGTATAAGAGAAATAAAACACTTTAGGACGTGCTGTTATTTGTTTGTTTGTCTTTTGCTGATCCAAATAAAAATGTAAAAATAAAATGTGTGTGTTTGGTGCAGGCCTTAGCGGGTCAGCCATTGCTGGTATAGCTGCTGGAGTCCCGTGCGGTATCCTCCTGCTGCTGCTCTTCACAGGCCTCATCCTCCTCTGTTACTACTGCTATAAAAAGAAAGGTAAGGGTACATCATTACTCATCCAACCATCTTGCAATTTTAACTACAAATTCCTTTTTTTTTGTTACTAATTAAGTCTTTAACTCCTCGCATGTAGCAGCAAATCGAAATACCAGATATCCCGTCGCAAGAGCTGTGAAGAAAGTAAGTTAACAAAGTTCAACTTCATGTAATTCAATTAAAAAAAAAGGAGTAAAAAAAATTAAAAAGAGGACATGGTGTCTTAGTGGATAGCACTGTTGCCTCGCACCTCTGGGGTTGGGGGTTCGAATCCTGTCCCCGCCCTGTGTGCGTGGAGCTTGCATGTTCTCCCCGTGCTTTGGGGGTTTCCTCTGGGTACTCTGGTTTCCTCCCCCAGTCCGAAGACATGCATTGTAGACTGATTGGCATTTCCAAATTGTCTGTAGAGTGTGAATGTGTTTGTGATTGTGCCCTGGGTGTCCAGGGTGTCCCCTGCCTTGTGCCCCGAGTTCCCTGGGATAAGCTTCAGGCTCCCCGTGACCCTGTGTAGGTTAAGTGGTATGGAATATGGATGGATGGATGGAATTGTCAGGTAAAATGATGTATTTCTGTAAGATTCTGTCATTAATTCTGTAAAAATCTGTCATTGGCAGATATAATTATGTAATTAGATAAGCAGATAAAATTGTGTAATTCTGTTGGTGGAGAAAATTATATAATTCTATTGCAGATAAAATGATGCATTGGCCAATAAAGAATTTATCTGAAATAGATAGACATGCCTAATTTGTGGCAAATGGGAGGGTTAAAGCCTTTATATGTTTCTACATGCTAGTTTTAAAGGGATAGTTCACCCAAAAATGAAAATTCTGGATGCCTTTATGGACCTTTTGGAGCTTGAATGTTTTGGTTACTGGACTGTAAATGGAGGGACAGAAATCTCCCAGCTTTCATTAAAAAATATCTTCATTCATGTTCCGAAGATGAACGAGTCTTATGGGTTTGGAACGACATGAGGGTGAGTAATTGATGACAGAATTATCATTTTTGGCTGAACTATCCCTTTAATCAGGCCAAAGAAAGGAAAAATAGCCAGTTATGCAATGATCGTAATTATTTTATACACGGTGGATCAGGTGTCACTGTGACCAAAAATGATAAGCAAGTAACTGCAATCCTAAAGATCCACAAGGTTTAAGGATCAGAGGTGTTAAGTCGTGTGTGCTCTTTTCTGTAGGCTGTTATCAGTCAGCCTGATCTGACCAAACCTCACCACCTGCTGACCAGCGGCTTTAAACTGCCTCCACCCTACAATCACCATCGTCTCCAGGTGCTGAATTTCACCTCCACCTGCTCTCTCATTTCACTTAGCTTGCTAACTGATGATGCAGTCATAGCTCAAAAAGCTTTTAAATTGTTCAAAAATAAAAATTAGGAAAGGTGGAAGTCTTACAGTATTTGTTCATTTATTTATTTATTTGGTTTTCAGGCGCCGAGTGAACGTTCAGGCTCGCTGCCATTAGGGATTCCCCCTGTCAGAATGGCCACTACGGTGTAATACAACCTCAACTCGATGACCAGTAATATTTTTCTATGTCCTAAAGACATTTGATAAGAGACCTGGCTTTGTTCAGATCTACCTCACACACTATCCATCAGTCAGAGCTTTAATAATTTCCTGCTTTATTAATTGTAATTTAGAGAAATTACAGTTGAGGTCATACGTTTACATACACCTTGCAGAAAAGCCCCCCCCCCGGCTCTTAATGTATCGTGTTGCCTTTGTGAGCATCAGTGAATGTTTGCACCTTTTGTAATAGTTGTGTACGAGTCCCTCAGTTGTCCTCAGTGTGAAAAGATAGATCTCAACCTCATACAGCCGCTGCTGGAGAGGGCTCAAACATGCAGAAGATGCTGGAACAGCAAAGAATGTGCAGGACCTGGAGGATTTTTCTGAAGAGCAGTGGGCAGTTTAACTGCTCAGGACAAATGAAGGACTCATGAACAACTATCACAAAACATAAAAACAGTCGTTGATCATCCAGGTAACAGCACACAGTATTAAGAATCAAGCATGTGTAAACTTTTGAACTGGTTCATTTGTGTAAATTCAGTTATTATTGTGTCTTGTGGACTATATGTGAAATAAGTGAAATAGCTTATTCAGGGCAGCACTAAATAAAAAAAAATGCAGTTTTTATGATCTGTCTTTTTATTATTATTATTATTTTTAATTATAAACATTTTGCAGATTCCGCAAAGTGTATGTGAACTTATGACCTCAACTGTACCTTAACTGTAGGAACAAATAACTGTTCAACATTTCAACAAGCTGACCATTAACCCAAACCCACAACTTTCATTTGCGGCTCTGCGGCTTCTTCCTTTTAAGCCACAGACCGTTAAACCCGAGAAACACAAAAAAACACTTAATATGCACTTTTACCTTGTGAATTGATGTATTTTTATTAAGTTAATTTTTATTTGTACATACTCTAAATAAACTACATATATACATTAATTCTGTATGCGTATGCAGTGGTCTATAATGTGCTCTTTTTGCTCGAAATTCGTTTCAGCTGTTTTAGTGGTAACTGAATGTTTGTATGCTGTATGAATGTTTGAAATGACTGTATGTAGAAAACTCAGAGACCAATTCACTTACAAAACTTCTAAAGTTCTGAATTAAGCAGCTTGTTTCCAGAGTAAATGCAGAGGTTCCAGGAACATGGACAAGCTCATTTTAGTCACTCAGTGTAACTGTAGGGCAATTAACTGGAGGAAAATCTCCCAAAGAACAAAGCACAAGGTATTCGTTTTAACTTTGAAAAAATATCCAAAGCTTAAATTGTCATCATTCTGGCTCAATCTGACTTCATGGCCATGGATTCAGCGATATCTGGTCTTTTTTTAGTATGAACTTCTGCTTCATTTTCCAAGGTAAGCCCATGCCAGTTTCTAAAAGCATATCAATATTGTTTTACGTTTATTTAATAATGTAGAAACGTGAAATACATGACATTATAGAATGTAACAATTCTGACAGTAACATATGACCTGTACTGATGATTATTAACCCTTAACTGGTTAAATATGTTACAAAAAAAAATAATGTAATGATGTTTCTTAATACATTTGGCATTAAGAAACAGACTTCCACAGAAATAAACACACTTTTTACGTTGGAACTTTATGAACTGTATTTCCCAGGATTCAATTAAATCTTTTTCGATTTTATTTGCATAGCACTTTTATCAATGGACATTGTCACAAGGCAGCTTTACAGAAATATATAAATTCCAGATGCTAATTTTAAATGTATTAATTTATCCCTAATGAGCAAGCCAGGGCCGATGGTGGTAAGGGAAAACTCCCTGAGACAACATGAGGAAGAAACCTAGAGAGGAACCAGACTCAAAAGGGAACCCTCATCCTCATCTGCGTGACACCGGATAGTGCGATTAAAAAATCATTTCTCTTCTATAGCTGTATACTATATATGAGCATCAGAGTCGTTTCTGAATTCAGTATAGTTTTAACTTGAAGTCTATTTTGTTGAAGTCATCAACTGATCAATGATTGAGACCTGACTGCAAAACTCTTTTTGTTCCCTGATCTTTGGAAGCCATTTTCATTGAAAGAGTCTCCAGTGTCAGCAAGTTTTGCTCCATGGGAGAGTCATCAGAACAGAGGAGTTTGCATTTTCCAGTTTCTCATTAGCATGGCAAACCACGTTTTTAAAAGAAAGGCTGGTGAGGGACCGTCTGTTTATAGCTGCTATAACGTAACTAGCTACATGAATTGCTGACATTGAACCTGGATTGTTTTTTTTCTGATTGTCACAAAGCAGACACTGACGACTCCTTCCAAAAACTACACCATATCAACAATGACACTTTCTTTAATCTGTTAATGTGGAGTGTTCACCATACAAATCCCAGTGCAAGTTGTTACTATAGATACAATAACATATTAGAAAGAGGGCATTAATATAAACGTTGTGGCCAGATCTATTGTCTGTTATAGACATCTTCTGACCAATCAGAATCGAGTATTCAACACTGCTGTGGTATAATTAAATTATTAACAGAGAGAAGAGTCAGCTTATTTATTTGCCTATTCACTGATTGTGTAATATAAAAAAAATACTGAAGTGGTAGATAGAGATGAGGTTGGAATATGATGAGTCTTCCTTTAACTGTACTCAAACTGATATCCTTTTTCTGACACACAATCCATTTTGCTTTGTGTCCAGCACCTCCAGGACTGAGTAACTCCTGTTTTCCCTGCAGTCCTGTCCTATAGCTGGTTCCAGGTGCAGGGAGACAGATGTTCAGCACACTGAACATTCAGAAACGCTCTGATTGGCATCAGTGAGCAGGTTTATGGCCCCTTATTGCTGCTCGGCTCTTAACGAGATTGGCTACAACAGCTCCGACAACACAAGAATTCACGTGAACTGTGAGTGTCCGAGGATGTTCTGTTTACTCATTACCAATGACACAGGCTGCCTTGTTATTTCAAAGAGACTCTAAATCTTGAAAAAATAAAAGCTCCAATATGCTGCCTAGTCTCATGTTTTGTTCCTTGGAAACATAACTGACAATTGGTAGCTAATGTAACACAATAACTTATAGTGAGCTAGTTAAGCCAGACTTAAGAGAAACAATGAGTTTATGATTATTATCCTCTTCTAACAAATTTCTAATGTTGCACATCATGTTTTTGCCCTTAGCAAATTGGTGCCCTGTGGTGTTTTGTCCTCGCGTCACAATTAAAAGTATTAAATTATTCAAGTCTTGCTTTTATCTTTATTTTCTCTCAATACTGTATGTTTAACCATGAGGTGACATATTGTGAGTGTTGTTCTAGCAGGATGGCTATATGGCAGCTTTGCACCAAAGTTTTTCTTTGTTTTCTTATTTCCACATGTTCCTGATTCTGAAAAGATGACCTCACATCGGTGCACGCTATTTAACCCGCCTAATAAAAATCTTTCTACAGTCAACCAGATTGCCTTAAAATAATCTATGTAATGTTCTGCTGTTGTTTAAAATAGGCTTTTTTTTTTTTTTTTTTTACACACAGAACAGTTCTACTGACAACCAATAAATCAGGCCAACTTGTGAAAAGCCAGTCGGATGAAGGTTTTCTCAGAGACACATGAAGCCAGCCACTTCATCTTTTCGCACTGCTTCTCCTGCTGCATCACAAGGCAGTGTAACACACTCTGAGGAAAGTGCTGTCTGCCCTCTTCCACACACATGAACTCACAGACATCCATGATTGGCTAGTGTCACTGTGATTGACACTGGAGAGACAGTATGCCATCACTCCCATCCAGAAAACCCTAGATCTCTAGTCTCCTGGCCACAGATGCTGCAGATGACAATGCTGAAGATTGACAGTGCTGTCTTAGATCACCTGTGATCAAGTGGGAGAAAATGTTAGAAGACCATTTAGGATTTTCATTGCTCGTATCTCATTTCCCAGTTGTGCTGGTCATTTCCCCAGAGCCGGTCTATACACTTGACAATAAAGAAGTTAGGTGTGAGTGTGTGGTCGACTCTTATCCTGGAATACCTCGGTCATTCACATCAATCACTCATTCATCTCCGAATCTCACAGGAAGCTGAACTTGCCACTGATTAGACATTTTTAGAAGTAGACAAAGTCTCCCAGTCATCTGCAATGCCATAAATGAACATGGACTACGTTCTCTAAACCAATAAAAAAACAAAGGTCTTATCATACAATTATAAGACTTGATAACTATTTGCTGAATTAAAATGTGACTCCCAGGAATTAAATTAAGAGAAGTTAGTGTCCATGGCTGGTTACTGGGAATAGAACAATTCTGCATACTGAGGCTTTTTTTAAAAAAAAGAAAAAATACTGATTATCTTGCAAATTCAATTCCTGTACATGAATTCTTACTCATAGCGGGGGGGTGTACAGTGTGTGGAACTGCTGTTTCAGCATTTGTGATTACCATCATTCTCGATCACATTTCGAAGGAGAAGGTGGTACAAACTCATTGGTATGGTTTTCTAGGATAGTTATTCAGACTAATGCTAATTTTTTATTTTTTATTTTTTATTTTTTTGCAAAGCCCAATGTGAGATCATGCTAACTGGTTCTCCTTGCTTGTATTCATATCTATTCATACCTTAACATTATACTAGATTTATTCTCCACTTCATTTCAGACAAAAAGACAAAGCTTAGTTAACAACGGTAGGATCGAGTAAGGAATAAAACGCTCAGGCCACCTCACACCACTCTGTCGATTTGTTGATTATTTTCCAATAACAGCACGCCTTCCATATTGTTACTAGCTTGTTACCATTTCATTATCCATTTCGTACTGATTTGTAAAGTGCTACAACTTTGACACTTTTGATCAAGCATCCTTCTATGGAAAGAAAGAGAATGTTTCCACCATTACCCCAGTAGAATAGAGATGAAGAATAGCTGAAATTCTGGTAAATATGAACATCTGAAATGCACACTATTGACCTAGTTTCAGTACGGTTTCTTGTTGTGTCTTGTCGGTTTATTAATTCTAAAAATAAATTATAGTAGCCATGGAGATAATCTTAATACATACAAGTTGGGCAGTGTGTTCACTGTGTTTAAGAGAAGATTTATGAATAACACACTACAGTAGTGAACTCATAGTTTCACATCCTGTGAAGCAATGGGTAAAGTTTGCAACATAACACATCCCACATAAGTTTGGATTAGCATTTCATGCTAAGTGTAATTTTAGTAAACTTTTAGTCATAAGTCATTTCTTGGTAACTTTCTAACACATCTGAGAAAAATGTCCCTTTCCATGTACATTTCAAGCAAGTGCCTTGAAAGTAAAAGCCCCAGTTGCTGAGTAATTGTGTTCTCACAACTTTTACCTTTTTATGTCAAAATTCTGTTTGAACACAACATCTGATGCACCAGGACGGTGTAGATAGTAAATCAGTGTATTGGGGATTTACTGTTTATGTTTTAAGTAAACGTTTGATGTGTATGATTATCTGAATGGAAACACCAGAAATTCTTCTCCATAAACACTTAAGCCAGTGGTCACCAACCCTCTTCCTTGAGATCTACCTTCCTGCTGGTATCATCTCCAAACAAAATCTAACACACCTGTTTTAGTTGATCCAGAGCTTCTTAAGGCAATGATTAGATGGTCAGTTGGGCACGATGATGGTTGGAATTAAATTCTTCAGGAAGGTAGATCTCCAGGAACAGGGTTGGTGACCACTGCTCTGTAGTTTACTGTATATTTACTTTTTTTTAATTTTATATAATTCAGTGTATTTGCTTAATTTTTTTTTTAAATAAAGAAATCCCATGACACTAGCTAATTATTAACACCAAACTGTTTCATTATCAACATTTCCAGAATATTCAGGAAAACGATGATGTGTGATATTCACTTCAATAAACGTACAGAAATAAACGACTCTCCCCCCCATTTCAAAATTAACTGTAATAATTAATTACTTGTTCGTTGTTAGTTTTAACATTTTGTTTTAGTGTAATCTGGAATTACATTTAAAAATAAATAAAAAGAAGAAGAAAAAAATAAATCTTGAGCTTCATCATCTTCTTCTAGTATTGAGCTTTTTCTATACAGGTACCTTATGGATACTTTGCATAATAAATGTTGCAGCTTCATTAAATTGGTTATTTATTAGTAAAGGTGCCTCCAGAGGAAGAAAATAAGGAATGTTTTTGGATGCTAGATGGAACTTTAAAAAAAATTTTAAGGTTTGTCAGTCCTTCTGTATAATACATTTTGAGAGCTTGTAATTATAAGGTTATATTTGGCAAGTCTGTGATTTTATGACAGACGTTAAGGTTTTGACCATCAATAATGTACAAGCAGGTTCGAAAATATATATGTTTACACTTTTAAGTATATTAATATAAACCTATATTAAGTATTTTTTTGTGAAAGAAGTTGGGGGGGGAGGGGACATGTTTTTATGTCTTGGTGGGGACTAACTGTCCTTAGATGGATAGGAATATTTGACAGTTTTGACCATTGTGGGGTTACTTGGCTGGTGCCCATGAGGAAACCTGCTTCATTTATTTATGTATTCATTTAGTTTCTTATTTTAAAAGAGCTGAAAGGTTTGCTTTTGGTTACTGAGGTTGTGAGTCAGTGGTCATGTGTCTGCTATGAACGCGGCCCCTCATGTTCAAACAGCACATCCAGTCACGGCCTGAAAGAAAGTGTGAGCTTCAGCATGTTGCATTGACAGTAGCGCAGCGTTACTGCAAGCCTCTGCACATCCACCGTTCTAGAAAAACCCATACAGGAACAAAAAAAGGGGGCCATCACACACATACACACGCATATACACACACCCATCCCCTCCCACTACTATGACCCAAGTTAAAACACTGACCATGGGTCACGTGGCCCTGGCCCTGGCCCCGGTCAGCTCGAGTGTATTTGTTTGGTGTGAGCAAATGTGTGTTTTTAAAGGATTTTGCCACCATCGACAGAAAAGCCGGGATAACTTTTTGGAATTCGGCCTAGGAGGTCCTCTTTGGTGTTACGCTCTCTGAGAGCTTCCCATCTCCTCTTTCTTCCTCTCTCTTCCCCTGTAAAAAAAAAACAAAACACACAATTCAGAGTTTTTCTTTATCCTGAAGAACTCAGGTAAGAATCTTTTTTTTTTCTTTTTTTTTCTTCAGAGGATTAGCAAAAATGTGTAATGTTCAGAATTTAGGTTTCTTGTTTCATGAAAATGTTGTTCTTCAAAGCTAACTATGAACAACATTTTCTTTTAAGCACCTCTTTGGTTGGCCATTTGCCAGTAATTTATAATAGTAATAACAAATAATCCTTTATTAATTTTATCCTGTAACAGCCATTGTTTTTTCCTGGGTCCATGCAAATAGTATTACTGCACCGGGTATTGACGCCAGCCAGGATCATTTTCATATAATTAGTATCATTTGGTGGTGCAAATGGAGGCCATTTTGTACTTTCCAGGAGATCAGAATGGCCGAGACACAGACAACGAGGCTTTTAGGTCTAAAGATCTTAAGTCGTAACCTTGATTTAACCTTGCCGTCTGTGGAATTATTAAGTTCCTCTTATAAAGTGATGGTAGTTCAAGAGATCCTTGTTCATTGTTTGTGATGCCGTGAAAAGAAATAAACCGCAATGCTGTGAATATAAAGATTACTTTACTTTACTTCTAGAGAGAAGTTGTATGTAGGCATGTTTTAGAGGTAAAGTTGACAGTACAGTTGGTGTATAGTGACTTCCTGGGAAATTTTAATGACATTTGACTAGATGGTGCATAGATGACATTTACTAGTAGATAAGTAACAATTTCCTTACTTCCTGAAGCCTATTTCACAGTGATCATTATAATAGCGCTGTATCATGCAAAAACCTACTACTTATTTTTATGTCACTCAAAAAGCAAGTTTTTCTCTTAGCCTCAGTCTGCCCATGAGCTCTAATTACTAACGTAGGTGTTCAGAAGGCTCCTGCCAAAATCCAGACCAATATAAAGGAATTTTTGGAAGGTTTATAAGTCCCAAGCTCTGGAATTTTCTCCAGAATTTACTTCAGCTGTACTGACACAAACAAACATATAAATACAACGTTGTATTAAGTATTTTTTTTACTAGATATATTTTTAATATTTTAATTTTTGTACTTAATTTCCTGAATGTCTCATTATTAAATAGTAAATTAAAAATACAACATGAATATCTAGTGATTTTCACATTGTATTATAATTTGTCCTTTATCTCTACCTATTTTGTCCTTTTTTTTCAATATAATCAGGTATATAAGGTTGTAAAATGTTAGTAAAGTACAGCAGGTGTGTCATATTCTTTTTTTTTTTCTTTCTTCTTTTTTTTTTTTTAAAGGGGGATTATATTTCATTGGGAAAGTTAATATTTTTAATATGCATTATGCTTTGAAGATGCATTTTGAATATTACATAATACAAATAAATTGCTTGACATGCTGGTTTCACGAAAGAAATGTCATGAGGAAACAGATACATAGGAGAGCCTATCATGTTCAATATTCAACTGTAGACGGGGAAATGGGATGGGGTTTGTAATCATAGACTATTGATTACTTGCTGAGAGTTAAAGTTTTGGCACTTCTTCCATTTTTTGTCTAGTTTTTAGGAGTGAGATGTTAATTTACTTCTCAATATGGATACACTTTATTATTATTATTATTATTATTATTATTATTATTATTATTATTACATGCCATCTAGCACATCTCCTCTCACTTGCCTTTGTTAAGTTATTGCTGTTTTGATATTATTTGTAATATTTTGATCATATGTTCAGTATATTGCTAATAAAATGGAATCCAAAACTGCTCATTATGTTTTATTCTCAAGCAAGTGATGGTCATTATATAGGTACTGTCTACCCCAAACATCACTGGTATCTTGAATCTACGTGCTATATACATAAACCACAATATTACCAAGTATTGTCTTTCAAAACTGCAAAATTACGCACAATGGTCTCCATTTGCAGTAAAGATCCACATCCCTACAGCTGTATGCCAGATGTGTTGTTGCACTGAGATAAATGCTGCTTCCTAACTGAACTGCCGTCTGATCTGTGCGTAGTGTGTTGAGCGTCAATCAGGATGTACAGCTTCATGGGAGGAGGCCTTTTCTGTGCCATCGTGGCCAACATCCTCCTTGTGGTGTCCACAGCCACTGATTACTGGATGCAGTACCGCCTATCAGGCAGCTTCGCTCACCAGGGCCTGTGGCGCTACTGCATGTCGGGCAAGTGCTACATGCAGATGGACAGCATTGGTAAGTCAGACTGGATCCACTGGTTATTGAAATAGATTTAACTAAATGTAACCCTAAATGGATAGAAATGACTTTAATAAATGAAATATTGATAGTGTTGGCAACTTTGCTGTGGTATAAAAGGAATAAAACATTTCAGGACATGATGTTATTGAAAAATAATGTGTCAAGGTGATGTCGGTAACTCGCTTCATGTAAGGCCACATCACACCACCCCATCGTTGATTATTTTCCCATAACAGCACACCCCTAGGTGTTTTATTTCTTACTTAATACCTAGATTGGAATCATGGTTTATGATAACATGGTAAGATTCTCCATTTTAAAAAAAGCTGCCCATAGTGGTGGTTTCATGGTTAAGGTTCTTCAATAGTGTCCATAACTGCCCAGTTAATTGTTTGGTTATATTTATGGATTGGATTCTGCTTCATTAGTAAATCACTTCATTTTGATCACTTAATTTGTAGGACTTTAAAAGCAACATCAAGATATCCCATAACCCTTAGTTAACTTTAAATCTACTTACATTATTATGTGTTTAAAATATTTCTAGTACAGGAAACACTGGCATAAAAACCGTGTCAACCCAGTGTATATGTTTTTCATATGCATTTGAATTACCAGTTTATTAGGAACTAGATAGGTGCACTTAACAGACTGGTATAATATCAATGAAATATTTGTTCTAATAGTACAGCTTTATACAATTTATTATTAAAAATAACAGTTTATTAGTAATCTTGCAATCTTGCAACATCAGTTCTAAAAATCCTATATGGAGCATCAGGCTAATACGATCTTATCTTTCTTTTTGTTTTTCTCTCATGCAATTGTTGTCAGCATACTGGAACGCCACAAGGGCCTTCATGATCCTGTCATCGATGTCATGCTTCGCAGGGATCATCGCCGGCATTCTTTCCTTCACCCACTTCTCTGGATTTGAGAGATTCAGTCGTTCCTTTGCTGCAGGGATCATGTTTTTCGTTTCGAGTCAGTTCCAAAACTGCTTTTAAGATATTCTTCATCCAAAAATGTTGAGCTTGCTAACAGACTCTCAGAAAAAAGGTTCCATCTTGCACTATAAAGGCTATATTCAGAGCTGAGTTATGTAACATACACATCAGTATTCAGACTTCAGATACTCTATACAGCCAAAAGTTTGTGGACACCGAAACATCACACCCATATGTGCTTTTTGTACATCCCATTCCAGATGTTGTCCCCCTTTGCTGTTATAATAAGCTCCACTCATATGGGAAGGTTTTTTCACTAGATTTTGGGGCGTGGCAGTGGGGATTTGTGCTCATTCATCCACAAGAGCAGGTCAGGCACATATGTCTGGCAATTAGTTTGTGTAATCTCAATATGGAGGCAAGAAAATGAACCTGCGTAACCCTACTCTGAATACAAGTAACTTTCTTTGCGCAAATATTGATGTAACTTTTGAACTTGTCAACTGGTTTAAGTAAGTTAATGTAGAACAGAGAGTTTCTCTTTCAGAGATGAATCACAGAAAAGTCAAACCCCTTTAGAAAACTAGAACAATCCAAAAAACCTTTGCGGAACCCAATTTTCTAACTGTAGTGGATGAAAAGGGCCAGTTATCTAAGAAGGCCCAGACTCTATTACTGAAGTGCAGCCAAATTACCTCAGACTGCAGATACTGGAGTTTTAGTTGATACATGGAGCTAATCGTGAACATCAGCCACTAAATCCTGGACACTAAAGTCTAATATCTTTTGTAGCTCTCTTTGTTTTTCTGGCCATGGCGATCTACACCGGGGTGACGGTGAACTTCCTGGGAAAGCGCTTTGGTGACTGGCGCTTCTCCTGGTCCTACATACTCGGCTGGGTTGCTCTGCTCATGAACTTCTTTGCAGGTAGGAAAATATGTAAATAGTAAGTAAACAGTCATGTTTCGTGATATCTGTCAGTGTAACTATTGTTTACGTTTTGTGTTTGCAGGTATATTTTACATGTGTGCTTACAGGATGCACGAGTGCAGGCGAGTCGCTGGATCACGCTAGATGGATAAAAACTAAAGGAATAAAAAACAAGAAGAATCCATACCGAAATGGAATATATTGTAATATGTTGTTAGTATATTGCTAAACATAAATGAAAGATATTATAGTACATATTAACTTCATAGGAAGGACAAGGATAAGCAATTAGCAAGCTTCATTCCAGGAAAATCAAGTCATTTACTTACATCAATCTCAAGAGCAAATAGTGGAAAAGCATTAAAAATGTCCTGAAGTTAATGGCAGTCCCTTTGATAAATGACTCTCCTTTCTGCAATAATGACATTATCATTATCATGAGAACCAAAGCAGTGTAGAAGTTTAAGTGGCAAAGTGAACAATTACAGGATGTAGATTAAAATGTTGCATTCAAACTGGGCAGATTTTGGCCAGACCATTAAAATATTTTTATTGGCTGTGTTTATTTGAGTTTAAAACACATGGTGTGATTTTTAATAATGCATAGTAAACATTTCATATGCCAGGAATTATTAAATATTTGCCTGAACATCAGTGACAAAATACATTGACTGCTTTCAGAAATGTCTTCCTTGGTGAAACCCATCGAAAATTAGAAAAATTGTGCACTTATAACAACATAATCAATCAAGACATTAAATTTGGTCCTCTGACGTAATTTCTCTTAACTCTTAAAAGTGAATTTGTGCCCCATTCGATCTTTATCTTCAAACTGATTAGATACAGCTTGCCAAGCCTCAGTCACCAAAAGAAGTGTCTGAGGTCGATATAATGTGGCTATGCATATGTGTGTGTGATGCAGCCCATTGCAAAGTGAAATAAGTTTCCGGTCTTATGAAACAAAAGACATCTTTTGAGAAAACCTCCCTGTGTCAGAAAACTTACAGTTTGACATCTGACTGTTACAAAGAGAATACTTCAAAAATGCTAAATAAACATCTCCTCACATAAAACTTCATCATAAAAACAAAGGTACATTTTAAAATCTGATCGTGTGGAGCGTCTCCCATACAAGTCCCTGCGTAAGTTGTTACTATAGGAACTATAACGTACTAGAACTAGCACATTAATATAAACCTGTTATTCGAGTTGCAGCCAGAACGACTGTTAACGCCTTCTGATCAGACTTGAGAATTCAACAGTGCTGTGGTATAAAGGCAATTAAGAAACATTCTTTCAAGGAACTTGGTTAGAATTCATGAAATAGGTTTCAAGAAATTGTATTTAAAGTTAAAAGCTGGACTAAATGCAAAATGATGTCAGCAATTTGGCTCACAGTTGTGTGACTAAATGTGAAGCAAACATTAAGACAATTGTTTTAATACACCCTTTTCTCTACAGTTCTCTAACAACTTTGGTTGTTGGGATGTGCCTCAGCTGATGAATTTGCCAAAAACATTTATTTCAAGCTCACTGTTTAAGGTGCACAATCATTGCACAATCTTGTACAGCCGTGGCCAAAAGTTTGAGAATGACACAAATATTAATTTTCACAAAGTCGACTGCTTCAGTGTTTTTATATCTTTTTTGTCAGAAGTTACTAACTGTTACTGAAGTATAATCACAAGCATTTCATAAGTGTCAATGGCTTTTATTGACAATTACATGACGTTTATGCAAAGAGTCAGTATTTGCAGTGTTGACCCTTCTTTTTCAAGACCTCTGCAATTCGCCCTGGCATGCTGTCAATCAACTTCTGGGTCACATCCTGACTGATGGCAGCCCATTCTTGCATAATCAATGCTTGGAGTTTGTGGGTTTTTGTTTGTCTACCCGCCTCTTGAGGATTGTCCACAAATTCTCAATGTGATTAAGGTCTGGGGAGTTTCCTGGCCATGGACCCAAAATGTCGATGTTTTGTTCCCCGAGCCACTTCGTTATCACTTTTGCCTTGTGGCTAGGTGCCCCATCATGCTGGAAACAGCATTGTTCATCACCAAACTGTTCTTGGATGGTTGGGAGAAGTTGCTCTCTGAGGATGTTTTTGTACCATTCTTTATTCATGGCTGTGTTCTTAGGCAAAATTGTGAGTGAGCCCACTCCCTTGGCTGAGAAGCAACCCCACACATGAGTGGTCTCAGGATGCTTTACTGTTGGCATGACACAGGACTGATGGTAGCGCTCACCTTTTCTTCTCCGGACAAGCTTTTTTCCAGATGCCCCAAACAATCGGAAAGGGGATTCATCAGAGAAAATGACATTACCCCAGTCCTCAGCAGTCCAATCCCTGTACTTTTTGCAGAATAGCAGTCTGTCCCTGATGTTTTTCCTGGAGAGAAGTGGCTTGTTTGCTGCCCTTCTTGACACCAGGCCATCCTCCAAAAGTCTTCACCTTACTGTGCGTGCAGACGCACTCACACCTGCCTGCTGCCATTCCAGAGCAAGCTCTGCACTGGTGGTGCCCCGATCCCGCAGCTGAATCAACTTTAGGAGACGGTCCTGGCACTTGCTGGACTTTCTTGGGCGCCCTGAAGCCTTCTTCACAACAGTTGAACCTCTCTCCTTGAAGGTCTTGATGATGCAATAAATGGTTGATTTAGGTGCAATCTTACTAGCAGCAATATCCTTGCCTGTGAATCCCTTTTTGTGCAAAGCAATGATGGCTGCACGTGTTTCCTTGCAGGTAACCATAGTTAACAGAGGAAGAACAATAATTTCAAGCACCACCCTCCTTTTAAAGCTTCCAGTCTGTTATTCTAACCCAATCAGCATGACAGAGTGATCTCCAGCCTTGTCCTCATTAACACTCTCACCTGTGTTAACGAGAGAATCACTGACATGATGTCAGCTGGTCCTTTTGTGGAAGGGCTGAAATGCAGTGGACATGTTTTTTTGGGATTAAGTTCACTTTCATGGCAAAGAGGGACTTTGAAATTAATTGCAATTCATCTGATCACTCTTCATAACATTCTGGAGTATATGCAAATTGCCATCATAAAAACTGAAGCAGTAGACTTTGTGAAAATTAATATTTGTCATTCTCAAAACTTTTGGCCACGGCTGTAGTATCTCTTTATTTTCTGGTCGTACTATTGTGACAGTCAAATTCCTTGTCAGAGTTAGACTCTCCCTCCACGCTCAAATTGCGAGGGGTGTTCAAGCCTAGACGGCGCCTAATTGAGAAAACTCTCCAGAGGGACACTTTGGTGGTGTTGCGATACACAGTTGAGGAGAAGTAGAAGATGATGGGGTCCAGGCAGGTGTTGAAGGTGCTTAGGAGTAGTGTGTAGTACCTCCATGGTGGGCTGCTGTTGGTGTTGAAGCCCACCAGATGAGAAATGTTGTAGGGCATAAAGCAGATCAAGAAGACGCTCAAGGTGCCCAGCGCCATTCCAATGGCCCTCTGCTTCTTCTCCTTTGTTATGCGGGGCCTGTGGTAAAGGATCCAGATGCAGTTAAGATAGCAGAACACGCATACAAACAGGGGCACCAAACAAAGAACCACAAAAAACTCCAGGCGCACTGGAAGTACAATGCTTTTCTGGTCATTGGTGAAGTTCTCGTAGCAGGTGGTCTTGGGTTCAGTGCTATTTTCCTTGCCCATATGGACGACGACAAACACAAGTGTGCAGTGTGCTCCACTGAAAAGCCAGATGAAAATACTGCCAACGATGGCATAGAGAAGCTTGCGAAACTTCATGTAGGTGACTGGGAAGGCCACTGCCAAGTAGCGGTCAATGCTAACAGCCATCAGCAACAGCGAGCTGGTGTAGATGGTGCTGAAAAAGACAAATGACATGATAGAGCATAATGTCTGGGAAAGGTGCCACTGCATGCCTGATGAAGCCTCATACATCTTCATTGGTAGGAAAAACAAGAAGAGCAGATCAGAGAGAGTCAGGTTCAGCAGAAGGACGTCCGTGGGTGTGGGTTTTTTCCTAAGCTTCCTGATGAAGGCATAAATGGCCAGGATATTGGCTGGTAGGCCGATTAAAAAGGTGATAATGTAGGCTGAGAGAAGCACCCAGTGGTTTATCATTTTGGTAACTGCAGGACACTGGTGGAACAAGAATAAGAAACATCATGCGGCACATGGATTGCAGTTTTTGTCTACAATATATGGCCATATATACATACATACATACATACATACACACATACATAAATATCAGTAACATATCTGACTAATTGTTTTTTCTGCATTAGGTTTGACTACTTCTGACAAGAGGCAGTATATGGGTCGTTCCATGTATGTGGTACCTTTTGGACTTAAAGCCTTTATGATGCAAGTGCTTAGCCTGAAAATATATTATGTATAAAATATATATCACTGATGTAAGCAAAACATATGCTGTGTAAGCAAGCACAGGCCTCACTGGTTTGAACATAAGAGGGTGAAAATACCTTTGGTATCAGCAAACACATTAATTGTGGTAGAATAATAGTTGACCCTGAATGCTTGGGAATGCTGCACTACCAGGGAGACATAGTCACCACCAATTTGGCACCTCTATCCAAGTCACTTGTGCTTGTAGATATGGCCCCTTGGAATGAATTGCCAACTGAGGACTGCAACTAAGCAGTCCAGGAAACACTCCTGAAGTAAACAGGCCTTGTTTTCCTTTAGGTGGAAACGGTCCTACGAATGATGTGCACCTCATTAGCTGGATCCAGTGCATCACTCTTCCCAAATTATTCTCAAAATACCTTTTTGTAAAAGGTATGCATTGGCCATTGCAGCACACTACAGCATCACTGATGGCATATATCTGGGGGATCTTAAACTTATTACACCCTTTCTGGAAGGGTGAGGCACTTCCATCCACCATGATTCCAAATGTCCGGCACAGAATCAATGCTAGATTCCCTTAAGGGCCCTGCTTATTAGCCTACATATGATGCTGAACTGAAATTGGTGCCTTTTTGCTAGTTATCGCTATCTGACAAAAGAGACTCACATTGCATGAGTTGGTGGACAGATAACTATAAAGTGACCTTGTAGATGAACCTGGGATTTCTGCTCAAGGTTATAGCACCCAATTTTGTAAATCAGTCAAGTGACCATGTAGTGTTCCATGAAGGCAGCTTGCAGAGCATTACTTGTTGTGCCTAATACACACCCTATGGTACTACTGAGAATGGATGGTGGCCATCCAATCATATATTCTGCTACAGAGAAATGATACAGGCCTATAGAGAACTCTACAAGGATTGTCTCCTCCTCGTGGGCATTACTGAGCAGGAGTCTCCTATCTTATCCACAAAGGACTGGTGTGTCTGTAGGTTTTTATTCCAAGCAAACAGGGGCCATACCTGATTCCACTTGTTTAATCAGTTATTCTTGGTCTTCAATCAACTATCAAGGGTGCCGCCTGTTTGGCTGAAATGAAAGCCTGCAGCCACATCGGCCCTGTGCGGATAAAATTGAAGACCCTAACTTAGAGGCATGCTGAGAAGAAGAAGCCTACAGTACTGCTAGCTGTGTATCACAATGGACCATCTCCAGGTTCTGGCAGTCACCTTTCCAGGTAGTCCTAAGATATTTCCAGTTCCTTATAATGTTATCCAGGTGATTCTCAGTATGCCTGGTGGTTAGGAGGGGTGAAATTACATGCTAGTTAAATATGAAACTGTGGTTCTACTGTGGTTCAAGATAACCACCTTGTCATTCAGAGCGAGATGGTTTCAGGGAACGATGGCTGTATGACAGTAGTATTTATTGCAAACACCACATCATATGTTAATTTCTGACTTTGTTCAAAGGTTGGAAAGTATTCAGATGATCTTCCTGCCTTGGTGGTTTCACAGAACCACAGTTACATACGTATGTAACGTCTACAGTTATCAGAAAAGGAAAGTACCACATACAAGGAATGACTCATAGCATTAATTGCTAATTAACTGCTACTTATGAACTTATGCACTCTAGACTTAACATAGTATAATATAAAATGTATATTAGTGTATTCTCTTTCTGCGTTTCCTGTTTTAGTTAAGCATAATTATTTTAGCAGAACAGTAGTAAAATAGTGTTATCTAGTGCATCAGCTTCAGAAAACCGAAACTGTTTATCATCACAGAATCAGTTGCTCTTAATCAAACTATGTCACACTGCTGCCTTCACCTGCAACATGAGCAGCTCAAACATTAACTCATTAACTTCCTTGATGTCTCTATGGTTTGATATGAATAACCACAATACAAATAAAGTGCTTCATTGCTGACGTGCAAACATCCACAACCAGTGGTTGCCACACCCATTTTCATTTCCTGTATTAATAATTATAATTTGTTTTTAAATAATTGAGTTCTCTGTCATTTTAAAATAGATTTAATAAAATAGTACATAATTAAACTCAGAACTGCTAAATGAGGCATTAAGTATTAAAAGTGGAAATATCATTAATGATTCATCTATAACAGGGCTTCTCAGACGTTTCCACCAACAGAACACATTAGGTCCAAGTTGATATTATTTAAAGGCTGGCTTTTGAGTTATTGAGGTTTTTGATTAAACACAATGAATTGAAACGATCAGTCAAACTTCAGTCAGTTTTGATTTCCACCACTGTAACAAAATGTTTAAGAATTACAGGCACCCTGGCTATGTCTCACAGATCCTTGGGGTTCTCTGGACCCCTCTTAACCGCTGATCAATAATATCTCAGAAAAAAAGAAGTAAGAGTAGAGTAGAGTAAGTAAGGGAGACAGAAGTAAGAGAAAACATGGCAGGTTGCCATACTGCCAGCATAAATTATGGATATAGCAGTATTCAGGTTCTTTGAATATTCTTTACAGTTTAACATGAAGGAACTAAAACTACAGTACAACACTGAACGGTTTATCTTGCTTCTATGTCTAGATACAGTTCTAGGCAGTGTCACTTTAAAAACTTACCCAATGACAGTAATGTGCTCCGGTGTTATGATAACCAAAAGAAGTCTTCTTGCTTTTTAATGAAATTAAAAGTAATCCATATGTTATGAACTTATGAATTTCAGCATATAGGTCCAACTGCACTTGAGTACTAGCCTTGGAAAGAACAAGACTTCAGAAACTTCAGGAAGTCCATGCAAATTTGATTGTGTTGATGTCAGTTAGGAAACGCGACACCCCCTGACTGAAAATGATTATTAATTGTATGTAGCTGAGAGCTGTGAGTGCTCAATCTGGTGGCTAGGCTTCAATAAAACTCATTGCTAATGGAAAAGTTTATCTAATGTGTATTTATCTTATTTATTTATTTATTTATTTATTTGTTTGTATGTATGTGTGTGTGTATGTATATATATATATATATATATATGTATATATATATATAATTTTCTTAGTTTTGAGAGTTTCTTTAAGTTTACTGGCAGCATTGCCTTTTCTGCAGAAGCCTCATGTATCCATATAGTTCACTAACACAACAGAACAGCATATGAGTACAAACCATACTGATAAGATACCACACAGTATTTATTTTCTACAAGTTGCTTTAATGTGGAGAGCTGAAACTGAGGATTTTCACTTTAGTGTAAGGACAACCAAGATATCAGTTAAGATATTTTACATGGAGATAGGATGTTTCATTTTGCTTTGGTCATATTTAGCTGCATCGTTTGTAGACTTTTACTCAGCCCCTTTTTGTATAATATATTATTGTCATTCCATGTTCCTGGCAGTGCGATTGCACAATACATTTAAAAAAAATAAATAAATAAAATTTTTGAAGAGAAGAGTTTCAATAAACCAATAAAAAGTTCATACTTGGTCAAACCATTTCCAAGCAGCCATTTTAAAACCCATTTCTGACTTTTATGCCGCCATTGTGTCAGACAATTTCTCTCACAAAAGCATTTTTTTAAAAAATCTCTTCATCAGTTTCCACAGAATGCTGGCCACAAGTGAGGATGTCGCTTAGGGCCTCACAAAGGCACAGACACAGCCCTGAATATGACATTTAGATCATTTGATTGTGGAGGCTGTGAAAGGTATTTTCATCTTGTTGTTGATGAAGGTTGAGAGTTATAAAATATGGAAACATGACAAGGGAGTGGTATTTGCACCACAGAGTTCAACTTGCCCTGCAAAATAACCTTATACTTCTTGGCCCTTGCATGACTTTAGATAGCAAACTCTGGATTTATTGACTCCAATAAAGGATTTATGCGGTTAGAAACAAACATTGTGGGTTGAAGGGCTGAAGACATCCTCTGGCTTCCTCCCAACGTAAATAAAATGGAATGAACTCATCAGTCGATAAGGTCTGAATGGCAGAGTGATATAAATTGCAACTTTGTGAGCCTCACGATCCTAGGAGCACATCTTCCGCCTAAGATATGCTAAACTTGGCACAATTTTTGTGCTTGTAGCTTTCTCACACCAAATTTGGCAACATCTTTTTGGCCTCAATGGAACTTTTGGCCTCAAACAAATTTTGTTACCAAACAAAGTAAAGACACCTATTCATGTGGATTCTGCTATTCTGTCTACCAACTGTGAAGGTATTGCAAGACCCCCTAATTTGGTTCTAAGAGGTTTGAAGAAGATCAAACTCCCTATGGACATTGCAATTCACTAGCATTGTTATCTTGTATATTTTCAATCTGGTTGCCTTGTCTCACTCGATTCTGTTTAGCGCAGACATTTTCTATCCCATCGCCAGTGTAAGCAGTCTTAGTCCTGGGTCTTAGGAGACCCTTCAGATTTCCTTGAAAGGCAGCTGAGGAGAAATAAAAAGTGATTGGGTCGAAGACTGTGTTGACGGTGGTGAGAAGCAAAGCATCGGATCTCCAGCTCACATTTTCCCCGATGATGTAGCCCAGGATGTGTGTGGTGTTGTAGGGTAGGAAGCAGACCACAAAGACCAGCAGTGTACCCATGGCCATGCCAACAGCCCTCCGTCGCTTCCCCTCATTGAGGCTGGCTGTGCGTTTGAGAATGAGGATGAATTTTGTGTAGCAGAAGGTGCAAACAATGAGTGGGAGGAAGTAGAGAACGAGGCATAGCTCCAGGCGCATGGGCAATACTAAATCCAGCTGGGACTGAGTAAAGTTCTTGTAGCAGTCATAGCCCTGGTTATCCTCCCCAGTCAGGTGATCCACAATGTATACAAAGCAGAGGTGGGTTGTCGTAGTGATCCAGATAAAGATGCTGCAGATGACTCCATATAAAGGCTTCTGGTGTATCTTATACTTGACTGGGAATGCCACACACAGGTAGCGGTCAACACTAACAGCCATTAGCAGCAGTGAGCTGGTATAGATGGTGGAGAAGAATATAAATGTGGTGAGGGGACACAGGTAACTAGGGAGGAGCCAGCGCATTTCAGATGCTGCCTCGTACATCTTGAAAGGCAGGAAGAGCAGGAAAAGAAGGTCCGATATAGTCAGATTGAGCAGGAGGAAGTCAGTGGGTGTGGGTTTGTCACGGAGCTTCTTGATGAAGGCGTACAGGGCAAGTGTGTTTGCCGGCAGGCCAGTCAAGAAGGTAAGGATGTAGACCGACAGGATCACCACCCCTGACACCATAGCTCTGACAAATATCTAAACAAAGGAGAATCATTCTTGTTAATAATCAGGTGTTATGGATTACTCAAGCCTGGATCTATTTTTGAAAGCACAACTGAGACAGATAACAGAGGGTGAGTTTAAATAAGTATTCTTAAGTTCTCAGTATAAATACGCCTGTTCCCAGGGTTGGGAGGGTTACTTTAAAAATGCAATCTGTTACAGTTACAAATTACTTCATATGAAATGTAATCAGTAACGTAATCCAAGTATCACAATATGAAAGCAATGTAATCTGATTGTTTTTGGATTACTTCAAGGTCACATATGCAAATAAAGTCAAGAGAATAGCAATATGATCTGAAATACTTTTATTTAGAGCTTATTTTAGAGCTTTAAACATGTTCAATATTTGGATTTGTTTTAATTAAATAAAATTAAAAAAAGATCACTGTCCTTGATGCAGGGTAACATTTCATCGCAAAAGCATTTCAGAGAACAATTTGTGTTCATTTCTACCACTTTGCGCATGCACCAGGAGGTGGCTCACGTGAGTCACGCCTGGCAAGAGAGAACCAGAACTATAATCAATCGCGTTCAAAACAGTGTTACTATGAATGCGAACTTTAATACACAGAAAAAGACACACTGTTAGCATCGCATAAATATATATAAATAAAATTGGTTTCACTCTGCCCACGTTTTACATTTTTTCCATTTTGTCCATGGAATAAAATAAAATATTAGATGCCATGAGTGTACCTTCTGCCATCATTTACACATTTGAATGGCCATGTAATTTGAAGCAATATGACAACATGAGATTAAAAATGACCTTATATGGTCATGGGCATTGTTTCGACTCAGGACAGCTGTCATTAGCTGCTACTGTCAAGCAACTGTTTGATGCTGTACACAACAGAGCTTCACTTTTGTGCATTCGCTGGGAGTAGGCTAATGGTTGAGAGGCAGGAATTTGGCCAATAGTTGCTGCAAGCCTTTTATAATCGACCAATTGGTGTGTGAGATGGTGGGAATTACAGAGAGAGAGGGGTTAAAGCAATGCAAATATGTGCACACATGATGCAGCATTAGACCATAAGCACATCATAATGAAACAAAACCCGAATCCCGGACATTTTCTCAAATTTAGAAATCCCGGCCGGATGCTTTTTTAAGGTCCGAACAAGAGGACCTGTCCAGGAAAAAGAGCGCGTATGGTCACCCTACAAAAGACCAATTTCTTTGGTTTTAAATAAAAAACAATTGTAATCCTGATAGTATTCCTTTTATTTATTTATTTATTTATTTTAACAAAATGTACCTGTAATCTGATTACTTTGTTTTTTGACGTAACTGTAACGGATTACAGTTACCAGTTTTTTGTATCCTGATTACGTAGCCTGTATTCCATTACTCCCCAAGCCTGCCTGCTCCTGAAAGGTCTCAGAGTTTGTGAGAGAACATACCTAATCAAACAGCATCCTGAAGACCAAAGAGCTATCAAAACAATTCCGGGACAAAGTTCAGGGATAACTTAGAGTTTTGTTATAAAAAAAATTTAAAATCCCAACCTTTGAACATCCCATTGAGCAGTATTAAATCCATTATTTGAAAAAGAAAAGAATATGGCACAACAGCGACTCGGCTTGGAGGTGACCGTCCAACAAAAGGTCAGTGATACTAAAGAGGACATTAGTAAGAGAAGCAATCAAGAGGCCAAGGGTAACATTGAAAGTGCTGGAGAGATCAGATAGAAGAAGCTGTTCACTGGACAACCTTAGCTTGGACACTCTACAAAGCTGGGCTTTTTGGAAGAGTGGTGAGCTACATGAATTCCTGATTAGAATTCACCAAAAATGCATGTTGGAGACTCGTGTGCAAAAGGCTCTCAGTTCTGCTGAGACCAAAATTGTACTTTTTGGGCTTGGCATAGAGCATTATGTTTGGCTGAATCCCAATGCTGCTAATCACCCTAAGAACACCATCATCACAGTGAAACATGGTGGTGGTAGCATCACGTTTACCCTTGGCCTCTTGGTTGCTTCTGTGACTGATCTACCATTCTTACCTTGTCACTGACTTCTGGTAGGCAGAGTCAATGTTGTGTTATATTTTTGAATAATGGATTTAATGGTGCTCTATGGGATGTTCAAAGTTTGGGATATTTTTTTATAACCAAGCCCTGACTGATACATTTCCAAAACTTTGTCTAGGATTGTTTATATTAGCTCTTTGGTCTTCAAGATCTCATTGTTTAGGTATGTTTTCTAACAAACTCTGGGGCCTTCCAGGAACAGGCGTACTTATATTGCGATCACATGACACTTGAATTGTACACAGGTCAGCTCCATTCAACTAATTTAGGATTACTTTAGGGGTTTCACAGCACTGAGGTGAGTAATTATGTAATCAGAATTATGCAATGTTTTTTTTTATTTGTAAATATTTTTGCAAACTATATTGATCTTTCCTTCCACCTCAATATTATGTGCTATTGTGTCTGTTTCAGTTCCAGGTTTTAACACAAAAGGTCAAGGGGGTGAAAACAAACTTCTTCTTCTTCTCCTTCTTTTTCTTCTTCTTCTTCTTCTTCTTCTTCTTCCTCTTCTTCTTCTTCTTCCTTGGGCACTCAGATGTTTTGCTCTTTTTCAGATATAAATACTTCAATACCAGATATTTAGTGTTTTGTATTACTTTGGGGTACTTCTTGTTACTTATTACTTCTTGACTAGGAGAGAGGGATAATCATAAAAAGTAAAAAGAAGGAGAATCTATTTTTTAAGCATGAGTCTATGTAAACAATGGATATTATGACAATTCTGAGAAATATTTTTGAACAACTATTGACAAATTTGTTCTGTCTGACCTGAGAGAATAAATATTTTGTCAGTGTGATATTTACCAAAAACTTTTTTGAAACACAAACTTATGCATAAATTTAGTGTCATGTGATTAGACTGACATCACATGCCTCTCCCACAAGCAGAAAAACAAACCCAAGCAAAAAAAACAACAAAAAAAAAAAAACACAAGAATTTGTGGAGCAGTAGAGCAGGACTGAGAGGGAGATTTCATTGTTTAATTCTAGAAAATAGGATGTGTTTATATTTAATGAGAAACTATGGCACATTAAAAGGTCTGTTTCTTGTCATTTCAGGATATCAGCTAATTAATTTCCGTGTTGACATCTCCAGATATTTTAATTATGGCGATAAGCTGAGTCGGAAGAATAATAATCAACTAGACAATATTAGTCAGCGGTGAACAGATTTGTTCATTCTAATCTTATTTGTAGATAAGGCAGAGAAGCCATACAAAAGAAAACAAAAACACAGTTTTTTGATGTGTCCAAAACTAAATCTATGCAACAGCTTTGTAGGAAGGTTAGTATAATTGGCATTTTAAAAAAAAATATTACTAACTTACTAACTAGCACATACAATTGATGAAAATAAATTAGTCAGTATTTTTGCTGAACCTTTCCAGTCATCAATAAACAATGCAAATGCAAATTATTATTGGAGCAGCCATGTTTGCATATGTTTTGTAAAGGAGCCAGTATAAATGACTAATGATATGATGTCCAAAGTCCAGTAACAGACCACTGTTTTGTATTTGATATTATTAGGATTATTATATTTTTTGTAATACCACAAATAATATTGAAAAAAATACTTACGTTCAAGCCAGCAATATGAAATGATAAAGATGAATCTTCTTGTTTTCTGTCACCACCGTTGCTCCTAAATCAGTCCAAATTCCTCAAATAAATGCATTGTAACCCAAATCCACTCACATTACTTCAGTAGAATTTCAGTATTTTATTAGTAAACTATTCCTCTTCATTCTTTCACGTCCTGGTATGCAACTTTGCTCCTTGGTCTGAACTGCTTCTTGGTAAGTCCTCTAAGGATATGGTGCAGTATTTCCTTCTGTCTAAGTAATGAACACAAATAAATGAGGCTTGTAAACCTTGGGTGACTTTTATGACCAGGCAGGGCCATCTGTTTTTATTCGGGTATGTGTAGAGCAGCAGCTCTTTATAATCCTCTCTGACCATGTGATGCCTGTTTATATAAGGAGCTACATATTAGATTAAACAAGGAAAGGGGGTTAATCTAAACCATTCCACCTGTGTGAGTTTACACCATTCTGAACACTCCTTACTCGTCTTTAATAACAAAAAGAACTAATTCATCAGCTGATATCCAAAGATCTTAAAATGTTTTTTTTTTTTTTTTAATTCAATTCAAATAACTCAAATAAGACATGGTTCAATACACTGTTGCTATTTTTTCCCATCTCCATATTCATTTTAAGACAAGAAAGCCATTCTTTATTTAAGCAATGCTTTATTTCAGGTTCTGTCTTGTATACAACAATAGACACTTAAAAGTACATACTCAAAAGTAAAAATTTAATTAATACAGAAAGCCCGCTTATGTATTATATATTAATAAATAAAGCCTGTGCTCGTCATATACATGTTTGCAGTTTGGACAGTGTGAAAGCAATTTTAAAATTGCCACTCACATCAGTGAAGGAAACGTTCTCAGTTAAATGCGTCGCCATCTTGATTCCTCATGATTCAGAAACTTTTATCATAATTCTGGTAGATACAGGACTCTGCGTCCTATCAAACAGAGAAAGAACAAATCCAAATCAAATAACAACAATCAGGAATTGTTATTATTTCACTATTTATCTAAAAGTAATATCATTTTAACCATTCCTCACCAATAAAAGACTTAATTGTCTGTTTTAGTGACCAAAACTAATGTATAATGCATAAAGGGGTGGTACTGTACTAATGGAATCAAATAGAGGAAATTCACAAGTAGGCTTGTACATTATTGATTTTTTTCCCCTACTTGTGATTTACTATTTTTAAAAAATTGCTATAAACAATTTAATTGTCCAACCTAAACCATTAGCCAAAAAAAAAAAAGACAGGAAAAGTAGCATTTCCGCAATTTCATGTTTAATTAGATCACGGCTGTGCAGTCAGGAACTGCTTGCCGGCAGTGGCAATCACGAAAACTCAGCTGGGTGATGGATTTTTTGGTGATTCTGTAGTAATGCGCATAAACATAAACTTCAATATAATCCTTTCTCACTTAATCACTTAATCACAATTATCATCAGCATTAACATTATTTACAGTGCCCTCCACTAATATTGGCACCCTTGGTAAATAAGAGCAAAGAAGGCTGTGAAAAATTCTGTTTATTGTTTAACCTTTTGATCTTTTGTTAAAAAAAATTCACAAAAATACTCTGCTCTCATGGATATCAAACAATTGCCAATAGCAAACACAACACAGGTTTATCAACAAAAAAATAAAATTATATATATATATATATATATATATATATATATATATATATATATATATATATATATATATATCTCACAAAAGTGAGTACACCCCTCACATTTTTGTAAATATTTTATTATATCTCTTCATGGGACAACACTGAAGAAATGACACTTTGCTACAATGTAAAGTAGTGAGTGTACAGCTTGTATAACAGTGTAAATTTGCTGTCCCCTCAAAATAACTCAACACACAGCCATTAATGTCTAAACCACTGGCAACAAAAGTGAGTAGACCCCTAAGTGAAAATGTCCAAATTGGGCCCAAAGTGTCAATATTTTGTGTGGCCACCATTATTTTCCAGCACTGCCTTAACCCTGTTGGGCATGGAGTTCACCAGAGCTTCACAGGTTGCCACTGGAGTCCTCCTCCATTCCTCCGTGATGACATCACAGAACTGGTGGATGTTAGAGACCTTGCGCTCCTCCACCTTCCATTTGAGGATGCCCCACGGATGGTCAATAGGGTTTAGGTCTGGAGACATGCTTGGCCAGTCCATCACCTTTACCCTCAGCTTCTTTAGCAAGGCAGTGGTCGTCTTGTAGGTGTGTTTGGGGTCATTATCATGTTGGAATACTGCCCTGCGGCCCAGTTTCCTAAGGGAGGGGATCATGCTCTGCTTCAGTATGTCACAGTACATGTCACAGTACACTCCCCAGTGCTGGCAGCACTCATGCAGCCCCAGACCATGACACTCCCACCACCATGCTTGACTGTAGGCAAGACACATTTGAACTCCTCACCTGGTTGCTGCCACACACGCTTGACACCATCTGAACCAAATAAGTTTATCTTGGTCTCATCAGACCACAGGACATGGTTCCAGTAATCCATGTCCTTAGTCTGCTTGTCTTCAGCAAACTGTTTGCAGGCTTTCTTGTGCATTATCTTTAGAAGAGGCTTCCTTCTGGGATGACAGCCATGCAGACCAATTTGATGCAGTGTGCGGCGTATAGTCTGAGCACTGACAGGCTGACCCCCCACCCCTTCAACCTCTGCAGCAATGCTGGCAGCACTCATATGTCTATTCTGCAAAGCCAACCTCTGGATATGATGCTGAGCATGTGCACTCAACTTCTTTGGTCGACCATGGCGAGGCCTGTTCTGAGTGGAACCTGTCCTGTTAAACCGCTGTATGGTCTTGGCCACCATGCTGCAGCTCAGTTTCAGGGTGTTGGCAATCTTCTTATAGCCTAGGCCATCTTTATGTAGAGCAACAATTCTTTTTTTCAGATCCTTAGAGAGTTCTTTGCCATGAGGTGCCATGTTGAACTTCCAGTGACTAGTATGAGAGAGTGTGAGAGGGACAACACCAAACTTAACACACCTGCTCCCCATTCACACCTGAGACCTTGTAACACTAATGAGTCACATGACACCGGGGAGGGAAAATGGCTAATTGGGCCCAATTTGGACATTTTCACTTAGGGGTGTACTCACTTTTGTTGTCAGTGGTTTAGACATTAATGGCTGTGTGTTGAGTTATTTTGAGGGGACAGCAAATTTACACTGTTATACAAGCTGTACACTCAGTGTTGTCCCATGAAAAGATATAATAAAATATTTACAAAAATGTGAGGGGTGTACTAAAAATTTTTTTTACTAAAAAATTTTTTTTTCTTACTTTTAATGATATAACTTAGATGCAGAAATTCAGATTTGGCTCTCTATGCAGATCCTGTACTGCGATGAAATAGAAATCATCATCTGAATCTAAAGTATAATTTACACCTATCAGCCATAACATTAATATCGTGTAGGTCACCCTTGTGCTACCAAAACAGCTCTGAGCCATCAAGGCATGGACTCCACAAGACCTCTGAAGGTGTTCTGTGGTATCTGGCATCAAGACGTTAGCAGCAGATGCTTTAAGACCTGTATGTTGCGAAGGGGGCCTCCATGGATCGGACTTGATTGTCCAGCACATCCCACAGATGCTCGATCAGATTGAGATCTGGAGAATTTGGAGGCCAAGTCAACACCCTGAACTCTTTATCATGTTCTTTTAACCATTCATGAACAATTTTTGCACTGAGGTAGGGCGCATTATCCTGCTGAAAGGCCACTGCCATTAGGGAATACCATTGCCATGAAGGGGTGTACTTGGTCTGCAACAATGTTTAGGTAGGTGGTGCGTGTCAAAATAACATCCACATGAATGCCAGCAGAACCTTGCCCAGAACCTTGCCCAGAACCTTGCCCAGAGCATCGCCCAGAGCATCTCACGTCCTCAGCCAGCTTGCCTTCTTCCCATAGTGCATCCTGGTGCCATCTCTTCCCCAGGTAAGTGACACACACTCCCCCGGCCATCCACATGATGTAAAATAAAATGTGATTCATCAGATGAAGCCA
Source organism: Cranoglanis bouderius (assembly GCA_023630585.1). Classification (NCBI taxonomy): domain Eukaryota; kingdom Metazoa; phylum Chordata; class Actinopteri; order Siluriformes; family Cranoglanididae; genus Cranoglanis; species Cranoglanis bouderius. The sequence continues at coordinate 25,186,109 of CM042539.1, forward strand.
CCTTCTTCCACTGCTCCATGGTCCAGTTCTGATGCTCACGTGCCCATTGTAGGAGCTTTTGGAGGTGAACAGGGGTCAGCATGGGAACTCTGATCAGTCTGTGGCTATGCAGCCCCATGCGCAGCAAGCTGTGATGCACTGTGTGTTCTGACACCTTTTCTATCACAGCCAGCATTAACTTTTTCAGCAATTTGTGCTACAGTAGCTCTTCTGTGGGATTGGACCAGATGGGCTAGCCTTCACTCCCCACGCACATCAATCAGTCTTGGGAGCCCATGACCCTGTCGCTGATTCACCAGTTGTCCTTTGCTGGAACACTTTTGGTAAGTACTAACCACTGCATCACAGGAACACCCCAGAAGACCTGTCATTTTGGAGATGCTCTGACCCAGTCTTCTAGCCATCACAATTTGGCCCTTGTCAAAGTCGCTCAGATCCTCATGCTCGCCCATTATTCCTGCTACCAACACATCAATTTCGAGAACTGACTGTTCACTTGCTGCCTAATATATCCCACCCCTTGACAGGTGCCATTGTAACGAGATAATCAATGCTATTCACTTCACCTGTCAGTGGTTTTAATGTTATGGCTGATCAGTGTATATAAGTATCTTTGTAACAGTCAGAGGTAAAGCTGTTCCTTACACAAGACAGATAAAAAAAAGAGAGGTTGGTGACTGTTTATAGCTGCTATATATATATAATGTAAATGACAACAGGAACTAGCTTGTTGGTGGACATTCCTCAATATTAAATGTAACTTTAAATGGATAAAAAGTGTTGTTTTTTTAAGAAATGAGAAAATGAACTGTTGGTCAATTCCTGTGGTGTAAGAAGAATAAAGCACTTGCTGTCATTGGAAAAGAATTAACTGTGGAGCGGTAACAGCGATCCTTGATTATTTTCCTTTAACAGCACACCTTGTCGTGTTTCATTTCTTACTTGTTGCTGGGTTTTCTAGTTTCTAGTGGCAGTGTTATCTTGCTAAACAGATGTCACCTGTTTGTATTCAAATTGCATACACTTAAATCAGTGGCTTAACAATGAGCTGATGTGATGACTGTGATGCATTAGAGTAGTATAGTAGTATACAAAAGAAAAATGTTTGTTGAGAATGTGTGTTAATGTTACCTGATCTTCATAAACCTGTTCACCGTGCACTGTGTTAACATACAGGTCTTCATCTGAATCCAAATCGCAGACATCGCACATTTTATTAGCCCTCACATGCCGGGCAGTGGGGAAGCCTCCATGTGGCTCTGCATGGCGTCTAAATACACAAAGTCATGCTCATTAGAGACATATATACTCTTTAGTAATACATGTGGCCTTTTGAAATAAGCACAGTTGAAAATTCTCTGACATTTAATTATTTCTGTGAGGCAACATTTGCTTCTCTCTTCTTCTGAAATGCAAACTTCGATAATACTTGAAGAACTCGTGACCCCTGTTTTTCTTATACTTGCTTCATACTGTAGGAGGTTGTTAAGCTATGTGCATAAGCACATTTATGTATAAATAGAAGAGTGTTACGTTAAAAATTGCATGGATTGGGTGTTTACAACAAAACAAAACAACAATACAGCTAATCTTTGCTAGTTGCTGATTTTTTTTTTTTTTAATAAATGTGGAAACCAAAAATCTAGTATTGAAATGATGTTTGAATTAAAATCTTTATTTCACTCTCTCAGTGAATGGATTTTTACAGAAAAGTTTGTTGGAATACCAATTTTTCTTACTGTTTAATCAAGAAAATTGACATATTTATCAGGAAATGAGTTTTTCAGGGTTAGATGACATGATGTAATTGTAAAATGGGTGGAGCTTAAAGCCTTAATTAAAGGTGTTATGTATTAAGATTGCATGGTGGTCACGAGAGGATAAACACAGTGAAATAAACATTTCATAGCTTTTATGTTTTATTTGTAATAATGCTGTATGAGATATGACACGTTATAGATCCAAAAATCTGAAAAATTCTTGATGTTACCAAAATTCTCCCTTCTACCTGCAGTGTCTTGCCTTAATAGAGACTCGGTGATTCTTGTTATTTCTAAAGACGAATGCAGCAAAACCTTGCAAAACCAACATTTTCAACTTTGATTGATTTTGTCTGTTTACTCAAATTAATTTTAATTACTAATTCCCCTAATTCTTTCATCACTACAAAAACATATTTTTGGTTTGTTTTAAGTTTAGGGTAACCCTTATTTTTTATTTTTATTTTTTTTCAAATGTACAAAACTGTACCTCTTTTTCCAAATCATGATCACTGCCACAGCAAGTCCTAAGATGATGACCCCAGCAGCTGCCCCAGCCACCACAAACACCAGCACTGCTGAAGTAACTCCTTGAAGCACAGGAAAAAAATGCATTAACAAATATATCAAACTACTGTGTTTGCTTTCAAACCACGCTGGCCAGAACAGTACCTTCAGATTGGACAAGTGTCTGGGTAAACTTGGTACCCACACTGTTTGTTGCTGTGCAGGTGACATTGTGGCCCTGCGGTCCAGTCAACTCTGACACTGTCATGCTTCCACTGTGCTGAGTCGTGGTGTTGAAGGGTGGAAAAAGTGCACTGCTTCCATCTACGGTCCAAGAGATGACAGCACTTGGCTTGGCCTCTGCTTTACACACACACTGTAGTTTACTGTCTTGCGTGGAGCAAAATAAACCGGGCAAGATCGACGGAGAGTCTGAGATGCAGGGGGAGAAAGAGGTAAGATGTATGATTTGGCAAATTAAAGGCTTGAATGTTACAAGAATGGGTTTTTTAAAAATAATCAAATAAAATAAACTGAAAAGAAATGTAAACATGCCCATTCAGCCTTTGAATAGGTGACGCTTTAGTCCATAGCTAGATATTTCAGAGTTTCAATACTGAGAAGTAAAGTGGAAGTATCTGCCTCTCTAGGTGATGCAGAAGGAAGCCAAAGTGAAATACTACAAAGCTACTGAAATCCACTGAGTGGCAGTTCAGCAGGCAGATATACTCTGTCAGAGGAGAAGGCTGCAGGAACTCAAGCACTGTTTACAACCGTGGTGAGCAGAAAAGCATCTCAGAACACACACGTCGAATCTTGAGGCAGATGGGCAACAACAACAGAAGACCACATCGGATTCTCCTCCTGGCAGCCAGAAACATATTCGTTTAAAGGTTCGACATGTTGTGCGTTCTGAGATGCTTGTCTGCTCTCCACGGTTGTAAACAGTGGTTATTTGAGTTATTGTAGTTTTTTATTGTAGTTCAAGTAGTTCTTGTCAGCTCAAACCAGTCCGGCCATTCTCCTCTGACCTCTATCATCGACAAGGCTTTTTCACCTGGAGAAAATTCATTACTAGCCATTAACCACTGAGAAACAACTGTCTAGATATTCTATCTACTGCACAGAGATATAGCCAGCTGTATAGTGCATGTTAAAGCGGACACAAGCAAAACAAGCTGACAAAAGAAGCAAAAGGAACTGAAAATAGACTTTGACTCACTGCTTCCTAAATTAAACTGTGCCAGGTAACTAAAGTACCCCATTAATGTTTTTTTTTTTTGTTTTTTTAAATGTGTTTATTTTTAAATAACACTATAGAGCAAAAGCTCAAGTTAGCAAATTCAGCATCTCTTCACTTCAGCCCTAGAAGGCTATGAACTTGTATCTGGTACAGAATTCACAGTTCTCTTTAGGATCTTTCTTGTTTGATATCCAATAACTCCATTGTTAGATGTCTCTCGTAGTCCTGTGGTCTAAAAAGTGTTGGCTACGCAGATGCTAACAGACGCTAACCACTTGTTTTACTACACCTTTCGCTTTCATATTTCGTGTTTACTACACTGGTCACCCTGCTGGTATTCTTGACCTATATTTTTAACTGATATGTTAGGAATAAAACACTTGGGGTGTGTTGTTATAGGAAAATAAATAACGACTGGGTGGTGTGATGAAGCGGAGTTACTGTTCCCACACTTTATGCATTCGTAAAGTTGACTATTTTCATATAATTTGTTTCCTATAATTTGTTACTTATTAAAGAATGACACGTGATATTTTTTTTAAGTCTGTTTATAATTGCATTTAATGTTGTGCAACGTCGGCAAAACAAGTTTGTTCCTGTTATCACTTAGATTAGATTTTCCGCGAACAGAAATGGTATACTATCTCGAAATAAAGGCATGGCGTGTAACTTTTTTCACCTAGGAACATTTCTGAATCTTTACACTCTTTAATACCAGGATATGATTGTAAATTGGAAATGCGAACATGTTGTTGTACCATCCCAATGGTTGGCCTGATCATCAACTGATTAATTATTTTCCATTTGTTACAGCATTTTGGTATCAGTGTCTGGATTTGTATTGTCCTATTCTATGCGATTAGCCAAACCTGTCAAAATACAGTGTAACATCCAAGATTTGTTTATCACTAACATTAGCTAGCTTGGCATAGCCGAATATGTCAATATACAGCATAACAACAAAGGGTGCATCTCGGTCAGCTCCCTAGTTCAGTAGTCAGGGCACTGATCAGGGAGTCGGCCATTTTAAGGGCTGTCTCAACCTGACACTGGAGACTCCTTCCATAAATCCTAAATGAGCATCTTCTCACAGAAAACTTCAGCATATCAAAGATTACACACCATAGTGACTGAATATCCTCCCACTGAAGTTTAGAGATGCAATATCAAATCGTACACTATATTACACTGGATTGCCACTTTAATATAGATCTCTAGAACACCCTGCTTAGGTGTTTAAAAAGAAACTTAACAGGAAAACATATCAAGACTACTCACAACGGACACTGAGCGATAACTGCTTTGATTCACCCTGTCTGATGGTGTTAGTGGCAATGCAGGAAACAGACGTGTCTCTCATCACATCTTGAAGGACAAGAGTACTTCCATTGTGGTGGATGGTGGTGTTGTTTTGGGTGACGAGCCACTCATAGTGTGTGGGTGTAGGCCTGCTATCGCTGGTACAGCTAAGTGAGATCTTGTTACCCTCAACCACTGAGGTGCTTCCTGTGTAATCTACTTTCACATCCGTGGGGGCATCTGATGAAATGTGTTAAATATATAATGTTTATAAGTTATTATTATTATTTTTATATCCTAGAAACAGGGGGATTTTTTTTTTAGGTAAATGACCCCTTTGGGCCCAATAGCCTTGACAGCCCTAATTTTATTTAAACTCCAGATTTATAATTTAGGACAACTGTAACACGTTACTGACATATGATAAAATGTTCATATGTGTATGTTGTGACTAAAAAACAAAGGAATATTCCTTGCACTCCATGTACCAGTCTAGTGGGAAGGGTGGGCTTACATTGCTTGATACAGCTTTACAAAAAATCAGGAGGTGTTTGAAAGGGCGCATATCTTTCTGCGTGCAGATGCAGCGACATCACGAGCAGCTTTGTTCATACACTTATCTACCTATTTTATCTATATCTGGAGGATTAACATCTGCTATATTTGGAACCTCAGACATCACTGTCTGTTTGATTTTCAAATCAAACTGAAGCCAAGCGATGAGCTCTGTCTTAAAACTTGACTTGGCTTGACTGTTGTCATGATCTGCTCTGACCTTACATTCAAAAGAATTTACTTATCTAGAAAATCCAGTAGAGTGGTACGCAAAATAGAGCTTTCGGTAGATCTGACGGCTACATGATTATTAGGTTATTACAAGGTTATTACAATTCAAACACTAACTGTATTAGTAAAACCGGTTAATAGTAGTACTCACCAACAGTCTAGAATAGTATGTAAGTATGCAGTTTTAAGACATAGCATAGATTTGCCCATTTTCTTGCTGACCTACACTAGATTACGAGTTTCTCTGGTGATGTTGGGGCACAACCCCCAGTTTAGGAACCCCAGCTATAAAATACTTCATTATATAAGTTCTGTTCATGATGCAGTTCAGCCAAATACTTTAAGTTCATGAACAGTAGATTTATTTATTTATTTATTTGTAATCTATTAACTTTTATTTTTTGTTTTTCTTGCCTTGTGAATTGATTTAATATTATACTTAATTATAAAGCAAGAAAATTAAATAGCAAAGAGTCACTTTCCAACACTGGGGTGCTAGGGAAGCCTTGAAGTGCAAGTAGTGAAAAAAACATCATCATATGTGTCTGATTCCACTAGAGATACATCTGGCTTACTTACTATCCGCATATGGAATAATAATTGTATGCTAATATTCGATTTAATTGATTCAATTGAATTTATTCAAATGTTGAATCTTTCTGCATAAATATGTCCTAAAACATCATCAGATTTTCACACAATGTTTGCTGAAGAGTATCATAGCACAAACAAAGGAGATTTCTGAGGACCAAAAGAGATGTCAGGACATCTGTCCATGAACTGAATCTCAAGAGAAAGTGGGTCATGCAGCAAGACAACGACCCGAAGCACAAAAGTCGTTCTACCAAAGAATGGTTAAAGAAAAATAAAGTTAATGTTTTGGAACGGCCAAGTCAAAGTCCTGACCTTAATCCAATAGAAATGTTGTGGAAGGACCTGAAGCAAGCAGTTCATGTGATGAAACCCACCAACACCCCAGAGTTGAAGCTGTTCTATACTGGAGAATGGGCTAAAATTGAATTATTGCTGCACAAAGGGGTCACACCAGATACTGAAAGCAAAGGTTCACATACTTTTGCCACTCACAGATATGTAATATTGGATCATTTTACTCAAAAAATAAATGACCAAGTATAATATTTTTGTCTCATTTGTTTAATTGGGTTTTCTTAATCTACTTTTAGGACTTTGTAAGAAAATCTGATATTTTAGGTCATATTTATGCAGAAATATAGAAAATTCTAAAGGGTTCACAAACTTTCAAACACCACTGTATGTTTGACACCCCTGACCAGTTGTGCCAGACCTTTAACCACTGAGAAACAACTGTACAGATTTCCAGGTGTATATGTTAAAGCAGACAGAAGAACATGTATTAAGAAATACAAGCAGAGTAAAAGGAGATAAAATAGGCTTAGACGCACTGCTTCCCAAACTAAATGTTTTCTTCTACTAACAAATCAAACACTACTTTTATGCTGGATTCGTACTCTCTGTGACATTCCCCCTGCTCAGGAGGTGCAAAAGAAACTGAAACACATCAAGACTACTCACAATGGACATTTAGAGATAGCTGCTTTGATTCACCCCGTCCGATAGAGTTAGCGACGATGCAGGAAACGGACGTGTGTCTCCTGACATCTTGAAGGACAAGAGTACTTCCACTGTGGCGGATGGTGTTGTTGTTTTGTGTGACGAGCCACTCATAGCCTGTGGGTCCAGGCTTGCATTTGCTGGTACATTGAAGTGAGATCTCATTACCCTCGACTACAGTGGTACGTCCTGTGTAATCTATTTTCACATCTGTGGGGGCATCTGATGAAACGTGTTAAACATAAAGTGTGTTTATAAGTGCAGCCTCATTTTTATATCCTACAAAACACTTGATTGTATAAAAGTTCTGTTCATAATGCAATTCAGTCAAAGACCCTAAATTCATAGACATATATATATATATTTTTGTAAAATTTGGGATACGATGGACCTCTGAAGTGCAAGTTGTGAAAAAAAGTTTAAAATGCATAATGTCATTATGTTATATTGACTCAATAACTCATTATTTCACTATATTCAATCAAATTCGACATGTTCAACATGCATATTTTGGCTAATTTATTGAATATTAGCTCTGATAAGCAAAATGTATCATTTGGAATTCATTTAATTTTTATATATTTACATGTGTTAATTGAATTCCATTAAAGCAATGTCTAGCTTACTTACTATCTGGGAAACAGCACATGGAATTAGAATGATTTAACTAATATTCAATAAATTAGTCCTACTGATAGATTATGTGGTGTTAAATATTAAGGTGATATAATGAGACGATATACTGAAATGATAAGATCACACGAAATAATGAGTTATGAAGTTGAAATAACAACAGAGCACTTCAACATTATTTCCACAACCTGCAGAATGCAAATGCAGAGGATTTTCAGGTCTCAGCTTTAAACTTGATATCAAATGTGAAATCATGCTTATAGACTTCACTTACATAAGACGTCGAGCGAAACTGGATCACTCTCTAAAGATTGTCCACTGAGAACGCTCCTGCAGCTGAGACGTTTGTCCTGATCTCGGTGAGTTACTTTGAACGTAGCAGTGGCCTCAGTTACCCATAATCCCTCCACGTCCTTCACGTGGGTCAATACGTTAGAAATGGAATGCAAACCCTGCCAGTCCATCTGTGGTGGAGATGAGGGGCAGGAATGGCGGAATTTGCATGTTGCAGTGAATGGCTTCCCCTCTACCTGTGTTCTTCCCACAGACATTTGAGGTTGCACGGGATTCACTGTGAGAAAAGAACAGATGTTAGTAAGATTTCACACCAGAGAACTTAACACCTAACACAATGATTACAAGAACATGGAATGTCTGGTGATAGCAGATTACAATTTTGTTTTTTAGGCTTTACATTGTATCATTTTGCTGTTGAGGACAAAAATCGCACATCGTAAAGGAATTATTTGATTGTGAGTTGACATTAGTGTTCTTAGAGCACATAATGTGATGTGAATTTTTTAAAATTAAAATCTTAAACGCGTGTGAGTGCTGCTGCAATGCTTGTTTAAAAGCCACCAATAGGAGGATGGCATAGGATGATGTGAAACTCACAGGATGGTTACAAATACAGTAGTGGCGATGACAAAACAGCTTTAGCTAAGCAGTACATTCAGGTGGAGAAGGTACCAACTATACTGTACTTGTATTACAAGTGATGACTATTTCCCCCAGTTTTCTCCTCAATTTGGTCACCCGCCAATTCCTACCTACAAGTCAGTTCTACCCTAGGATAAACAGTTGCATCTTTACGAACTTTTGCTCATGCTGCATTACAGAGCAGCGTAACACAGTTTGAGGAAAGTCCTCTTCTGCATAAAAAAGCTCACAAATGGCTATGATGGTTCACTGTGATTGACAGGGGAGAGAGCGTATACCAGCCCTCCCACACAAACAGCATAGTCAGTTTTGCTCCCCAGGTTCCTGGGTGTTACATTTATGGCATTTGGCAGACACCCTTATCCAGAGCGACTTACGTTTATGTCATTTATACAACTGAGCAGTTGCGGGTTAAGGGCCTTGCTCAAGGGCCCACAGTGGCAGCTTGGCAGTGCTGGGATTTGAACTCACAACCTTCTGATCAGTAGCCCAACATCTTAACCACTGAGCTACCACTGCTAACCAGGGGTGTTGCATCACTGGGATTTGTTGAGTGAAAACGTAAAAAAATCCAGGTGTATACACGCTTCATGGCCAAAACAATATGAACACCCTATTTAATTTGTAGGTTTAATTCAGTCACATCCATCATTATCCAGTGTATAAAATCAAGCATACAGCCATACAGACCCAAACTGGCAGAAGAACACGTCATACCAAAAAACTGGTTTCCAACAAGTTCATTTGTCAAAGCTTTATGGAATGGATTTCCATGTCCTAACATTCATATACAACCTTAAGATCATGACGCTAAATGCCAAACATTGTCTGGAGTACTGTAAAGCACACTGCTTTGAAATATGTTCTGGTTTTTACATTGCAAGTCCATAATAATCCCCAAGGTTTTGGAAGACTATGGATACAAGCACATATGGATGTGATATTCACATATTTTTGGCCAAGTACTGTGTGTACATGTACAGTATATTAGGAGTGTAACACAATGCCACTATTTGTATCTGTCTAGAACACATTATCTGCTCATTCTGGATAATGTATTCATATTTGGTTACACCTAAGGTATACAGTATATTATGTCTATACTCACAGATATTTATTTTGATGGTTCGGTCATAAAATCCTTTGTCTTCCCCATATCTCCAGATCCATACGTACAGATCCACCTCGCTGTCCTGCTGCTGGACGCAGTCAATCCTTAATGTGCAGTTTCCGTCTTGGGCATTTCCCGGGACTGATGTCCTTCCTCTAAACTCATCCATTATCTCGCTGCGGTCATTGGAGTACACAACTGGGTAGCTCAGTTTTCTATATACGTACCACTTGACGTTACTGTAGTGGACAGTGCTGCATGGCACCAACACACAGCTGCCCTTGACGGCTTTGACTGGTCCCTGTATGTACGCCTCCCAGCAGTGACACACACCACCAAGTAATGAAACTGAGAAGATAAGATAGGCCATTTATTTCTTCTTGTTTATAAATCAGAAAAGACAACCAATGGCTTTCCTGGGTTTGCATTTAGTAGGTAGGATTGCAGCATTTGCAGCAATTCTGAAACTTTGTAGGAAATAGGGTCCTGATTATGAAATGAAATCATACTCTGGATAATTGTAAGGATTTCCATTATTTTCTAGAAAAGTGTGGAAGTTTTTACAGCACAGCAACATACTGTATATATGTTATAGCTTTTGAATGATTGTTATGTCCTGGTTTGTTTTAATGTTGTTGTTTTTTACAGTACGCTTGTTACTACAGCAGTTATAGAAACATCTTTTTACAATATATACCTTCTATACAATAGAATTTTGTTGTCATTATATGTATATAAATGTGCAAGCATTTAGAAAGATCGACTCCATTCAACTAAATATTGAGTAATTACAACTTATACAACTAATCAACTAATTAACTGCTTACACCAGAACTAATTTAGGGGTTTATCCTCATCATGTGTTTATGTGTTTAATAGTATCCCCACATCATTCTTGTGAGACCCTGTGATATAATGCATCAATATCACGCTATTGATTGATAGTATATTTTAGCCCTCAGATCTATTTGTAACATATTGTAACATACCCATCACATAGCGCAAAAAAAAAAAAAAAAAAAAAAAAAAAAGGTTTATACAACCCCATTTCCAAAAAGTTGGGAATTTTTCTAAAATGCAATAAAAACAAAAATTTAAGTTTCAGGTCTCTTGAAATTTGAATTAACTGACAAAAGTACAAAGAAAAGATATTCAATGTTTTCACTCTGTGTCAACGAAGCCACGCTGTTGTAGCATGTGCAGAATAAGAAGCAAGTGCAAAAGTCAAAGTCTCCAGAAGAACTGTGGCTGGTTCTGCAAGATGCTGAATAAAACTTACCAGCTCATTTCCTTATAAAACTGCACAAATTGTACCGGAGTCTACTATTTTTATTTTTATTTATTTGTCACACAAAATATTGACTTTATTTCATTTACTACTGTTTACTGCTCTTTACGGTATTTTTTTATATATATATATATATATATATATATATATTTATATTTATAAGATTTCAATTTTGGCATTCACATTATCTTATTACATACATACATACATAGCCCTTCTAGCCCATTTATACGAGCCGCCCCTGAGCATAGTATTGACAGAGCACACTTAAAAAAAATAGAGATGAACATATCCTTCATGGCAGATGTGTCACTGCGAATTAGGTTTTTCTCCCTTCCACATTATAACACTCATTAGTGCAGTTACTTTACCTGCAATGAAGAGCTGAGTGAATGTCCCAAATCTATCCATTACTGGAGTCTCGTCTGGAGAAAACAAGAAATAAAAGGACTTTTCACACATGTAACAGGGTCCCACTGGCTTTTATTCACAGCTGAACAAGCAAAATTGCATTGTGAAAAAGGAAGCTGGTGGTTCAGGTGGTTTGAAGCTTCTGTAAAAATTCATGGTTTCTATTCATATCCAGGTAATTGTAAAGTTAAACTATTTGACCTGGAATACATTTATTCCATTGCAAATCAGGTTTATTGTCAAAATTTACAGACTTTCAGCTGTTTGCAATGAACAAATCAAACAAAAGCAATTGAAATAGTTCAATAGAACGAATGCTTCAAGTGGTTTCCCCAAATTCAGCTGAAAATGCAACTTATGACATCTTTAGTACTTAGTAGAGCATCCTTTTGCTATTATGACCTGCTGCAAACGAGATGCATAGCCAGACCCCAGCTTCTGGCAGCATTCCTGAGGAATCTTAGCCCATTCCTCATGAGCAATGGCCTCCACTTGAAAGCACTTGAAGCATTCGTTGTGTTGAACTATTTCAATTGCTTTTGTTTGATTTGTTCATTGCAAACAGCTGAAAGTCTGTCAATTTTGACAATAAACCTGATTTTCAATGGGGGTTGAATAATTTTGATTGCAACTGTATCTAATCCATATCCCGTTGCTCACCCTAGGACTCATTGCTCATACTGAACATCCTTTAAACACCCTTAGTAATATTTTTCTTTACTCTTCTACATCTGTATACTGCAACGATTTATAACCCCATGATACAGTTAAACCTAGAAGAAGATGTCGAAAAACCAAACAAATGAAGTGAAACTGTAAAACTTCTACAGTCAGTCAAACCAGAGCTACCACACTGAACGGAAAGGTTTAAAATAATCATTCACAGACACATTCCTACCTTCAAAAGGTGCAAAGTGGCTTTGCTGGTGTGCTGCTCGCTTGCTTGTGGTGATGGGAGTGTACACTTTGCTCTTTTTAAGTCAAGGAGCTCAAGAGACCAACAGCTCAGCCCATTTTTTTAAAGCTTCTCTACATGCAGGTAGTCTGCACAAAGTTGCCAGTTTATTACTAGATAATTTAATACGTCTGTAAGATAGGTTTAAGCAGGTCTTTCTCTAAATAAGTATCTCACTGTACCATCTTTCATGTTTTAAGATTGCAGTGATTAAATAATCCTACACATACTATGGGTGACATGTTGCAATTCAACAATGATGATGATGGTGTTCTTACCTTACACTCCTACAGATCTTTTTCTGCCAGCAGGCTCCTAAGTTTCTGTTACACACTGCACTCTGTATCCGTCCAGAAATCTTCCTCTTTCCCTAAAACATTGTCATCTGGCATGCAGTTTTTTTTTCTCAGTGCAGTTGCTCAACCCTAAAATAAGTTTGATGGCAAAATCTGAACTGAAAGTGAGAAAACAGAACAAGTAGTATCGTGTGCGTGCTGATCGCTCAATTGTGTTCGCTTTTGCTCTTTGAAAGGAAGTTTCGAGAACTTTCGGAGAACCAACTACTAAAGTTATAAAAGGCTGTTGTGGTTCTTGGGGTCTTTAAGTGAATGTGGGGTCTTTATGTGAGGAAAAATATCTTCAGGACGTTTCTGCGCCGCCCTGGACGTCAAATGAACTCGCCCTTTAGTTTGTTTAATCAGAAACTGGATAAGTCATTTGGAAATCTTGAATTATCCCTGTATTTGTTAGGAAAGAAAACGCCCTCAACTCGGAATGATTCCATTTTTAAATACTCCTTGTGTGCGCGCGCTGCAGCGTCGAGCGTCACCATGGTTACACAGCAGCCACCAACAGCGCGCCTTCTCATTGGTTCCTTCATGTAGACCTCGGAACACGGGGACGTCCGGTTCGTTCACGGGTTTGTTGTCATGTTGACTGCATTTTGACAATTAAGTTGCGACCTTGAGATTAAAACTTCCAATGGCCGCTGGCGTTTTCGATTAAAAAACAGGTGAGAGACTACACGAGGACATTTTGTTGCGTATTGAGCCTATCAATTATTCATTATTTACATATTTAACGTTTACCAGTTACACTCTCAGACCGAACTGAATTCCAGTGAGTTACATTTACATTAATGGTGGAGATTATTAATTAACACCTGCTGTTTCAGTAAAACTTTTACAATTATACACAAATATTTACAAAGTAAACTGCTATTCCATTCCTTTAAAGAGGTAGACTAATGTGTGGTAAAAAGGTAAAAATGTCACAGAATGTAATTACCAGTAAGTATGAAAGCATACTAGTATGGATGTATGCAAGTGTACCGATATGTAAGTATGGAAGTATGCTAGTTTGAAAGCATGTCAGTTTTTACTTATTTATTTATTCTGTGTTTATATAGTATAATAGATTATAGATAAATGTATTTAATTAGAGAAGCATTTAGAGATATATGTATCTATTGTATTTTGTTTATAAAATTGGTTTCCTCAGTTTAAACATTTGATATGTTTTCTATGTCCTATTGTGAATAAAATATGGGTTTATGAAGAATGCAAATCATTGCATTCTGTTTTTATTCACATTTTACACAGCGTCCCATCTTTTTTGGAATTGGGGTTGTATATAGCTGCATGTGCATATATGCAAGATGGCTGATTTGTGTACCAGTATTCTGGACTTCTAGATTAATAAATGCTTTAAAATGTAAGGTTATACACAAACCGAGACACTCACTATGACAATGGACATTTTCAGCTCTGATGTGACATCTAGGGGCTTTTAATCCCCCAGATGTGCAATATGGCATGCAGGTAAGTCTGTGAGCAAAGCCGCTTCTTGTATTGCCAATGCTTCCACACGTCCAGTCATTCATCAGGCATAAACCAAGCCTTAGACCTTTGAACAAGCAAGTGTCAACAAACCAGTGTCACACAATTTCAGGCATTAAAATGAACATTTTTAATATTGTTCCACTTGAGTAAAGGTTTTGACCCGAACCCGAGCATACGTACTTGTTTCTAATATAGTGCAACTGATGGATCTTTAATCTTCTACAGTGTGAAGTACAGAGAGCAGAGGCATTTCTCTGGACATCCTCATCACAGTCTCTTCTCAGATATCTTCACTGCCCTGATCAAAACCGACTCAGCTGCAGGTTCCCAAATACACAAACACATCACATGCAGTTCTCGCTGCAAAGCACTCATCACTTATTATCCTCTTTTTTTTTTTTTCCTTTTTCTTTTGGGAAATTGTGTTACAGCGAGTGGCTGGACCATTCCTCATCCGAAAACATCCGAGTTCTCATCTGCCTGAGATGAAAACACTGTTGGGGAATATAGACAACTATATAGAGTTAGCTAATGACTAAGGCTAGTTTTTTTACTGGCTGATGGTGGAAACCAGGTCAAAATATCAGGAATATCAATGTTTCCCTCCAACATGTTGGTAAATCGTTATGAAAAGGCTTCTTATGACTAAAATATCACAGTAATTACAATTAGCGTCCAACAAAGACTACCATATGGCGAAACCTCAACATTTTGTCACAACTCGCAAACTTTCTAGTAGTAACACAGTAAACACATACATGACCTGATTTAAACAGGATTAGGAAATCTGAGCACAGAAAAATAAGATACAAGGACACACTAGAATGATCCTGGCATGTTTACGTTGCTTCTTCTTTTACATTTATTGCTTTATGTTCATGTAAATTGTGTTGTGTTATGTTAGTTCTAATTTTGTGTTCACACTTTTTTTTCTATGTTCGTGTTCACATGTGAAACTTATTGAGTTGTTCCATTTCCCCCTTTCAGCTCTGTGGCTAACCACCAACCTGTTACAATGCTAAAAGTGTGAGTTGCCAGTTAAAGAGCTCTTGCATTGTTTCTCTGTTTTGAGGTCAGGTCTCTTCTTCACAAAACACCACAATACGTAAACGCTGTGAAACTAAATACAAGGTACACAAAGCGCAAAAATTCAGGGAGTGTGTTCTGGGTGGAGCTGGGGGGAAATGCCTGCAGAATGAAGCAGGGAGCATTAACCAACATGTTTTTTTAAAATCATAATTATTATAGTATAGATACAATATTGTGTATGAGTCGTTTTAGAGTTGATCTTTAATCTTTTCCACCAAGGCATGTATCTATTTAAATTTCCACATTAAAAAAAATTATATAAGATTATAACTTATAAGGTTGATTTCCTGAATTTATACTTTCTTCTTTTAGAAAGTGTTTCATGAGCTCCATGGCTTAATTCACCTCATAAAGGTAAGGATTGAAATAATATGAAATAATAATATAGTATGTCTATGTCAGTTGATCTGTACAATAACACAAGTATTATAAATTTTTTGGAAATGTTTTCAGCATGTATTTGCTGCTTTTTCAGTACATGGAGTCAGGCTGCAGTTCATATCTGGAAAATAAAGAGCGTGCACTGGAAACCGAACAGCTCGTCACCATGACCTCTAAGAAACACTCGAACAATAGTATAAAAACATTTTTATTACTTTTGTAATTTTTTTTTGTTTGTTTGTTTTTTTACTTTCCTTGTAGATGTGTGTTAAAAACTGGCCATGGCTGAAGAGCAGAGAAAAGTGGCCGATTGTGAAGCTCATAAGTGTAATAATCTTTACTGCCCCCTTGTGCTCATAATGATACATTGCGTTGTTTAAAACCGACATAATGGACGGATGGACTTAATTGTGGACATTTGGGTGTTACAGTAGCAAAAAAAGAACTCATTATTTAACATTATTTACAAAAACATGCAAAAATGTAATATTGATGATTGCACTGCATGTTTTTTAGAGGACACACCCAAACACTGAAATACCTCAACATTTTTAGAATGTAAGTGTACTCATAATATTTGTCCCTTTTTTTTTTCTCTCATCAGTGTTTAACTATTGGATCAATGTCTAGAAGTATAAAATACATTTTAAAAATGTGTAAAATAATGCAAATAATTAGATCAACATACAGTATATACTGTATATGTATATGCCGTTTGGATAGTGTGAAGGTAAATGTAATTTATGCTGAGTTCAGCAATTTTAAATTTACCACTGCATCAATGAAGGAAACGTTCTCAGTTCAATGCGTCGCCATCTTGATTCCTCATGATTCCTTTATCATAATTCTGGTCGATGCTGGACTCTGTGTCCTATCAAACAGAGAAAGAACAAATCCAAATCAAATAACAGTCAGGAATTGTTATTGTTTCACTATTTATCTAAAAGTAATATAATTTTAACCATTCTTCACCAATAAAAGACCTAATTGTCTGTTTTACTGACCAAAACTAATGTATAATGCATAAAGGGGTGGTACTGTACTAATGGAGTCAAATTGAGGAAAGTCACAGGTAGGCTTGTACATTAATGATTTTTCTTTTTCTTCAATAGAATTAACTTTGGTGTGGTAACAGCGATCCTTGATTATTTTCCTGTAGCATAACACCCTGTCGTGTTTCATTCCTTACTTGTTGCTGGGTTTTCTAGTTTCTAGTGGCAGTGTTATCTTGCTAAACAGATGTCACCTGTTTGTATTCAAATTGCATACACTTAAATCAGTGGCTTAACAATGAGCTGATGGGATGACTGTGACGCATTAGAGTAGATACAAAAGAAAAATGTTTGTTGAGAATGTGTGTTAATGTTACCTGATCTTCATAAACCTGTTGACCGTGCACTGCATTAACATTCATCTGAATCCAAATTGTAGTCATCGCGCATTTTATTAGCCCTCACATGCTGGGCAGTGGGGAGGCCTCCATGTGGCTCTGCATGGCATCTAAATACACAAAGTCATGCTCTTTAGAGACATATATAGTCTTGTAGTAGACATATGGGAAGTGGTAGCTGCCAAGCTGCCACTGCTGGACCCTCGAGCAAGGTCCTTAACCCTCAACTGCTCAGTTGTATAACCGAGATAAATGCCATTAAAGCATATCCACTTTTGAAATCAGCACAGTTGAAAATTCTGACATTTAATAATTCTTGAAGAACTTGTGACCCCTGTTTTTCTTATACTTGCGTCATACTGTAGGATATTGTTAAGCTATGTGCATAAGCACATTTATGTATAAATAGAAGATTTTTTTTTTTTTTTTTTTAATAGCAGGGAGGGTCGGCATTTACACATTTAAGTTCTGATCCAATTTGAGTTGTGAATTCAATCATCTCCATAAGACAATCTTTGTGAATTTGGTGTTTACAACCAAACAAAACAAAGCAAAACGAAATTACAGCTAATCTTTGGTAGTTGGTGATATTCTTTATTTTAAGAAATAAAGATAAGGTGATTTGCTGATTTTCTTTATTTTAAACATACATGTATTAAGATTACATGGTGGTCACGAGAGGATAAAAATAGTGAAATAAACATTTAATAGTTGTTATGTTTTATATGCAATATGTTTTATATGTAATAATAATATAGTGTGAGATATGACATTGTGGCCCTGCGGTCCAGTCAACTCTGACACCGTCATGCTTCCACTGTGCTGAGTCGTGGTGTTGAAGGGTGGAAAAAGTGCACTGCTTCCATCTACGGTCCAAGAGATGACAGCACTTGGCTTGGCCTCTGCTTTACACACACACTGTAGTTTACTGTCTTGCGTGGAGCAAAATAAACCGGGCAAGATCGACGGAGAGTCTGAGATGCAGGGGGAGAAAAAGGTAAGATGTATGATTTGGCAAATTAAAGGCTTGAATGTTACAAGAATGGTTTTTTTTTTTAAATAATCAAATAAAATAAACTGAAAAGAAATGTAAACATGCCCATTCAGCCTTTGCATAGGTGACACTTTAGTCCATAGCTAGATATTTCAGAGTTTCAATACTGAGAAGTAAAGTGGAAGTATCTGCCTCTCTAGGTGATGCAGAAGGAAGCCAAAGTGAAATACTACAAAGCTACTGAAATCCACTGAGTGGCAGTTCAGCAGGCAGATATACTCTGTCAGAGGAGAAGGCTGCAGGAACTCAAGCACTGTTTACAACCGTGGTGAGCAGAAAAGCATCTCAGAACACACACGTCGAATCTTGAGGCGGATCGGCAACAACAACAGAAGACCACATCGGATTCTCCTCCTGGCAGCCAGAAACAGGAATCTATATACAGTGGGTATAGAAAAGAATCACCCCCCTTTAAAATAATCACATTTTGTCAGCCTGAAATGAAAACAGACACAGTTTTTGTTTTATCCAGCTGTATTTACTTATTGTAACTGAGCTTTGTGTGTTGTTGAGAAGGTGATTAGCCACACCTTACTGACTTACAAGTCATTTTTAGGAGGGGGGGTGATCCTTTTTCCAACTCAGTGATTCTGTTTTTTTATTTTAAAAAATTTCTGACATGTTGGTGTTATATCTTTCACTTGGATGTTATAAATTGCACTGAGTAAATACAGCTGGATAAAACAAAAACTGTGTCCATTTTCATTTCAGGCTGAAAAGCAACAAAATGTGATTATTTTAAAAGGGGGAGGGGGGATTCTTTTATATACCCACTGTATATAACTGGATAGCTCATGACGTCACCAACAGTGAAGCTACTGCGCCGCCATCTTTGTATTCCCTAACATTCTGAACTATGGGTTGTAATCACTGATCTATACCTCTCTATACATCTCTCTCTCATATATATATATATATATATATATATATATATATATATATATATATATATATATATATATATATATATATATATATATACAGGTGCATCTCAATAAATTAGAATGTCGTGGAAAAGTTCGTTTATTTCAGTAATTCAACTCAAATTGTGAAACTCGTGTATTAAATAAATTCAATGCACACAGACTGAAGTAGTTTAAGTCTTTGGTTCTTTTAATTGTGATGATTTTGGCTCACATTTAACAAAAACCCACCAATTCACTATCTCAACAAATTAGAATATGGTGACATGCCAATCAGCTAATCAACTCAAAACACTTGCAAAGGTTTCCTGAGCCTTCAAAATGGTCTCTCAGTTTGGTTCACTAGGTAAGCCACAAACATTCATTGCCAAAGAAGCTGGCTGTTCACAGAGTGCTGTATCCAAGCATGTTAACAGAAAGTTGAGTGGAAGGAAAAATTGTGGAAGAAAAAGATGCACAACCAACCGAGAGAACCGCAGCCTTATGCGGATTGTCAAGCAAAATCGATTCAAGAATTTGAGTGAACTTCACAAGGAATGGACTGAGGCTGGGGTCAAGGCATCAAGAGCCACCACAAACAGACGTGTCAAGGAATTTGGCTACAGTTGTCGTATTCCTCTTGTTAAGCCACTCCTGAACCACAGACAACGTCAGAGGCATCTTACCTGGGCTAAGGAGAAGAAGAACTGGACTGTTGACCAGTGGTCCAAAGTCCTCTTTTCAGATGGGAGCAAGTTTTGTATTTCATTTGGAAACCAAGGTCCTAGAGTCTGGAGGAAGGGTGGAGAAGCTCATAGCCCAAGTTGCTTGAAGTCCAGTGTTCAGTTTCCACAGTCTGTGATGATTTGGGGTGCAATGTCATCTGCTGGTGTTGGTCCATTGTGTTTTTTGAAAACCAAAGTCACTGCACCCGTTTACCAAGAAATTTTGGAGCACTTCATGCTTCTGTCAGCTGACCAGCATTTTGAAGATGCTGATTTTATTTTCCAGCAGGATTTGGCACCTGCCCACACTGCCAAAAGCACCAAAAGTTGGTTAAATGACCATGGTGTTGGTGTGCTTGACTGGCCAGCAAACTCACCACACCTGAACCCCATAGAGAATCTATGGGGTATTGTCAAGAGGAAAATGAGAAACAAGAGACCAAAAAATGCAGATGAGCTGAAGGCCACTGTCAAAGAAACCTGGGCTTCCATACCACCTCAGCAGTGCCACAAACTGATCACCTCCATGCCACGCCGAATTGAGGCAGCAATTAAAGCAAAAGGAGCCCCTACCAAGTATTGAGTACATGTACAGTAAATGATCATACTTTCCAGAAGGCCAACAATTCACTAAAAATGTTTTTTTTATTGGTCTTATGAAGTATTCTAATTTGTTGAGATAGTGAATTGGTGGGTTTTTGTTAAACGTGAGCCAAAATCATCACAATTAAAAGAACTAAAGACTTAAACTACTTCAGTCTGTGTGCATTGAATTTATTTAATACACGAGTTTCACAATTTGAGTTGAATTACTGAAATAAATGAACTTTTCCATGACATTCTAATTTATTGAGATGCACCTGTATATATATATATATATATATATATATATATATATATATATATATATATATATATATATATATATATATATATATATATATATATATATATATGGTCAGTGGTCAGAGCTCTGAAGCATGAAACAAATATACAGCGGATATTTGTGTACAGAGAATATTTAACCACATAAATATAAACTTGTTCGTAACAGGGATGATGTGTGTTTCATTTTAATGTTTTTATAGAGATTTCACTCCGTGCTGTTAGAATATCAGCTTTGTGCTCAAAAGGTAAGAACAGAAAGCTTAGCAACAACCACCGGCTAAACACTAAACACTAAAACACTAACACTTAAACAGCAACACTTCAACACTACTGTAATCTACTGAGGGAAAATATACAGAAAATAATAACTTTATTATACCAATAGGCGTTAAATACAGCTGTGTGTTATAGTGTATATTAGCTGTGTGTGTGTGTGTGTGTGTGTGTGTGTGTGTGTGTGTGTGTGTGTGTGTGTGTGAAGGCGATTCCAGGTTGCCAGATTCTCAGAGCCAAAACAGCCCAAAGAAAGTGACAAACCACTCAACATGACCTGATTTAAAAGCATTCTGAGATGTTTTTCTGCTCTCCATGGTTGTAAAGAGTGGTTAATTTGAGTTATTGTAGTTTTTTTGTCAGCTCAAACCAGTCCGGCCATTCTCCTCTGACCTCTCTCATCGTCAAGGCTTTTTCACCTGGAGAAAATTCATTACTAGCCCTTAACCACTGAGAAACAACTGTCTAGATTTTCTACTGCACAGAGATACAGCCAGCTGTATAGTGTATGTTGAAGCGGACACAAGCAAAACGAGCTGACAAAAGAAGCAAAGGGAGCTGAAAATAGACTTTGACTCACTGCTTCCTAAATTAAACTGTGCCAGGTAACTAAAGTACCCCATTAATGTTTATTTATTTATTAAATAACACTATAGAGCAAAAGCTCTAGTTAGCAAATTCAGCATCTCTTCACTTGAGCCTGAGAAGGCAATGAACTTGTATCTGGTACAGAATTCACAGTTCTCTTTAGGATCTTTCTTGTTTGATATCCAATAACTCAAAACATTTTTAGATGTCTCTCGTAGTCCTGTGGTCTAAAAAAGTGTTGGCTACACAGATGCTAACAGACGCTAACCACTTGTTTTACTACACCTTTTGCTTTTATATTTCGTGTTTATCACACTGGTCACTCTACTGGTATTCTTGACCCACATTTTTAACTGTGATGTGTAAGGAATAATTTGGGGTGTGTTGTTATAAGAAAATAAATAATGACTGGGTTGTGTGATGGAGCTGAGTTACTGTTCCCATACTTTCATAAAGTTGATTATTTTCCTACAATTTGTTACTTATAACAAGTGATATTTTTTAAAAAAAATCTGTTTATAATTACATTTAATGTTGTGCAACGTCAAAAAACAAGTTTGTTCCTGTTATCACTTACATTATAGCAGCTATGAACAGTTGTTCCCTCACCGGTGTCGCGTTTCTTATTTCTCATAAATAATCAAAGAAAAAAATTGCAGCATATCAGGTTACTGAGACACCAAAAATCCCTCTATCCTGTTGTTGGAAATTATAAAGGACTGTTACAAAGCACTGACACTGGAGACTCCTTCCATAAATCCTAAATGAGCATCTTCTCACAGAAAACTTCAGCATATCAAAGATTACACACCGTAGTAACTGAGTATCTGCACACTGAAGTTTAGAGATGCAATATCAAAATCGTACACTATATTACACTGGATTGCCACTTTAATATAGATCTCTAGAACACCCTGCTTAGGTGTTTAGAAAGAAACTTACACTGGAAAACATATCAAGACTACTCACAATGGACATTGAACGATAACTGCTTTGATTCACCCCGTCCGATGGAGTTAGTGGCAATGCAGGAAACAGACGTGTCTCTCATCACATCTTGAAGGACACGAGTACTTCCATTGTGGTGGATGGTGGTGTTGTTTTGGGTGACGAACCACTCATAGGCTATGAGTTCAGGCTTGCCCTTGCTGGTACGTCAACGTGAGATCTCGCTACCCTCGACTACAGTCATACATCCAGTGTAACCTATTTTCATGTCCGTGGGGGCATCTGATGAAATAAAAGAAAATAAAAGTTCTGTTCATAATGCAATTCAGTCAAAGACCCCAAATTCATAGACATATTTTTTGGTAAACGATTAACTAACGTTTGCTTCATGAATTGATTTGATAATATATTTAGTCATAAAACAACACTTACATTTTAACACTGGGATACTATGCACCCCTGAACTGCAAGTTGTGAAAAAAAGTTAAAAATGCTATGTCATTATGTTCTATTGACTTACTAACTCATTATTTCATCATATTCAATCAAACTCAACATATTCAACATAAATATTTTGACTAATTTTTTGGATATTAGTTCTGTATGCTGTTTCCCCAGATACAGCATATACTAACTAGTACTGCTAGAATGGATTATGATACTATGATAAGCAAAATGTATCATTCATTTTATTTATGTATTCATTTAATTGATATACACTGATCAGCCATAACATTAAAACCACCTGCCTAATATTGTGTAGGTCCCCCTTGTGCCATCAAAACAACTCTGACCCATCGAGGCATGGACTCCACAAGATTTCTGAAGGTGTGCTGTGGTATCTGGCACGAAGACGTTAGCAGCAGGTCAATTAAGTCCTGTAAGTTGCGAGATGGGGCCTCCATCCCAGGGTTGCTTTTTGTCATGTTCCTCAAATCATTCCTGAACATTTTTTTGCAGTGTGGCAGGGTGCATTATCCTGCTGAAAGAAGCCACTGCCATTAAGGAATACCATGAAGGGGTGTACTTGGTCTGCAACAATATTTAGGTAGGTGGTACGTGTCAAAGTAACATCCACATGAATGCCAGGACCCAAGGTTTCCCAGCAGAACATTGCCCAGAGCATCACACTGTCTCTGCCGTCTCACCTTCTTCCCATAGTGCATTCTGGTGCCATTTCTTCCCCAGGTAAGCGATGCACACGCACCCGGCCATCCACATGATGTAAAAGAAAACGTGATTCATCAGACCAGGCCACCATCTTCCATTGCTCCATGGTCCAGTTCTGTTGCTCAAATGGTCATTGTAGGTGCTTTTGGCAGTGGACAGAGGTCAGCATGGCCACTTAGACTGATATGCAGCTATGCAGCCACATATGCAGCAATTTGCTATGCACTGTGTGTTCTGACACCTTTCTATCATATCCAGCATTTTTCAGCAATTTGTGCTACAGTAGCTCTTCTGTGAGTTCGGACCAGACGGGCTAGCCTTTGCTCCCCACATGCATCAGTGAGTCTTGGGCACCCATGACCCAGTCACCAGTTCACTGGTTGTCCTTCCTTGGACCATTTTTGGTAGGTACTAACCACTGCATACCAGGAACACCCCATAAGACCTGTCATTTTGGAGATGCTCTGTCCCACTCATCTAGCTATCACAATTTGGCCCTTATTAAATAATAAAACAGTAATAGTTTGTTACATTTATATTGCACTTTTCTATACACTCAAAGTACTTTACATAGTATGGGGAACTCTCCTCAACCACCACCAGTGTGTAGCACCCACCTGGATGATGCGACAGCAGCTATAGTGCGCCAGAATGCCCACCACACACCAGCTATTGGTGGAGAACAGAGGGATGTAGCCAATTCAGGGATGGAGATTATTAGGGGGCCATGATAGACAAGGGCCAATTTCACCAGGACACCGAGGTTATACCCCTACTCTTTGTGGGAAGTGACCTGGGATTTTTAATGACCACAGAGTCAGGACCTCAGTTTAACTTCTCATCCGAAAGACGGTGCTCTTTTTACAGTATGGTGTCCCCGTCACTATACTGGGGCATTAGGACCCACACAGACCACAGGGAGAGCACCACCTACTGGCCTCCCTAACACCACTTTCAGCAGCAACCTTAGTTTTCCCCATGAGGTCTCCCATTCAGGTACTGGCCAGGCTCGACCCCACTTAGCTTCAGTGTGAAACCAGGTGAGAACTGCAGGGTAATATGGCTCTAGCCCAAAAAATAAAAAAAAGTAAAAGTTGCTCAGATCCTTATGCTTGTCCATTTTTCCTGCCTCCAACAAATCAACTTCGAGAACTGACTGTTCACTTGCTGTCTAATATATCCCACCCCTTGACAGGTGCCATTGTAACAAAGTTAATCAATGTTATTGATGTCACCTGTCCATGGTTTTAATGTTATGGCTGATCAGTGTATGTATATGGGTTAACCAAATTCCATTAAAGCAATGTCTAGCATACTTACTATCTGGGAAAAAGCATGTGGAATAAGAATTATAAGCTAATATTCAATAAATTGGTCCAGTTGCTAGATTATGTGGTGTTAAATATTAAAGTGATATGAGACGATATACTGAAATGACAAGATCACACAAAATAAAGATTTATTAAGTTATTAAGTTAACGTATAATGAGATATTAAGTTGAAATAATGACAGAGCACTTCAATTTTATTTTCACAACCTGTAGAAAGCAACTACTGAGGATTATCTGCGCTCAGCTTTAGACTTGATATCAAATGTGAAATCATGCTTATAGACTCTCACTTACATGAGACATCGAGCGAAACTGAATCACTCTCTAAAGATTGTCCACTGAGAACGCTCCTGCAGCTGAGACGTTTGTCCCGATCTTGGCGAGTTACTTTGAACGTAGCAGTGGCCTCAGTTACCCATAATCCCTCCGCGTCCTTCGTGTGGGTCAGTACATTAGAAATGGAACGCAAGCCCTGCCAGTCCATCTGTGGTGGAGATGAGGGGCAGGAATGGCAGAATTTGCATGTTGCAGTGAATGGCTTCCCCTCTACCGGTGTTCTTCCCACAGACATTTGAGGTTGCACGGGATTCACTGTGAGAAAAGAACAGATGTTAGTAAGATTTCACACCAGAGAACTTAACACAATGATTACAAGAACATTGAATGTCTGGTGATAGCAGATTACAAGGCTTTACATGGTATCATTTTCAGGCCGATTTTGCTGTTGAGGACAAAAATCAAACATCATAAAAGAATTCTTTGGTCGTGAGTTGACATTAGAGTTCTTAGAGCACATAATGTGATGTGAATTTTTTTTTAAAATTAAAATCTTAGCATGTGAGTGCTGCTGCAATGCTTGTCTAATAGCCACTAATAGGAGGATGGCATAGTATGATGTGAAACTCACAGGATGGTTACAAATACAATAGTGGCGATGACAAAACAGCTTTAGCTAAGCAGTACATTCAGGTGGAGAAGGTACCAACTATATTTGTATTACAAGTGACAATTATTTATCATTTTTTGCCCAGTTTTCTCACCAATTTGGTCACCTGCCAATTCCCATCCACCAGCCAGCACTACCCTATCATACGACAGATAAATCTTACGAACTGCTGCTCATGCTGTGTCACAGGGCAGCATAACACAGTTTGAGGAAAGTGCTATCTGCCCTCTTCTGCATACATAAGCTCACAAATGGCCACAATTGGCTAGTTGGCCACGCAGACAGCATGTGTAAATGCTTCTGTTGCACCACTTGGGATCCATGAGTGATAACCTTAGTGGCTTAATGTGCTTCTACTTTCAGATTTGTAATGAAATGTAAAAAGCCCAGGTGTATAAACACTTCATGTGTAACACAATGCCACTTATTATATCTGTCTAGAACACATTATCTGCTCATTCTGGATAATGTATTCATATTTGGTTACACCTAAGGTATACAGTATATCATGTCTATACTCACAGATATTTATTTTGATGCTTCGGTCATAAAATCCTTTGTCTTCCCCACCAGATTTCCAGATCTATATGTACAGGTCCACCTCGCTGTCCTGCTGCTGGACATGGTCAATTCTTAAAGTGCAGTTTCCATCTTGGGCATTTCCCGGGACTGATGTCCTTCCTCTAAACTCATCCATTATCTCACTGCGGTCATTGGAGTACACAACTGAGTAGCTCATTCATCTATGTACGTACCACTTGACATTACTGTAGTGGACAGTGCTGCACGGCACCAACACACAGCTGCCCTTGACGGCTTTGACTGGTCCCTGTATGTACACGTCCCAGCAGTGACACACACCACCAAGTAATGAAACTGAGAAGATGAGATAGACCATTAATTTCTCCTTGTTTATAAATCAGAAAAGACAACCAGTGGCTTTCCATTTAATAGATAGGATTGTAGCATTTGCAGAAAGTCTGAAACTTTGTCCTGAAACTGAGTCCTGAACATGGGGGGGGAATATATATATATATATATATATATATATATATATACAGTACTGTGCAAAAGTTTTAGGCACATGCAAAGAAATGC
The DNA here is from genome assembly GCA_023630585.1 of Cranoglanis bouderius. Taxonomy (NCBI): domain Eukaryota; kingdom Metazoa; phylum Chordata; class Actinopteri; order Siluriformes; family Cranoglanididae; genus Cranoglanis; species Cranoglanis bouderius. Next base: position 25,213,258 of record CM042539.1, read on the forward strand.
TGTAGAGCAAAGATGCCTTCAAAGTAATGAAATTAAATGTTTCTACATTTAAAGAAAAATACTGTAAAGAACAGTAAACAGTAGTAAATGAAACAAATTCAATATTTGGTGTGACAAAAAAATTAAGAAGTAGTCTCTGGTACAGTTAGTGCAGTTTTATAAGGAAGTGAGCTGGTAAGTTTTATTGAGCATCTTGCAGAACCAGACAGTTCTTCTGGAGACTTTGACTTTCACACTCGCTTCTTATTTTTGCAGAAAAACCCAGCAGCCTTCATTGTGTTTTTTGTCTGAAAAGTGTCTTTTACATAATATGCTGCTTTCTTTAATGACATACAAACATTTTTCTGTAACATTTAATTTTGTGCTAGAAAACTAATGTTTGGGAATCTAAAATGTTTTTTGTACTGACTTGATAATGTAGAAGTCATAAAATAAAAAATCTATAACAAAGTTTATCCTAAAAAAAAAAAAAATAGGGTGCCTAAAACTTTTGCACAGTGATGTATTTCAATCACCTTCTCCCTCATCATTTCTGGAATTGCTTTCACCTTTGGCATAGTGTGTTGCTCGGTAAGACCTTTAAACCAACTCCATGCTGTTGAAAAAGTTCCATTTAAGTGTTGATTTGATTAAACAGGGTTTTCAGTAATCAGGCCTGGTTGTGTCTAGTCCAGCTGAACCCCATTATGTTTCATAGATTTGGAGAATTGGTAACTACAGGGGCAAATACATTTTCACACAGGCCCAGGTGGTATTGGATAACTTTTTCACTTCAATAAAAAACCATCACTTAAAAACTGTATTTTGTGTTTACTCAGGTTGCCTGAATTTTATCTTAGATTTTGTTTTAATGTCTGAAACAATTTACAGTAGTACGAGATATACACAAAAACAAGAAATCAAGATGGGGCAAATACTTTTTCACAGCATCATATATTAAAACATGTACTAACATTGTGGTCGTTATTCACACATGAATTCATAAGGCTGATGTTGTAGTTAAGGTTAGCTCTTCATTAGTTCCTGATTAGTACATGCCTTAACTCATCATTAGTTCATAATTAAGTATTAATTCAGGTATTACTCTATGATTATTCATATACTGATACTGTAAAGTGTTACCATTCACACTAAACCTACACTTCTGTCTTTTGTCCTTTTGTGTAATTTGTACTATGATTACACAATGTTTGATAAGAAAACATTTGTTTATTTATTTATTTTAACCGCAAATAAGATAATGTGGATGCCAAAAATGAAAGCTTAAATATTTTTTTCCTTTTACATTTAAAAGACAGGGGACGCTGAGCCCTTCTAGCCCATTTATACAAGCCACCCCTGAGCATAGTATTGACAGAGCACACTTAAAATAGAGATGAACATATCCTTCATGGCAGATGTGTCACTGCGAATTAGGTTTTTCACCCTTCCACATTATAACACTCATTAGTGCAATTATTTTACCTGCAGTGAAGAGCTGAGTGAGTGTCCCAAATCCATCCATTACTGTGTTACAAAATCACGGGGAAGACAGGATGCATTCGCTGGGGAAATAATGAGGTTTATTCAGAACATTCAAAAGAAACGGAACAGTCACAAAACCAAAAGTATATGGACAGGGAACACAAAATCCTGGGAGGCAAAAGGGAAACAAACAATAATCCACTTGGTAATATACCCACAGAAGAGTACAACATAAATCCAAAATGCAGGATATTACATATTACAAAGTTAGCAAAACAGTAATCCAAAGAGAGCAAGGTACAAATTCAAACGAATATCCAGGTAAGGGTCCATGGTTTAGGAAACGTGAGCAAAAAAAAAAAAAAGCACAGAACCTTCGTTCATATCCTTTCACCCATTTGGTTATACATTTATTTATTTATCCTTATTAACTCATATCTAACACTCTGCGAGGAAGCTGAAACGGGAAGAGGTTTAAATAAAGAGGGTAATCAAAAACAAACGAGATAAAACACAAAACACCTGAAACTCATAATCAAACAATAAACGGAAAACCTATCAGTGAATGGGGCGGAGACATGACGTAAACCAGGGAGCAGAAAACCAATGAAAGACCGGGGGCGGAGACATGACGTAAAACAAAAACAAAAGCACATGGCAAAGTAAACAAAACGGTAGTTCGTGAATGTGGAGCTTCCTCGACGGTGGTGCTGAGAACGGAATGCAGAAGTGTTCGAGTCAGTCGCTTGCCAAGAGAACGAGAGGAAACTCTAACATACCGGAATTTCGTCTGGAGAAAACAAGAAATAAAAGGACTCTTCACACATGCTAACAGGGTCCCACTGGCTTTTTATTCACAGCTGAACAAGTAAAAGTGCATTAAAGAAGAAAAAACAAGCTGGTGGTTGAGGTGGTTTGAAGCTTCTAGAAAAATTCACGGTTTCTATTCATATTCAGATAATTGTGTAATACAGTGTAGTGTAGAGTATAAAGTTAAACTATTCGACCTGGAATACATTTAGGAGTATATAATCTGACCTGGAGCCTGTAGATTTGTACAGAAAAACTAATCATCTATCTAATCCATATCCCGTTGCTCACCCTAGGACTCTTATTCACGGTTCATACTGAACATCCTTTAAACACTCTTAGTACTATTTGTCTTTACTCTTCTACATCTGTATATTGCGACGATTTATAATCCCATGATACAGTTACACCCAGAAGAGGATGTTGAAAAACAAAACAAAAAAATACCTGCGAGCAGCAATTATCGGGGTTCAAGCACTTTAAGAACTTTAACGCATGTGTAAAAATGCATGTATTATTTAGCAAGCATGTAAGCACTTAAATTGGAGATGAAACAAGACAATTTTCAGAGATTTACCATAGAAATATGTTGTTTTTATTGACATTTATAACTGTTATAGTGCTACCTATTGCCCAGTCTCTGTAGAATTTTGTATGCTTCCTTAGAATCATAAGATGCATGTGCTTACCTCAAGTCATGAAGTTGTGAAGTTTGTTTAGGATTATAGGCCCATATTTTTAAATGACCCTGCCATCCAAAGAATTTTTTTTAATAAATTGTTCTACATTCCAGAGAATTGTACTTGTTGAGGTTGAACGAAAAACGTAGGACTACTCCGCAAAAGTAGTTGTTGTTGTTTTTTTTTTGTCACAAATATTTAATGATTTGATTGACACCAGTGATTCTTGAGGAAAAGTTGTTAAGTATTAGGACGTCTAATATTTTATATGAATAATGTGTGTATGTGTGAAACATTGCATACTATACAGTCATCTATACGCATGTAAAATGTGATAGCGCCTCCCAGTTGCCGATTTCAAATACAGCATCTTCACACACAATTCAAAATGGCTGATTCCCAAAATGACCGGCATAGTAAATTACAATAATTTACGATGAATTATACAGAAGTTATAAGCAAAAAATTTTAAAAATTATATCTCATGACCAGTACTTTAACTACTTTGTTATCATTTTTGACCACAAGGTCCTGAAACTTTTTGAGTGCCTTCAGGGCAAATTCCATAATTACAAGCCTGTTATTATATTATCTGTTATATTATCTGTTCATAATATACAGCATTTTACATTTCATATCTCGTGAACACTAGGGGGCACTGTTCAATAACTGCGCATATACCCTCAAGTCATGATGCCTGTGACATAGGTTATGTCTCAACCAGCTCCCTAGTTCAGTTGTCAGAGCACTGATCAACCATTTTAAGGGCTGTCTCAATTGCAAAATCCTTCCAGTGCACTAGAACATTCGCTCCCTAAAAAATCCCAGGGAGCGTTGATGCTCACTATGCTACCTTACTGGAAATGACGTTATGTTTTCTGAAGCCTCTCAGCTCAAAAAAAAAAAAATGGTGGATGAATTCTCAGCCAACTTCCGGCTACAAATGTAGCTTGTTATCATTGTTGTAGCTCTGAAATGATTATTTACATTAGCAATTTTAACTTTATTTGATGGTCTATATATGCTTTGATTGAGTCTAACAACTTTTAAGTGTTTAATGATTTTTTTTTAAAAAAATCCACTAGCTTGCCTATGATCTTGCTTGACATATTATGACAGAAATGCATGTGATTAAGCTAACAAACTATATGACATATAAAACTTAAATATTTTTAAGTTTTTCATTTTTGGTGAGGTTTTACAACGCGAGTGTGTAGTCATAGGGAGTAGGTAGGAAGCCAGGGTCCTTAACAGTGCCCGAAATTGTGCACACAATATACTGATTCACAACCTACTGAACTAGGGAGCTGGTTGAGACACACCCATATACTAAGTTTGGTCTGAATACGCTAAAGCGTTACGGAGATATAGCCATAACCATTTCGGCATGCTCACCGTCAAATTCGTTTGCATGTTATTGGAGAATGGATGGTCTATCAAAAAGCGTTTAATAAATTTTTGCATAGTCTGATGATGGTCTGCATCAAATTTGGTGAAGATTAGATGAACTGTCTAGGATGAGCTCGAAAAAGTAGGTTTTGCAGAAAATTCAAAATGGCTGAAAATCAAGTCAGGCGGAAATTGAAACCATGGTATGCAATTGACTTGAGCCAAGGAATCGGAAGAAAACGAATTTTGGTCCTAGCCCTTATGGTTCAAAAGTTATTAGCATAAACATGAGTGCAAATTTGAGCTGCTGGTGGCAATTAGAGGGTTTGAGATAGCGACTCCAAATTGGCTATGATAATATTTCAGACTGTCCCCTATCTGTGTGCCAAATTTCATAACTTTCCTATGTATGGTTCTATGGGCTCCCATAAAACCAAGAGCAGAAGAAGAAGAAGAAGAAGAAGAAGAAGAAGAAGAAGAAGAAAAAGTGAAACTGTAAAACTTCTACAGTCGGTCAAACCAGAGCTACCACACTGAATGGAAAGGTTTAAAATGATCATTCACAGACACGTTCCTACCTTCAAAAGGTGCAAAGTGGCTTTGCTGTTGTGCTGCTCGCTTGCTTGTGGTGATGGGAGTGTACACTTTGCTCTTTTTAAGTCAAGGAGCTCAAGAGACCAACAGCTCAGCCCATTTTTTTTAAAGCTTCTCTACATGCAGGTAGTCTGCAGTAAGTTTATTACTAGATAATAAAACCAGTTTATTGCTAGATAATTTAATACGATAATTTTCTAAATAACACTGTACCATCTTTGATGGTTTAAGACTGTAGTGATGAAGTAATCCTACACATACAGTACTATGTGTAACGTTGCAGTAGATGATTATCATGATGATGATGATGATGATGGTGATGATGATGGTGTTCTTACCTTACACTCCTACAAATCTGATGGCAGATTTTTCTGCCAGCAGGCTCCTAAGTTTCTGTTACACACTGCACTCTGTATCCGTCCAGAAATCTTCCTCTTTCCCTAAAACATTGTCATCTGGCATGTGTTTTTTTTCTCAGTGCAGTTGCTCAACCCTAAAATAAGTTTGATGGCAAAATCTGAACTGAAAGTGAGAAAACAGAACAAGTAGTATCGTGTGCGTGCTGATCGCTCAATTGTGTTCGCTTTTGCTCTTTGAAAGGAAGTTTCGAGAACTTTCGGAGAACCACCTACTAAAGTTATGAAAGGCTGTTGTGGTCCTTGGGGTCTTACAGTGAATGTGTGTGGGGAAAAATATCTTCAGGACGTTTCTGCGCCGCCCTGGACGTCAAATGAACTCGCCCTTTAGTTTGTTTAATCAGAAACTGGATAAGTCATTCGGAAATCTTGAATTATCCCTGTATTTGTTAGGAAAGAAAACGCCCTCAACTCGGAATGATGCCGTTTTTAAATACTCCTTGTGTGCGCGCGCACTGCAGCGTCGAGCGTCACCATGGTTACACAGCAGCCACCAACAGCGCGCCTTCTCATTGGTTCCTTCATGTAGACCTCGGAACACGGGGACGTCCGGTTCGTTCACGGGTTTGTTGTCATGTTGACTGCATTTTGACAATTAAGTTGCGACCTTGAGATTAAAACTTCCAATGGCCGCTGGCGTTTTCGATTAAAAAACAGGTGAGAGACTACACGAGGACATTTTGTTGCGTATTGAGCCTGTCAATTATTCATTATTTACATATTTAACATTTACCAGTTACACTCTCAGACCGAACTGAATTCCAGTGAGTTACATTTACATTAATGGTGGCGATTATTAATTAACACCTGCTGTTTCAGTAAAACTTTTACAATTATATACAAATATTTACAAAGTAAACTGCTATTCCATTCCTTTAAAGAGGTAGACTAATGTGTGGTAAAAAGGTAAAAATGACACAGAATGTAATTACAAGTAAGTATGAAAGTATACTAGTATGGATGTATGCAAGTGTACCGATATGGAAGTATGGAAGTATGCAAGTATGCATTAGTAACTGGAACCAGGTTTTTCTTTATTATATTTTTACATAGCATTATAGATTATAGATAACTGTATTTACTTTACTACTTTACTGTATTTACTTTACTACTTTATTTTGTTTATATATATATATATATATATATATATATATATATATATATATATATATATATATATATATATATATATATATATATGTGTGTGTGTGTGTGTGTGTGTGTGTGTGTGTGTGTGTGTGTGTGTGTGTGTGTGTGACCTAAAACATCATTAGACTTTCACACAAGTCCTAAAAGTAGACAAATCAGACAAAAATTATTATACTTGGTCATTTATTTATTGAGTAAACTGAATATCTGTGAGTGGCAAAAGCATATGAACCTTTGCTTTTAGTATCTGGTTTGACGTCCTTGTGCAGATATAACTGCAACTAAACGTTTCCGGTAACTGTTGATCAGTCCTGCACATCAGCTTGGAGGAGTTTTAGCCCGTTCCTCAGTACAGAACAGCTTCAACTCTGGGATGTTGGTGGGTTTCTTCTCATGAACTGCTTGCTTCAGGTCCTTCCAGAACATTTCTATTGGATTAAGGTCAGGACTTTGACTTGGCCGTTCCAAAACATTAACTTTATTCTTCTTTAACCATTCTTTGGTAGAACAGCTTGTGTGCTTAGGGTCGTTGTCTTGCTGCATGACCCACTTTCTCTTGAGATTCAATTCATGATCAGATATCCTGATATTTTCCCTTTAGAATTCACTGGTAAAATTCAGAATTCATTGTTTCATCAATGGTGGCATGTCGTCCAGGCCCAGATGCAGCAAAACAGGCCCAAACTGTGATACTACCACCACCATGTTTCACAGATGGGATAATATGCTTATGCTGGAATGCAGTGTTTTCCTTTCTCAACACATAATGCTTCTTATCCACAAAAAAACCCCAACTCTGACAGCCTTCTGGCTTGTCCATGTGATCTTTAGCAAATGCACACAGGCCTGATGAGCATCAACAACTCTTTTTCTGAGGTCCTCAGAAATCTCATTTGTTTGTGCCATGATACACTTCCACAAACATGTATTGTGAAGATCAGACTTTGATAGATCCCTGTTCTTTAAGTAAAACAGGGTGCTCACTCTCACCTGATTGTCACCCCATTGATTGAAAACACCTGACTCTAATTTCACCTTTAAATTAACTGCTAATCTTTCCCACTCACAGATATGTAATATTAGATTATTTTCTTCAATAAATAAATGACCAAGTATAATATTTTTGTCTCATTTGTTTAATTGGGTTCTTTGTGTCTACTTTTAGGACTTGTGTGAAAATCTGATGATGTTTTAGATCATACAGTGGGGGAAAAAAGTATTTGATCCCGTGCTGATTTTGTATGTTTGCCCACTGATAATTTACTTATTTATTACCACACTATAATTTTAATGGTAGGTGTATTTTAACAGTGAGAGACAGAATAACAACAAAAAAATCCAGAAAAACGCATTTCAAAAAAGTTATAAATTGATTTGCATTTTAATGAGGGAAATATGATAGTATGCAAATATAGAAGTTTGAAAATATGCAAGTATGCTAGTATTTTAGTATGTACAGCACGTATTCAGTAAACAAGTATGATAGTATGCAAGTATGTTATTCTGCTCCAATGGAATTATGCAAGCAGGCAAAGTATGTAAGGCAAGTGTTCTACTTTGTAAGTATGCATATATGGAAGTCTGTTAGTTTGAATGCATACTCATATCCAAGTATGCTAGTATGTAAGCATGCTAGTTTGCAAGTCCAGACGTTGGAAAGTATGCTAACTAGTGTGCAAGTGTAACACAACTTGACAAGTAAGAATGCAAATATGGAAGTATGAAAATATGCAAGTATGCTTGTAAGCAAGGTATGTAAGGAAAGTAGGCAAGTAAGCTAGTACAAACATGGAAGTATGAAAGTATGGAAGTATGCAAGTGGAACAGCATGTAGGCAAGTATACTGTATGCTGTATCAGTATCCAAGTATACTGGTATGCAAGTATGGAAGTATGAAAGTTTGCAAGTATGAAAGCATGCATGTATGCAAAGCATGTAAGCAGGAAAGTATGAAAGTATGCATAATGTTTCACCTGCAGGGATGAAAGAGGGACGACCATTTCCAAAATGCCTCCTCCAGACAGACGAGCAAAACCTCTTGATAGACCATTTCCAAAAACTAAAGAGAAGTAAGTCCTTATAGTGTGTGTTCGATGGAAAAATAAGTATATTTTGTTTTCATTCTGTATGTCCTAAAGTTTTGTTTATTTTCAGAGAGCCTCTTGATCTTCGGAAGCTTCTTTCATTTGTCTCGGCCCCCTTTTCTAAGCAGCAGGTACAAATAAGTGGACAGGAGATCCTGTGCTAATGCTTTGAGGTGTCATGTTGCAATAGTAGTCTTTCAAGTCATCTTTGAAGCACATGTACTGACACTGTTCATACATACTAGTCTGCAGGAAATCAGAGTAAGGGCAGAAAACCACAGAATTCTCCTCAGGTGAATGAGAACAGGAAGCACACGAGGTACACAGCAGCAGAGGCAGCGGAGCTTGATAAATTCAGGTGAGTGATTCTGATACTATCCATGGCAGTCATCAGTTTCCTATTAATCCATTAAGTTATGTTTATACTTTATATATAGCTGCATGTGCATATATGCAAGATGGCTGATTTGTGTACCAGTATTCTGGACTTCTAGATTAATAAATGCTTTAAAATGTAAGGTTATACACAAACCGAGACACTCACTATGACAATGGACATTTTCAGCTCTGATGTGACATCTAGGGGCTTTTAATCCCCCAGATGTGCAATATGGCATGCAGGTAAGTCTGTGAGCAAAGCTGCTTCTTGCATTGCCAATGCTTCCACACATCCAGTCATTCATCAGGTATAAACCAAGCCTTAGACCTTTGAACAAGCAAGTGTCAACAAACCAGTGTCACACAGTTTAAGGCATTAAAATGAACATTTTTAATATTGTTCCACTTGAGTAAAGGTTTTGACCCGAACCCGAGCATACGTACATGTTTCTAATATAGTGCAACTGATGGATCTTTAATCTTCTACAGTGTGAAGTACAAAGAGCAGAGGCATTTCTCTGGACATCCTCATCACAGTCTCTTCTCAGATATCTTCACTGCCCTGATCAAAAACCGACTCAACTGCAGGTTCCCAAATACACAAACACATCACATGCAGGTCTCGATGCAAAGCACTCATCACTTATTATCCTCCTTTTTTCCCTTTTTCTTTTGGGAAATTGTGTTACAGCGAGTGGCTGGACCATTCCTCATCCGAAAACATCCTCCGAGTTCTCATCTGCCTGAGACTGTTGATAAGAGAGCCTCGTTACCAGGTACAAATCTTCATTTTGGCTTGACAGCAAAGTGTTATCATTTTATGTTTATATGATTTATGTAACATAGTAGGAAGTAAGGTCAGAACCAGGAAACAGCTTTCCGTCTTGAAAACACTGTTGGGGAATATAGACAACTATATAGAGTTAGCTAATGACTAAGGCTAGTTTTTTTTACTGGCTGATGGTGGAAACCAGGTCAAATTGTCAGGAATATCAATGTTTCCCTCCAACATGTTGGTAAATCGTTATGAAAAGGCTTCTTATGACTAAAATATCACAGTAATTACAATTAGCGTCCAACAAAGACTACCATATGGCGAAACCTCAACATTTTGTCACAACTCGCAAACTTTCTAGTAGTAACACAGTAAACACATACATGACCTGATTTAAACAGGATTAGGAAATCTGAGCACAGAAAAATAAGATACAAGGACACACTAGAATGATCCTGGCATGTTTACGTTGCTTCTTCTTTTACATTTAGTGTTTTATGTTCGTGTAAATTGTGTTATGCTGTGTTGTTAGTTCTAATTTTGTGTTAACAAACACCACAATACGTAAACGCTGTGAAACTAAATACAAGGTACACGAAGCACAAAAGTTCAGGGAGTGTTCTGCGTGGAGCTGGGGGGAAATGCCTGCAGAAGGAAGCAGGAAGCATTAACCCACATGCTTTTTTAAAAATCATAATTATTATAGTATAGATACAATATTGTGTATGAGTCGTTTTAGAGTTGATCTTTAATCATCTCCACCAAGGCATGTATCTATTTAAATTTCCACATTAAAAAAAAAAAAAAGTTATATAAGATTACATACGGTTGATTTCCTGAATTTATACTTTCTTCTTTTAGAAAGTGTTTCATGAGCTCCATGGCTTAATTCACCTCATAAAGGTAAGGATTGATATAATAAGCTAGTATGTCTATGTCACTTGATCTGTACAATAACATAAGTATTATAAATTCTTTGGAAATGTTTTCAGCATGTATTTGCCACTTTTTCAGTACATGGAGTCAGTCTGCAGTTCATATCTGGAAAATAAAGAGCGTGAACTGGAAACCGAACAGCTCGTCACCATGACCTGTAAGAAACACAACAATATGAAATTTTTTATTTCTCCTACTTTTTAAAAAAAAATATTTAAAAAAATTTTTTTTTTTTTCCACTTTCCTTGTAGATGTGTGTCAAAAACTGGCCATGGCTGAAGAGCAGAGAAAGTGGCTGATTGACTGTGAAGCTCATAAGGTTGGTTAAATTAGAAAACGTTTTGTGGGATTATGGGTGGTAGACACTACCCAGCTACTAATCCAGCTAGTTAACTAGTCAGCCTTCAATCTAGTTATTGTGACAGAGTAATCGTGGAATCTCCTTGCATCCGCTCTTAAACTCCTGGTTGGAATATATGGGAAGATTTTCAGTCATGATGAATGTGGACTGGAGTATAATTTTGAAAATGTTCCTCCGGTTATCCATGGAGGTTTCAATTAACCCTGAAGTGTTTATCATTTCAATCCTTGTAATCCTTAGACTCTTGTAAAGCTCCTTTCTGCACGGGACAGTAACGTGTTATTAGGCGCCCTTCTGGCCCTCACTACTCTAGCAGACAGGTGAGTTTTTTTTAAATATGATCAGTGCTGATATACACATTACTACACTATTAGACTGTAACTCACAGATTTTCAAAGCCCCGAGTGCAAGGAGAAGATCGGAGAGCTGTCTGTTGTGGAGAATCTGCTGGTGATTTTGCAGGAATATGACATGTTATCAAAAAGGTAAGACCCAATTAGCTTTATGGAGTCCATTTTTAACCCTCCAGTATTAGGAGAACATGTGAGAACATGGAGAACAATGCCTAATATAAATAAATAAATAAATATAATTGGGATGATACATGGTTTATTGGTATGTATGAGGTTAAATCAATAACATTTCTAAATAAAAGTACACTATTAGTTGTGCTGTTACTTACTTTTTGTTTTCTGTTCCCATTGCAAATTCCAGTATCTCTGTGCATTTTCTTTATACTACAGCTCTGTCCAATTCTCGATTCCGATTGGTCAAAAAGTATTGATGGATTTTCGATAACAGCATGGCTGCTATATATCGCATATTACATTCTGCATTGTTACATTATATTATTGTTTCTATAGTAACAGCTTACGCTAGTATTAAAAACATGTCGATATGGTCTTTTTCTGTGAAGAGATGTTTATTTACTGTAGCATTTATGGAAGGAGTCTCCGCTTCACTAAAACGACACTAGTTTAAAAAACAAAAAATCTAGTCTTTAAAAAAGGAATTTAAAAAATGTCATTAAATTTTACTTAAATTCCCTTGTTATTTCTTTTTTTTAATGTTATGTAGAAAGTTAATAAAGATAATACTCTAGAGAGCTAAAGAAGTTTACATTAATTTACTGTAATGTAAGTGGTTTGGAGGTGATTTGCATCTTATATTTTCCTAAAATATAAAAAAAAAGAGCCATAAATTGACTGTCCATAAAAGGTTAAGAAATAAAAACTGTAAGTGTTGGAAAACTGCTGAGGTATAAGGGGAATTAAACAGTGTGTGATGTGCTGTTATAGGAAAAGAATCAACTTTGGGCTGGTAACCGTAACTCTCATTGACATTGTGTGTGTGTGTGTGTGTGTGTGTGTGTGTGTGTGTGTGTGTGTCCATAGGCTCAGTGCGGAACTGCTGCGTCTGCTCTGCCCCGTACCAGCCGTCCGTGAGCAGGTGTGTGGATGCGACGGCGTCCCCGTCCTACTGAGCATGCTCCATGCTGATCATCTGAAGCTGCTCTGGAGCACGGTATGGGTTCTAGTCCAGCTGTGCCAGGATCCAGAGGGCAGCGCCAACATTCGAGCCTGGGGAGGAATTCAGCAGCTCCTGCGCATCCTGAACGGGTCATTACTCTCTTTTACTCTTCAACTTTCTCCATTTAGCACATACAGAATCAGTGTTAGCCCGTCCATATTAACTTTAGCTGGGGTTACACTGCATTACATTTTTGGGCTGGTTAAAATTTCAGAAGTGTGCGAGAGGCAAAGTCTCCTGATTGAGTTTCAGACTGGAGTGTATCACATGCTGGACTTTGGACAGCCTAGTAATGTCTGCTTTGCATTATTGAAAAGAGGGGTGAAGCAGCCTTTTGTTTTTATGCACCAAACATCTGGAACACATTACACATTTGGCAGGCTCCATCTATCCCTATTAAAAAACAGATTTAAAAAGTATATATTTCACTTTAGCATTTAACAAGTTTTTTTTATTATTATTATTATTTTCCTTACTTTTACTGCCATATTACTTTTACATTACTTTTTATATTATTTTAATTATTAATTTTTAATTCTAGTTTTTTATTTATACTTTTTAATTATTATTATGTTTATGTTTTTGTAGTTCTCTGTTTTTTTTTGCATGACATTATAAAGAACTTTGAGACGCTTTTTAAAAGTATATAAGGTACTAACTATCTATCTATCTATCTATCTATCTATCTATCTATCTATCTATCTATCTATCTATCTATCTATCTATCTATATTCTGTGTAGAGAGCGAATGTATGTGTCTGATCGCTCGTCCATAGCGACTCTCTCCAGTGCTAACGCTGCTGGTCGTCTGCACACACAGCATGTATGTGAGGATCTGAGTCCACACGAGGCCGAAGAGAACATGGTGGCCCTGCATGCTGGTGAGCTCCAGTACACGTACACACATATATACTGTACATGCCTACTAAACGTCCTACTTACCCCACTTCTGTACACCTTGGCCTGATTTCACTGCCAACCAGTGATACATGCATTATACAATGGGATAAAATATCAACTGCTTTACATTTGAGTTAATGAATATGAGGAGTTATATGACCACTCACCTTTGTCGCTGTTGCTAGCATGCTGTGCTGCGATAACAGAGCTGGTGCTGGATGACACAGCGGCCCACCATGTGGTGCAGGTAACGGAAACAGCCATCTGTAATGTACAACCACCACATTTCCCACTGAGACTTTAGCTAGAAAACCATCATAACTTAGCACTAATCCTTTACTGCATGGTGTTGCCATATGGCAAGAATTATTTTATCTCAAATTTTTTGATAATAAAAAACTACTATTTTCCTATGTAACTGGAAAAAGGGGCTTTAACTTTGACATAACAAAAAAAATGGCATTTCACATTTCTGCAGTCACATGGCATGGTGAAGATCATCATTTGAGGACTCTCAAAATTTGTTTAATTTTTCAATTAAGCAAAACCACTTAAAGAAAAAAAAATAAGGTTGACATTTATTTTTTGTCATTTAAATAAGTTTATATATTTTGAGTATTTTGTTAAATGGTAAAATGTAATTGTTGCCATATGGCAACAACATGCGATAATGGAACTGTGGTATGTGCATTAATTAATTGAAACAGGCCTACATAGCAAAAAAACACTAGGCTTGTCTAATAGTATATTTACATTTTTTTTTCACATTAAAAGTAAAAAAAAAAACAACTTTAAATTCAGACATTTTGCAATTGCACCTTATTTTCTAAATTGTATGTTTCTAGAGAAAGAATTAAGAATTCAAGAGAAAGAATTAAAAGATACTTCACCCAAAACATGTTTGGATCAAATTTTTGTATGTATTTTGAGTGAGTAAAATACATGCTTACTAGGTGGCCAAAAAAAAAAAAAAAAAAACTCTGCAACTTATAGTCTAGAAAATGCAGTAATTGTAATCTCATACATTTTGTGAGATTTTTGGCTATATGACACTTTCCACTATTGCACATTGTTACAATTTATCAACATGAAATATTTTCAATTTAACACATCGTAAATCTTCTTAGATTTGCTCAAATTAGTTTTTTTTTTCACTTGTCAACCAACCTGATTGGTCAGGAGGTAAAAGAAAAAAAAGTGCTTGATGTCCCTCGCTACTTTTTTGGAAAATTGCAACTTTTTTTTTTTACTTTTGGAAGCATCGCTGTGACCAAAAAACACCATCATCTTTGAAACGTGGCTACATCCCGGCTACCTGCCTGCCATGCAGCCACTTACATGTAAAATGTGTGTGAGCATGCGCTCTCAAAATTATACTCCTAACCAATATGGCCACTAAAAGACAACCGCTAGGTTTAGTAAGGAGCCACACCAAATCATCTAGAGCTGTTATTATGTAGTTGTAAGTTTAGTGGTCAGTGATTTATTTAAACATGCACCAAAAATTCATTATCCTGAATAATTATTATGTGGAGTCAACTCTTGGATTCGACTCTTATTGCTTCGCAACACTTGTGTATTCTGTATAAATCAGCACGCATGGCTAATACCTGACTGATGGCACAGGGACAAACATGCGTTCAAAATGACATATGCTTGCAGTGAATCATGGGTAATCCACAAAGTCTTGTTAGAAATTTAGCATACAAGTTCTAGTATTTGAGGATGTTTCTTAAAACAGAGCTTTAGATTTTGGTAGTTGATCTTCTTTCTCATCCCAGGAGAACGGTGTGTACATAATAGGCAAACTGATCCTGCCAAATGGACCAAAATCAGCATCACTACAGGTATATAAATATATTATTTAAATTAAATTTTACTCAGGTTATATTTTATGCTACATAGCATTGGTTTTCACTAATGTCTATACATTTTATTTAAGTGTTACGCTTTCCGGACTCTGCGCTTCCTTTTCAGTATGGAGCGTAACAGACATCTTTTTAAAAGGTATAAATGCTAATTATAATAGTGCATCTTATTAAATATCTTGTGTGCATCTTTTTATTTATTTATTTTTACTGGATGTTAAACTTTCATTTGTCTGTGCAGACTCTTCCCACCGGAACTGTTTGAGACGTTTATAGACATTGGGCATTATGTCAGAGACATCGCAGCGTACGTTCCTCTGCAGGAAAGAATCTCAGTGCTTTCGGTAAACCATTAACGTTCATACTCTTGTCATATGACTGTATACATTCCACCCATGTTATATATTTATGTTCTCATTTCCTTATTGTGATACTCGATTTTCTGTCCGATTTCCCATATCTTCCGTGGCTGGGGCTAAGGGAGCAAAATTGGCTGTGCTCTCTGGGTGAGAGGGATGGCATGCTTTCTCTCTCTATCCTGTGAATCACAGAGACACTGGCCATTTGTGTGCGTCTGTGAGGTCATGTATGAGGAAGAGGGCAGATGCTTCCTCAGTGCTTTCCTCAGAGTGTATTACGCTGCCCTGTGATGCAACATGAGCAGCAGTTTGAAAAAGATAGAGTTGGCTGGTTTCATTATCTCATAGCATGTTAGCCTTCACCCTCCCAGGTGGGTGGGAACTGGCAGGTAGACAGCCAGATGGATGGGGAGAATATGGAGGAAAAAACTGTTGAGGACAGCACTTCCCTAGGCTTATCTTATCTTATCTTATCTTATCTTATCTTGTCTTGTCTTTTTTTGAATTATATTGTATTGTATTGCATTGTATTGTAGATGATGTCTTGCTTTGTCTTGTCTTGTCTTGTCTTGACATGCATTCATACATTTCCACTCCACTCCATCTCAATGCACTTTGCATAATGTTAATGGACATCAGTGTATTTTGAAGCACACATTCTTGTCTGCAGACTGAAGAATTAGACGGACTGAAGGAAAGGATTGAGGCAGTGAACCAGAACCGTCCTCCTCTCAAAGTGATTAATGGCTATGCCATTCTTGATCCTCTGGGCAGTGGAGCCTTCGGCAGTGTTTTTAAGGTAAAGCCTTTTTTAAGTCCAGTCTTAGAACTGACTTCCCAAAAATCTGCATCAAAATGAGTATCATTACTAAGTACACACGTTAATATTAGAGCACTATTAGAGTTATATTACAGCACAATTGATTATTGATGATTTTCCTTTAATAGAGCACAACTCAGAAACATACATGACCAGACATACAACATATATATTACTGTTGCATTTAGAGACAACTAAATAATGACAATAAACTATACAATGCTTTGACATATATTCCATGTAGGTATATCATATAATGTACAACTGGACAAGTTTTGGGAACACAGCTGGATTTTGTCTTCTTTTTAAAGGTCCGCAAACAGGGAGCACAGAACTGTTTGGCGCTGAAGGAAGTGAACCTCCACAATCCCGCTTTCGGCCACGACAAGAAATCCAGAGACAGCAACGTCGAGAAATTAGTATCCGAGCTCACCATAATCAAGGAACAGGTAAGAAATACCATGTACTCACAACTGTGTCAAGGAGATTGAAACAGTAATGAGAGCCATCCCTGGAGGTGTAAGGTCACTATTTAGAAATCTCTCAGATGCCCCAATCCACAAAAAAAGAAGATTTTACAGCTTTTATTCCTTTAGAAGGTGTAGATGTTAGAAAATGTAATAATAAACATGTTAGATCTATTTGAGGCAATACTACTCCCCCTTGTGTCATATATTGGAATATTAATATGATATATACATTTTATTACTAAGAAATTTAAAGAGGTAACTTTCAAAGTTATTCAGAGGATATACCCTGTTACATATTATATTATGTAGACAACATACTCATAAGTGTGTAATCCTTACAGTATAATAATCTTTACTTGCCCCCTTGTGTTCATAATGATACATTGCGTTATTTAACTTAACATATAACATAACATAATGGACTTATGGGCCTAATTGGGAACATTTGGGTGTTACAGTAGCAAAAAGAACTCACATTATGTACAATTAATTACATGCAAAAATGTAATATTGGTGATTGCGCTGCATGTTTTTTAGATGACACACCCAAACATTGTGAAATACCTCAAGACATTTTTAGAATGTAAGTATACTCATAATCTGTGTCCCTTTTTTACAACTTTGAATCAGGAACTCTTCTCATCAGAGTTTGTATATTGGATTGATGTCAATGAGTATAAAATACAGTACTGTGCAAAAGTTTTGGGCACATGCAAAGAAATGCTGTAGAGCGAAGATGCCTTCAAAATAATGAAATTATATGTTTCTACATTTAAAAAAAAATCTTAATTCTTAATAGGAACACTTGATTCATATGGTAACTGGCAATATTTAGATAATAATCATATTATCAGCGGGACACTCTGTTTTTAACCACAATGCATTGTATAAGGTGACAGGCTGTATATCGTAATGGAGCTGGTTGAAGGCGCACCGTTGTCCGAGCACTTCAGCTCCCTGAAAGAAAAACAGCAGACGTTCACCGAAGAACGAGTGTGGAATATTTTCATTCAGGTGATCAAATGACAAGTGATGGAATTGATGGAATTTATCAATGTTGAGATTTACATCCATTACAGAACACTTCACAAATTTACTTGACATTATTTTAACATCATCTGTAATTATGAATTATTATGTATTATGTATTTTTGCTAAGTATGCTCTAGTAAGTGTATGCCACAAGACAGATGTTATTACACATGCTGTATGACATACTGTGCTGTTATAAAACTGGCAACATAACATTTTATATCTCATGATTAAAATCACAAATATTATAGTATATTTTTTAGGCCAGTTTGTGTAAGATACAGCCTCGAATTACCATCAACTGCCCCAAAATACCATCTTATGATCTCTTTAATGCTACACAATGACGTTACTCATTCATTGTGTGTATATATTTATTTATTTATTTATTTATTTATTTATTTATTTACAGTTGCTACTTATTTCGTAAGCTATTACCTGTTCTTAATATTCTACAAAATCCCTGACTAGTGACACCCAGCATCAAACATTATGACACATAATGATAATGTTACATAATTATGTTATTACTGGACATCAAACATCATAACAATTTAGAAAGACAGGTGTATGATGTTACACCTGTATCATGATGCATGGGTTCAATTAGAGTGTTACTAAAAAAAAAAAATCTAAACTCCTAAAAATTACAAACAGATTCAGGGCAACTGTGTTAGCATGTAACAGAAACAACAATGGCGTCGGACTACATCGTATTGGATGTAATAAGCCAGGCTTTAACATTCATCAGTCTGGTTGTGGTCATTAGTACATGATACATGCTTTTGCCAGAGTTGCACAAGCTCACAAGGGCAAATCTGAGGTAAAATCACCCTAAAGTGTCTATAATAAAACTTTAGGGTTCTATTATAACATTAGGAACGCAAGACGACGTACATTTTAAATTCCTACTACAAGTATGAAATGATTTAATCTTGTAATTCACTGTAATTCGTGTTCCACAGATGTGTCTGGCATTAAGGTACTTACACAAGGAGAAGAGGATCGTCCACAGAGACCTGACTCCTAATAACATCATGCTGGGAGAGAGAGATAAAGTCACCATCAGTCAGTAAAACACACACGTTTCTAACACAAGATATTATACTACTACAAATATTAATGCTACTACTACTGATCATTATTATACCATGACCACAGATAATACTAGTTTCTGATTTGCTGACAGGTGTTTATTATTATATTATATCAGGCTAATGTAGATTTGATCTTTTAACTCACACATCTCCTCTTTCACAAAAACAGCTTTTTACCATCCTCGCAATATAGCTAGACTTTGCCCCATTCTTAACAGATGCCGAAACCTTTGTCCATGCCTTCATCGGTTCTCGGCTTGATTATTGTATTGATTATATGCTCTCTTTTCTGGCCTTCCTGCTAAAACAATCAATAAATTGCAATACATCCAGAATTCAGCAGCCAGGGTTTTCTCTCATTCTAAGAAATTATCACACATCACTCCTGTCCTCCGCAGGTTGCACTGGTTACCCGTCTCATATCGTATCCAATATAAAGTTCTTCTTATCACTTTCAAAGCCTTACATGGTCTTGCCCCCTCATACATTGATGATCTTATCCGTCCCTACACTCCATCACACTCTCTCAGGTCATCTGATACTGGCCTATTATTCATTCCACATTACAAGCTGTCCTCACTCGGTGGTAGGGCTTTCTGCACAGTAGCCCCTTCACTTTGGAACTCTATCCCACAATCTCTCTGTAATCTTACCTCTGTACAAAAGTTTAAAAAGCAACTCAAAACCTGCCCAATGTTTCTGTGACTATTAACTGCCTTTTCCCCCCCTTGCTGTGTTATTTGTGCTTTCTAATTGTAAAGCGACCTTGAGTGTGTAGAAAGGCGCTATAAAAAAAAAAAAAAACTTATCATTATTATTATTTATTATTATTATCAAAATCTTAACATCTAAATCACTGCACCTGAGACAGTGTAACCACAAAAATTACCATAAATAAGTGTTTAGGGCAGCCTTATATTAAACACTTACAGTTGCTGTTATGCTGCTACATAAAATAAAATGGAAAAAATGGAAAGTAATAATAATTTAATTAAAAGCGACATATTCTGTAGTTACCCTGGAATAGAGACTTGGGTAAATAGTTGGGTAAATAAAATAATTTTTATTCAGTCATAAGATACAACATAAGATACAACAAAACATACAACAAATCAAATTTTTTAATAGTCATAGATATACAATAAGTGTTTACTTAAAAAAAAATTTAATTAGCTTTTTTTTGTTGGGGGGAGGGGCGGGTGAGACGTACTATAATATCTGTATATGTTCTTTTTTTTAATTTTTTTAACAGAGTATCACTTTACAGAATAAACATAAATAAAAACAATCATAAAAAATATGATTCATACCAAAAAAGCTGTTTGTTAAAAGTTATTGCAGATTTTATCACAGAAAGAAACCTAACCAAGAAAATTTGACTGTTTTTCAGCTGATTTTGGTCTCGCAAAGCAGAAACAAGAAACCAGCAAACTATTGTCCGTTGTCGGGACCATTCTCTACTCCTGGTGTGTATTGTGTTTGTGTGACCATATTCTATAAGTATGCACTCATTCTCATTGTTTATGTTAAAGTATATACACAGCATTAAAAAAGTGGAATTCTATAAGTTCTTGGTGAAGCAGTTTTATTGGTTCATTGGCTCACTCGTTTTGTGTTAGTCCAGAGATCGTGAAAAGTGAGCCATATGGAGAGAAGGCTGATGTGTGGGCTGCTGGCTGTGTCCTGTATCAGATGGTCACTCTCCGGCCTCCATTCTACAGCAACAACATGCTCTCGCTCGCCACCAAGGTCACAAAGTTTAGTCTAAACACTTCTCTAAGCAATTTATTTGGGTAGAAAATTTCCACTGAATTACCACATAAGTAAGTATTGAGTATTACATATACAGTATAATCAATAGAGTCAAGTAGATCTTTATTGTCATCACAGCCATATACAATGTGCAGTACACAGTGAGATGAAATAACATTTCTCCTGGACCCAAGGGGCAAGATACATGACATACAGAGTGCTGACAGGACATAAATAAAGTGCAATAGGAATAATAATGATGCAAGGAGGGGAAACAGTGGGGTGAGTATACAGGGGGCAGTAGAGCATGAATATAACGTTCACAAAAACATTTCACATGACAATAAGACATTACAGTAAACAGAACAAGATCCATAGCAGCAACAAAAATATATACAAGGCACAAATATATTCAGTAAAATTATAACAGTAGTGTGTGAAATATATACATGGGCATCATGGCAAAGGTAATCAGTCTGATCTTGGACTCTGAATTGACTTGGACTTGTTTTATTGGTATTTGTATTTGGACCTGCCTTAGTCTTTGGCACTGGTCTCGCTAAATATGGTCTTGTAAAAAATAATGTTGTCGTTAGTATTCGCATGCACAAAGTTTGACAAGCAGTAATTCCTTCTTCTAGGAAACCGCCTAATCATTGGTGCAGTGTACAAATAAAGCCAACTAGTTGAGAGAACTAGCATACTTGAGTCAAGTTCAAATAATTATTTAAGGTGTTTATGGGTGTTGTTTATCTTGTTTACCAACGGCAGGGTGAGAAACTACTTAAGTCGCAATGAATAAGCATATTCCTTTCCTCTTGGAAGTAAAGACTCGGCCTCGATTTGATGGTTTTGGATGTCGATCTTTACTCGGTCTTGCTTTCATTTCAACTCGATCTTGACTTGGCCACAACGGCCTTGAGTCTTATTGAGCATAAGACTCAATCTCAGCTAGTACTGGACTTGGGCTTGTTTTGGACTCTACAGTAGTGGTCTTGACTACATCCTTAGGGTTATATCCTGATATCCTTAGTCCTATATTTTTACTTTTTGCTTTTTATGTTCCTATTCTTCCTAAACTGTATTATTACCTTGTCTTGGTTTCATTTTAGATTGTGGAGGCTGAATTTGAGCCAGTGGAGAACACGGCCTTTTCAGATAGAGTTACAAACATGATTAAATGGTGAGACTGTCATAGAGTATAGTTGTAATATTTATCATCTATCTATCTATCTATCTATCTATCTATCTATCTATCTATCTATCTATCTGTCTGTCTGTCTGTCTGTCTGTCTGTCTGTCTGTCTGTCTGTCTACATATTTATTTACTTACTTACAGTATCTCACAAAAGTGAGTACACCCCTCACATTTTTTGTAAATATTTTATTATATCTTTTCATGGGACAACACTGACGAAACGACACTTTGCTACAATGTAAAGTAGTGAGTGTACAGCTTGTATAACAGTGTAAATTTGCTGTCCCCTCAAAATAACTCAACACACAGCCATTAATGTCTAAACCGCTGGCAACAAAAGTGAGTACACCCCTAAGTGAAAATGTCCAAATTGGGCCCAAAGTGTCAATATTTTGTGTGGCCACTATTATTTTCCAGCACGGGCATGGAGTTCACCAGAGCTTCACAGGTTGCCACTGGAGTGATCTTCCACTCCTCCATGATGACATCACAGAGCTGGTGGATGTTAGAGACCTTGCGCTCCTCCACCTTCCGTTTGAGGATGCCCCACAGATGCTCAATAGGGTTTAGGTCTGGAGACATGCTTGACCAGTCCATCACCTTTACCCTCAGCTTCTTTAGCAAGGCAGTGGTCGTCTTGGAGGTGTGTTTGGGGTCATTATCATGTTGGAATACCGCCCTGAGGCCCAGTTTCTGAAGGGAGGGGATCATGCTCTGCTTCAGTATGTCACAGTACATATTGGCATTCATGGTTCCCTCAATGAACTGTAGCTCCCCAGTGCCGGCAGCACTCATGCAGCCCCAGACCATGACACTCCCACCACCATGCTTGACTGTAGGCAAGACACACTTGTCTTTGTACTCCTCACCTGGTTGCCGCCACACACGCTTGACACCATCTGAACCAAATAAGTTTATCTTGGTCTCGTCAGACCACAGGACATGGTTCCAGTAATCCTTAGTCTGCTTGTCTTCAGCAAACTGTTTGCGGGCTTTCTTGTGCATCATCTTTATAAGAGGCTTCCTTCTGGGACAACAGCCATGCAGACCAATTTGATGCAGTGTGCGGCGTATGGTCTGAGCACTGACAGGCTGACCCCCCACCCCTTCAACCTCTGCAGCAATGCTGGCAGCACTCATACGTCTATTCTGCAAAGCCAACCTCTGGATATGATGCTGAGCACGTGCACTCAACTTCTTTGGTCGACCATGGCGAGGCCTGTTCTGAGTGGAACCTGTCCTGTTAAACCGCTGTATGGTCTTGGCCACCATGCTGCAGCTCAGTTTCAGGGTGTTAGCAATCTTCTTATAGCCTAGGCCATCTTTATGTAGAGCAACAATTCTTTTTTTCAGATCCTCAGAGAGTTCTTTGCCATGAGGTGCCATGTTGAACTTCCAGTGACCAGTATGAGAGTGTGAGAGCGATAACATCAAACTTAACACACCTGCTCCCCATTCAAACCTGAGACCTTGTAACACTAACGAGTCACATGACACCGGGGAGGGAAAATGGCTAATTGGGCCCAATTTGGACATTTTCACTTAGGGGTGTACTCAATTTTGTTGCCAGCGGTTTAGACATTAATGGCTGTGTGTTGAGTTATTTGAGGGGACAGCAAATTTACACTGTTATACAAGCTGTACACTCACTACTTTACATTGTAGCAAAGTGTCATTTCGTCACTGTTGTCCCATGAAAAGATTACTTTTGTGAGATACTGTATTTACTCACTCTCTCTCTCGGCAGGTGCCTGACCCCGAATGCGGATTTGCGGCCCGACATCGTGGAGGTCAGCTCTAGAATCTGTGACCTGATGATGAAGTTTCTGGATGGTGTGAACACCTCACATAACATGCTGGAGAAGAGAGCCGAGCGTGACAGGAGGCGAGCGCAGAAATACTGCATCGAAAGCAACCGCCTGAAGCTCACATGCTGCAGGATGCCTCAGGTAGATTCAAAACATCAGACTGAACACAGAGCAGGACTCCAAACGTATTTTTTACTCTTACATTTTCTTCTTGTAGTGCTCTGACCAAATACCGGTATAGTGGTATACAGTCTACATTGTTCAGGTAAACTGTTGTAGCCTCAGACCGATCGAATTTCACATTGTTCCAATATGTTACCGTTTCTATTGTAACAACTTACACAGGGACTTATATGACGAATGCTCCACATAAACGGGTTTTTTAAAAGTGTGTAATTGTTGATAGGGTGAAGTTTTCTTTGAAGAGATGTTTATTTCGCATTGTTTGGAAGGTGTCTCCAGTGTCAGCGTATTGTAACAGTCAGAGGTAAAAAAAAAAAAAAAGAGAGAGAGAGAGAGAGAGAGAGAGAGAGAGAGAGAGAGAGACTGGCTACAGCTGCTATAATTTAAGTGAGAAGTGGAATTAACTTGTTTTGTGTAATAAAACCTTATAAACATTAAAACATCCTTCTTTAATTAAAAAATTTGTTAATGTTGGCAAATTGCTGTGGTATATGAAGGATAAAACACTTTGGGGTATGCTGTGATTGATTATTTTCCTATAAATGCATGCCCTGAAGCGTTTCTTTAGTTGTTCAGCTGTCCCTAATATTGTCCGCCATGAAACGTGAACAAACGTTGATGAGAGACAGTGATATCAGGTCATGCCAATATTCACACACCGGGAGTGTTGAATTGTTGATTGTTCTGTTACCTGCTATAGTAGTACTGTTTATCTGTTTTGCTGTACATTCACTGAATTAAAAATTCATTCATGTCTCAGGGAATGGACTTTAACAGCGAGCTGCTGGTTGGTCAACACGCTCAGCAGTCTGAGAGACAGGACAGAAGTTTCTCAGACTCGGTAGACGGAGAAGCTAATGTGCAAGGTTAGTAAATGACTCGAAAGAAAAGGTCCAAAGGTAATGGATGTGATTTACATATGATTTTCACAATGCAGTCTTTATTATACAGTATATTCACATTATATTACATGTTACATGTAAGGCACTTTTCATCCAAAGTGGATCCAAACACAGAGCTGAACTAAAAGCTCAAAGACACAATAGTGGCTCTCTAGTAGTGATTTAAACTTACAACCTTCTAGACACTAGGGCAGTATGTTAACCACTGAGCCATGGATGATTGATTTCATAATGGGGGTCATGACCGAGAGCTCGAGATTTTGGAGATTGGAGTTCAATGGTCACACAGATACACTATATAGCCAATGGTTTTTGGACACCTGACCATCTCAGCCTTTTGTCCTTGTTGAATATACCATTCCAGATTGAGTCCCTCTTTGCTGTTATAATAACCTCCACTCTTCTGGGAAGGCTTTCCACTAGATTTTGGAGCGTAGTTGTGGGGATTTGTGTTCATTCAGCCACAAGAGCATTAGTGAGATCAGGCACTGATGTTGGGTGAGGAGGGCTGGGGTGCAGTCGGTGTTCCAGTTCATCCCAAAGGTGTTTAGTGGCGTTGAGGTCAGGACACTGTGCAGGAGTTTTTCCACTCTAACCTTGGTAAACCATGTCTTTGAGGAGCTTGCTTTGTGCACAGGGGCATTGTCATACTGGAACAGGATTGGGCCTCTTAGTTCCAGTGAAGAGAAATCTCAATGCTACTGCATACAAAGACATTCTATACAATTGTGTGCTTCCAACTTTATGGCAACAGTTTGGATGTGTTGAGTGTGATGGTCAGGTGTCCACAAACCTTTGGCCATATAGTGTACCTAATATATCCTAATATACAGTATATTATGTATAATATAGTATATCCTTATATATTATCCTAAGAAAGTTGACCTGTTTTCCATGTTTTTATGTAAAGGAGCACAAAAGATTTAACAACAAAGTATAATATAATAAGATCTTGGACAAAATGTAATGCTGCTGTTACTTTTACACAGATTTTGCGTCAAGTCACATCTCAACAACTACCTCTGTCCTGAGTTCAGCCTCAGCTCAGGCACATCGACTCCAACATCGAAGTAAGTCCTGGAATTTACTAAAGCTTTATCACTGGCACATTTCTCCAGAACTTATTTGACATTTTTCCCGAAATGTGTACACTCAGCCAAGAGCCCTGACAGCTTCTCGCTTCCAGACGACCAAAGCCGAGCTGGGTATGTTAGTATAATTTTTTTTTTAATGAATACATCTGAATATTACACTGAGTTGCCAGTTCCCTACTCATTAGACTGAGGGATTAGTTATTATAGTGGCGATGTAACTATAAACAGATAAAAAGGTACAACATGTTTTTAATGAATAGAAAACTGTAATATCAGTAAATTGCTGTTGTATAAGAGGAATAAAGCACTGTGCTATTATTGGAAAATAATCAACTTCATTGATTCAACATCATTGATTATTTTCCTAAACAGCACACCCCCATGTATTTTATTCCTTCCTTACATGTTTAATCACAATCTTTCACAATCACAATCACAATCACAATTTTTCTTGTATTTCAGTGGAGACCTTTTAAAGCCTAAAGCTCGTCCAGGTACACTGCACTTATTTACTGAATGAAGCAATTGACAGACAATATACTGTCCAGTTGTAATATTTATAATGTCTTAAAGGGGTAGTTTGTAATTCAGTTATCTCTGAGGTGGTAATGAAAATATGACAAGCCTTGTCCTTGAACCAACACAACCAACCTGACCATCAGGGTTTGACCTATTAACATGCTGTAGCTCTGATCAGTTTCTGTTTATGTCTTATACCTGATCTTTTTTTTTCCCTGCGGCCCACAGGATCAGCAGGAATCTGCGTATCCCACAGGAAAGTCCGTCAGATTGACGATCCCAACCTAAGGCTTCTTGAACTGCTCCATAAAATCATATTCGTCACTCAGGTGAGACCGTATATCTTTTTAGTGCAACATTAACCCTTTAAACCCTTTAAACTCTCAGGAACTATCAGAGTGTCCAGACGTACAATAATATACTCTTAAGAATAGCTGAATAAGCTGAGAGGTTAAGGTGTAAATCCTGAGGTAATGCAAACATATTCCTAAAAAATTATGAATATTACATTGTGATCAGCTTCCACCCGGACCTCAGACCAGTCTTCAGCGGCGTGCACTAGAGCGCTTTAAGAAATCCCTGTTCCAGCGCGGAAGCAGTCCGTTTCATCTAAAGATGGAGCTCAATAAGGTAACACACACACAAAGTATGAAATGGCAAGCTTTTATAACCCCAATTCCAAAAAAGTTGGGCCGCTGTGTAAAATGTAAATAAAAACAGAATGAAATGATTTGTAAATCTCATAAACCCATGTTTTATTCACAGTAGAACGTAGAAAACATATCAAATGCTTAAACTGGGGGGAAAAAAAGAAAAAAAAGGTGATTTTGAATTCGATGGCCGCAACACGTCTCAAAAAAGTTGGGACGGGGGCAACAAATGTTTGGAAAGGCAAGTGTTATTAAAAAGAAACAGCTGGAGGTTAATTGGCAACAGGTCAGTAACATGATTGGGTATAAAAAGAGTATCTTTGTCTCGAACCCAAATATTGATATTCAGTCTACAGCAAAAACAAATGAATTGGCCTCACAGTTCCAATAGTTTTGCAGGGGACTGTAGGATAGAGGATTTTGAGCTTTGCATCTTTGTACCTATATGCAGATAAAAAGTATGAGTTTTATGAATGAAAATGTTTACAAATCATCCAGCAATACTATAGTATATTAGAAACAGTAGTATCTACATTAGCATTAGAACAGTGCTTTGTTCGCTTTAACAGGTGCTTCAGGGAAGTCAGGAGGTGGTAGAGCTGGGGTCGGGCAGCAGGGACTGGTGGACCATGGTGCAGTCTGGCCGAGCTGAGACACACGGTAGGATAAACACCTATTTTTCCTATCATGTGCTGATCGGTAATTATGTAAAAAAACAACAACAACAACAAAAAAAAAAAAATATGATATCCTGTAAATGTTTGTTTTTGTAGGGGAGTTGGGTTATTCAAGTCCTCAAGAGGGCATCACTTACGAGCAGTTACAGGTCAGTTTGTAAGATCCATTCCTCCTCAAATACAGTATCACCTTCAGGGTTACTGCAGGTTCCACTGTTTTACATCTGTATATGTTTGCTGTTTCTCAGGTCATGATTGAGGAAGTGCTGGAGCAAAGCGGTTATTACAGCACACCACTATCCAGGTATTCTTCCCAATCTCTGCTTGAAATTTGGTGTAAATTCATATTTACACAAATTCAGCCGAGCACATGTTTAGTGTCTTATGTTTTCTTTGGTAGTTTCCCACTTGACCTACAAAGCTAATGTAGCTAACAAGTTAGGAGAGTTAATAAATATCTTCTTGTGCCCCTTGACCCTTGACTCCATCCAAGTTAGCTAGGTTATGTAACACCACCTTATTCACTAGATTATGATACTTAATACATGTCATGTGAAAAAATAAGTACACCCCATGTAAATTGTTGGCTTTTTAAAAAAAAAAAAAAAACATATTTGGACAAGCAAACATTTGATCATCTTTGAAACAGTGCCATGTCCTCTCTGCAGGAGCGAATCAGAGACAGGAAACAGCCGAACTGCCAGCCCGTGACTTCATGCGTCCTTGTGGGGTGATGTAATATCCGTGTGATGCGTAAATATGTAGATTACAGGAAGCCTAAGAACTATTTTTGTTCCTCCACACCGAGGCATTTTGCTTTGAAAACAAAGAGTTTGGAGTGAAATTAAAATGAAGACGTCCATGTTCAGAAATGCCCGAACATGAGAAGGTACACCGTCTGAACTGTAGTAAATGTAGTCAAATTGCATTAATCTACTTGGTTCAGACGGACAACTGTTCATCTTATTCGAATGTATTATATTTGTTCTGACCTCGCGTCCTGCACAACCTTCGCCTGCATGAATCTGCACACAGCTAGCTCTCAACCTCAAACAAAATGTCCCATCTGTAGACCCTGCGGCCTTGAGCTCATCTGTGTAAATGTGATTTTATATAAGCATTAATGGGACCTCATCACTTGTATTCTCAGGGTTATGGATGCGGGAGTCTTTTCTTTAACTCGCTGCCTTGCAGTTCAGGTTTCGCTTCAAATCTCAGATTGAGTTCTTGTATGCACTTTACCTTAGAAACAGTCAGAAACTGTTCAGATATTCCTAAAGAAATTCTACTAAAACGTGTGTATATATAGCATTAGTTTTCTGTCCTAATTAGTGATTTGAAATTTGAATAAAGGGCTGTTTGTTTTTCAGACTGATATTCCCCGTCTTTTTATTTTGTCTTCTGGGAAACGTGTAAATATCTTATGTAGCTTCTGAAGGGCAGTATTAAATGAAAAAAAAAAAAAAGATCTTTAAACAACATAATAATAACCTGGAGGATTTTTCTGAAGAGCAGTGGAGAGTTTAACTGCTCAGAACAAACAAGGGATGGGGGTTGAATCCCGCCTCCGCACTGTGTGCGCGGAGTTTGCATGTTCTCCCCATGCTTCCGGGGTTTCCTCCGGGTACTCCGGTTTCCTCCCCCAGTCCAAAGACATGCATTGTAGGCTGATTGGCATTGTGCCCTGCTATGGGCTGGCCCCAACCATCCTGGGTGGCCCCTGCCTCGTTCCCTGGGATAGGCTCCAGGCTCCCCGCGACCCTGTGTAGGATAAGCGGTACAGAAAATGGATGGATGCTATAAATGAATTTTTTTTAAAAGTATGACGTGTTGTTTTTTTAATAAATAAAAAATGATTCATTGTTGTGGTATATTTCAGGATGTGCTATCACAGGAAAATAATCAACTTCGGGGTGGTAACAG
Source organism: Cranoglanis bouderius (assembly GCA_023630585.1). Classification (NCBI taxonomy): domain Eukaryota; kingdom Metazoa; phylum Chordata; class Actinopteri; order Siluriformes; family Cranoglanididae; genus Cranoglanis; species Cranoglanis bouderius. The sequence goes on from CM042539.1 coordinate 25,243,076, forward strand.
TAACTCTGTTTCACACCAGGCTGCATCACATCACCCCATCGTTGATTATTTTCCTATAATAGCACTCCCCCAAGTGCTTTATTCCTTACTTACACATTTTTGTATTTTTATTCTCACTATCTCATAATTGGAGTGGAGCTGCATATAAATAATTAGTATGTCCTTAGTGATGGCTGACTCTGACCAATTAATTTCCAGGTCACAGGCTGAATTATGTAGGATAGAGGAGTCAGGGAGGGAGGCATTAGTTTTTGCCTCCTTAAACCAACATTGATTAGTTAAATTATTCCACAAATGTACAATAATAAAGTGCTGGAACATCCTTTAAAACGGTTCTCCTTATTCCACAGAGTAGAAATGAAACACAGACACTTTTATATAGTTGACTAATAGATATTTATTTATATACTATATATAGATATATATAGATATCTTACACAACAGAGCACAATGTGGACATAAAGAATATAACATTACATTACATTACATATATAGAGCTTCTTTACCATGGTTTACATATTAAATGTCCGCACTGTAGCGCTGCATAGTGATGAGGCGAGGAGGTTTCCAATTAAATCTCTTAGATCCTGCTTCAGAATCATCTGTAAAGAACACACACATGCAACCATCCGTATACACATCTCATCAAGTCCGTACGTGCTTTTGTTCTTGATATACATTCATGCTGGTAGAAAACATTTCTCCAGTGATGTCACCATGATGGAAGATGGACTCCGATGTGTCATACTGCTGTGGTGTCAGTATTCTGCATAGGCTTACATACAGAGCATTTACACGCTGCGTTAGCTTCGGTTCTGTTCCGCGTCACCGTGTGCAAAAGCAGCGAGTTCCCATTTTAAAAGCGCCGCCTTAATGTGCAGCCTGGCTAAATGTTATACATTCATGAATAAAATACAAAAGACATTTTACACACAGTGATGATGATGATGATGACGATGACGGAGGAGCCCAAGCAAAAACAAATAAGTAGGACATTTTAAAATATAACATTTTGGACAGGATGCCACATTAAACTATTCAAATACACATAATCATGCATTAGCACCTATTGCACATTTCAGAAACTTTGATACAATTCCGTCTTTTTGTCAAGTGTGCAAAGAATAGTGCAGAGAAGCAAGCGCAGGACCTGGGCGGTCATGACTCAACACGCTCGGGAACATTACAGCAGTGATCTCTGTCTCACCTGTGCTGTCCGCATCATCAATACCACAACGTGTGCAATTCAGACTTTAAACAGGTTATATACTGTATATATAATATATACGTACACCAAAATACATCATTCTGTTCCTTATAAAAGTCCAGAGCTGAGATGCAATATTGTTTTTTTTTTTCTGTCCTTGTTGTAAAGAATAAAACACACAAGTTGGTCAAACAACAAGGTCTAAAGACTTGAATCCTTGTTCATCTAATTTCATCCTAGCTGTGGAAAAAAACAAAACAATAAATTATCCTGGCCAACATTAAATTTAAGTGCATGAAGCTGGAAGGTGACTTTGTAAAGGGTTTAAACTGTGACTGAATTAAAAAGTCACTTTTTAAAATACATTTATCTTAAGCTGTGTGTGTGTGTGTGTGTGTGCGTGTGTGTGTGTGTGTGTGTGTGTGTGTGCCGAGATAATGTGACAGAAGAAAAAAAATTATATATACACCGCTTCTCTGGACTTCCACAGTTCCTAAATCCTTCTGACGTAGTAGTAATAATAATAATAATTAATCTCTTGTGTTAAATACATTCAGGAAGGAAATGTACAGCCCGGTTTGGTCCGAGAGAGGAGAGCACGTGCGTCCTGTTTTAAGGGTGGACCTTGAAGGAGAGCAGCTCCTCTGAGTGCATGTTATTGAGGGAACGAAGCTCCGGTAGCTTCAGCAGCAGTTTGGTGAAGACGGCCGCCTCGTTCGAGTGGTTCTTCATGATCAGGTTCCTCAAAGCTCTGATCAGGTTCTCCTGCAGAGCCTCCACTGAGGTCATGTCCTCGATCCCGGTGCGGTCTGGAAACAAGTAACGTCATGTTAAACCCTGCAGGAAAAAACGCAGCCGACTCTGAACTAGCACTGAGGAGCTCAACTGCCTTTATTTAAAAAAAAAAAACAAACAAAAAAAAAACTGTTGATGTTTTTTGATTTTCAAAAATGTTGGCGGACATTTAAAAGCTAAGTCTACTACCAAGAACTGTTTTTTAAAAAAAGTTCTAATTTCTGTCAAATCATATTTCTCACCTTAAGATTCCATCATTCTGATGCATATTAAAAATAATCTAAGTTGAAATTGTGTTTTTATTGTCTGAGGGTTGGTAATGTTTAACATATATAGGAGTGTAGATCATTAAATAAATTATAAATTAAAACATTTCCTAAAGGAGGATTTAGATTTTCAAAAAACATGGTAAAAGAATTTTGTACCAGCAGAGACAAGCACGAGTGCGGTGAAGAGGCTTATCTCCTCGGGGCTGAGCTGCAGCGCCATGAGCTTCTCGCTGAAGTCGAACATGGACGAGAGCAGTTCTCCGGCACCCATGGCGTGCAGAGCCTCCACGCTGTAGCTCCGCCCACTCAGGAAGCTCACTGTGCGCTGCTTCACGTCGAACAGCGAGGAGAAGCGCACCATCAGCACCTGTGAGCACACCATCAGAGCAAAGTTACGGTAATGAAGGGATAAACAGTGATCTGTGTTGATAAGGACAGTGTAATGTGTGCGCTGTACCTCAAATGTTCCAGCCTTGAGCAGGCTGACCTGGTCGTGCTGCGAGAGCTCACAAAAGCCGGGAATCTGCCTGGCAAACTCCACCACCTCTCGCACAGCAGGCGTGAAGCTCAAGGAGAACTCCTCCCATATCTCGTGGCTGGACTTGGACGGGTCCACTATAGGTGAAACGTTCATGGGACACACCTGTAGGATACGTAACTGTTTTGAATACAAATCCAACATACACATCATATTAGCAGAAAGTGGGTTTTTTTATAAAAACTTTCTCTATTGAGCTACCAAGTGGCCAAGGCTAACACTCAGCATGATGCTTCCACCGCCATGCTTCACTGCCAGGTTTTAACACTACAAAATGTGCAAATGTTCATAGGGGGCAAATACTTAGGCAAGGCAATGTATCTGCGCACCTATCTGTCCACTTGATTTATCTGTCCACAAACATCTGTCTAATGATTTATTAAATTCTGGCACCAAAGTAGGAGGACACTCACCAGGTGCCTTCGGTTGGCTGATATTCCAGCGAGCTCGTTCAGATTGGGTCTGCTGTAGTGGCAGTATGAGGCGTTATCAGGCTGAGCACTGCTGTGGTACCTGATAGTGATTTGCTGGTGACTTTCACAGGGAGAGTTGTGGATGTTTGTCACATTGTTGTTGCTCAGTCGTTCTGAGAGGCCCAGTGAAAGGGCACCCCCTGTTGTAGGAAAGATAAACACCAAATTCACAGATCTAAAACATCTGAATCAGAGAATTTTCTGGACAGTAAGATAGTGAGTAGAGAAGAGTATTGTTTTTAAGTTAGGCACACTTCGTAATATATGACCTTAAATATCCAACATTTATTTAGCATCCTATTGAACTTTAGTGTATTGCTGCTGTGGACCACTATGTATTAAGCTAACATGGCTTCAACAGATAAAGGGCAAAAAACAAAACGTTAATTAAACCCTAATTTTACATACCCGACTGTGCGAGATGAAATCCGTCAGGCCGAGGCGCCGGATCCTCCTCACCGCTGTCTGAGGAACAGGACGAGGCCAAGCTCATAGTGTCCATAGGCACTGATGACTCTGAGTCAGGAGAGCACTGCGGTGAGGATGGGGGTGAGGGAGAGGAAGAGGAAGACGAGAGAGAGCAGGAGCTGGAGTCTTGGAGCACTTGGTGCAGCTGGGCGCCGGTCATCACGCTGTTCATGGCGTTCTGCATTTCCAGGAGCATGCGCTGCTTCTCCCGCTTTGGGATGCGTCCAAACCGCACGGCTGCCGGAGAGAATTGGGCGTCGTTAAACTTACTAACATGATAGAAACTTGAGTTTATAGGTGTGGGTCAAAAATTTTGTTTTAATTGTTGTCTCGGTTCATGACAATTACGTAACCGGCTTGAAAGAGGGCTAACATTACAATTAAATGAAAACAATAGAAACTGAGTGACATTTCAATTAAGGTATTCTGTAGTTATATAATAATTACATAGTGGAACACAATTTCACTTAGTTACATAATTTAATAACTTTATATAATATAAAACATAATTATGTAATCGCAAAGTACAAACCCAAATAGGAAATTATTACAGCGTGATCATCAAACGGGTGGCTCACCATAGCTCATTTGAATATTTTGATTAAAAATGTCATCATTTACAGGTTACTCATTCCTGAATTTACATCTCATCAAATTTAGCAAACAAATTATACCACAGTCTGCACTTGTTTTGTTTCACTGTTCAATTATTTTTATTCAGGTTTTTCCTTTAATTTGTCACCTGTCTGTATATTCATAGATTTTACTTTACATACTGTACATTTCATTTAAATGGTAACACACTCCTCTATTATGCATGTTATGCATTACTACCCTCAGTGTGTTTAATGAACAGTATAGTTCTTTTGCCCCGTGTCCATTTAAAAGCGCAGAAGAAAAGCGCTCACCGTCCCGTGACATCCCCACTGCTAGGCACTTCTTGAATCGGCACTGCTGGCAGCGGTTTCGGTTTATGCGCATGATGGTGCAGTTCTCCGACTTCATGCACTTTTTATACTGGATATTCTGCTGAATGCTCCTCCGGAAAAAGCCCTGAAGGTTTCAACAGGAACATTAATCAAACATATCTGTTTGCTAGAGGCTAGAAGATTAAATTAGAGATATGACAAATTGAGCAAATTAAAATATACTGGCTGATTTTACCGAGAAAAAACAAGTAAATGAATTCAAGTGTGAATTGTTCTTACCTTGCAACCTTCACAAGCGTGAACGCCATAATGAAATCCTGAAGCCACATCGCCACACACTTTACACAGCAGCACCATGCCGTTCAGCTCTAAAAACACAACGACGTGGTGTAAACACTGACACTGGACATATTTTTGTCAATTCAACTGTCGGTCATAGTGAAGGAGGCGTGGCCTTTCTACCTGTCAGTCATAGTGAAGGAGGTATGGCCTTTGTGTTTGTCAGTCATAGTTAAGGGGGTGTGGCCTCTGCGCTTGTTAGCCACAGCTGAGGACATGTGGTCACCTCCTAACCAATTTTTTTTTTTTACCTAAACAGCTTTAAAGCTGTAAATCATATAATACTGAATTGTTGACTATTTAAAATGCATCTTTTATACATCAAACTGTCAATCACTTATTACAAGGCCTATCATTAAAAAGTAATATGCATGTTTTGCAAATTTCCCAAAAGTGCCGGAGAACACCAACAATAACAAGCCGACCATTTCGAAACCTTTTTTTTTTTTATAACAGGAAGCCCAGACTTACTCGTGATGCTGCTCTTGGTTGCGCTCTTCTCCGATGCAGGCATGCGAGAGTTGGGGGGTTTAGGGACACCGAGAGGCCTGGCGCTGGGCATTTCCATCTTCAGGCTCTGTGCTATTGAAGGGGGAGGGGAGGAGGACTGTGAGTGGACACTGGAGCCGTCACTCAAACAGGATTTGGGGCTGGAGGCAGAGCCGGAAGAGCAGATGTACGCTATCACACCAGCTGGCAAAAGAGAAAGCACAGGAGACATGTGAGAAGATAGTAATATAATAATACAATTGTAGCTATCTATAGTTAACTAAGAGAAGAGTGGATTCAATCAGTTACTCAGTTAGAGGACGACTGAGCCAGCGAGCTATTTATTATGTTTGTTTGTTTGCTTGTTTTGGCAGGGTTGGGATGAGCTCTTGTAATATAGCAAACTCATTTCTGCGTACAGTTATCGTACCCAGTCCTAGTACCATCCGACTGAAGAAAACTCTACAATTAATTAATATTAATACTAAACTCTATGAAGTTACTAGTTCTGCAATGTTCTGTTTCCTGTCTGGGGGTAAAAACAGGTCCGTAGATAGGCAGATTGTAGCCAAGGTGCTTTAAGGTTTAAGGTTATAACTCGTTTAAAATTTCATGTCTGTGGGTTAAAGGTGCAACAGTGGCTCTCTGCTTGGTTTCTCATGCTACCACGTCCCAATTAAAGGAATGACGGTTACAGCATGAGCATAAATAATAGCAATTCCATACAAAGGTCAGCTTTAAACCCCTTGACCTTCCAGGACCTGCAGCAACATGAGTACATTCCTCACTCCCTAAATTACACAGCTTTCCTATGAGTTTCACTGCAGTTACTGAATAATTCATAGTAGTTAGTGAATAATGTGCTTTAGGGGTGAACATGGAGAAATAAAGCTGTGAGAAAAGAAGAAAAAAAAAATCGCTTTTGAATTGCAGATTAAGTCAGTAGTCAACTTTGTTCTTAGTTACAATTCTGGTAGTTTCTTACATATGGGATTAGATTTGTGCCGTTCAAGTAATGAACGTAACTTTTCGAGAAACGAACAAAAATATTACAATGAGAACTGAAAAGTGAACTCAAAAAAATTTAACATGGTCTTTAAATAAACAGCATTTTTTGTTCGCCATTTTGGCACAAATCTCACGTGTGGGTGGGGCATAACAGCGATTTACTCTCATTGGCTAGTAAGATTTGGATCGACACTTCCTGTCCCTACTTCCTGGTCAGGGAGCTGTCGATCCAAATCTCATTAGTCAATGAGAGTACATCGCTGTTAAGCCCCACCCACACGAGAGATTTGTGCCAGAATGGCGAACGTAAACTTGCGGAGAGTAAACGAAATGTTTGGAAGCGTAAAAGAAAACTCTGGCAGCGCATTCATAAACCATGACTGACGAAAAGGAGTCTTAGAAAACTGTTAACAAAGAACGCTGTTTATTTAAAGACCATGTTACATTTTTGCCACTGAGCCCACTGTTTTCAGTTTCAGAATGTTTTTTTTTCTTTTCTTTCTAATTGTATATTTTTTGTTCGTTTCTTGAAAAGTTACATTCAATGCTTTTGGCACAAATCTAATCCCATACTTACACCAATTAATCAATCTGTAAAAGATCTTTTTAGACACGTCACATCCACAACACCTCTCATATTACATCAGCTCATTAAAATTCACAACTTTTTGGTGAACATATATAGGTCCATAACGCTGCTACAAAACTGCTATATATAACAATCCATTAAGACATATCAAATCGATAGAGGGGCTCCTAGTCACAGATTTTCTTTATTTGTATGAATCAAGGCTCAATAATATCACTGTATAGAAAATATTTAAAGGTGTAATAGGCAGTTTTTGTTTTATTCCTCACGCGTACAAATAACCTGGAAAGATATGTAGAACATGATTAAAACAACAGCAACAGATTAAGCCGTACAAAAGTGTATTAAGTTTGGAAAATGGACTACCGGTCCGGAATACTTGCTTGTGTTTGGATTTGCTTCCTGTCAATCATTTTATAAATGCTCTATGGGACACTGCAGATCCTGGGGGCGGAGCTTCGTGAACGTGGATGGGAATTATTCAAATGTTAGAGACCTAAATCTTAGGACCTTAGACGAATCTTACCTTATGCAATTTTTAAGGATTTATTTTGAATTTTACAATATACAATATAATATATTATATAATAGTATTATTCATTTTAAAGACAAATATGACAGGCTACATGTAGCAGTACTATATTACATTGTTACATTATATTTTAAATATTATATTAATATAAATAATAAGGTATATTATTCGTATTTATAGTAATCATTATATACATATACGTGTGTGTGTGTGGGTGGTTCAACTGCAACAGACAAGAACAGGTTACCTAATCCTGCGTGACTGAGGATTCCCAGACCCACCCACACGTGTCTGTGGCGTATTCGCCAGGGCCGTATCCCAAACGCTATCCAAGTGCCCTAAATACGTTGCACAACCCACTGTACACTTCAATAACTGAAGCGCCACCGTATCAAATATCAGGTCACAACAGCACGCCGTTTCTATTTTAAACTCGCTATTTAGTCTGGAATTTGGGTGTACTCGTTATATGACACCCGAGAGAGTGCGCCTACGTAGGGAGCTGGGATTGATTTGAACTCGGCCCTGAAAAAAAGGCAATCTAGGTCACAGCACCTGGCTCACATGCTGCTGCGGAGACACTCGCGGCAATTATGCAAAGAGATACGTCACGGAAGTTCTCGACCAATCAGAAGGCAGAGAACGCCGGCTCGCGTACACAGAGGCACATGGGCAGGCGGGACAAGCCATGTGAGCCGGAGGAAGAAGAGTACAAGCACATAAACACGGTAGCGCTGTACTGGATACACACCCCTTGCTCACACACAAAAGCGTAGACTATTATAAAAAATAAAGAGAATAACCAGAACAATACAGATTGTACCAATTCAGTATCTCTTTATACCCTTAGGTTCAGCATTTTTATTTTATTAAAGCCCCTTACCTGGTTTTGTTGAGCCCATTTTCGTCTTAAACAGCTTCGTAAGTCCAACCTGAAACTGTTTTAAGGCGCTAACCTTGTATGATTGGTTAGCTAACCAGCTAACTAACGTCCAGAAAAATAGTCCTCAGACTTGTAGCAGTGAACAGAGACAGCTCATGTCGCTCCAAAGATATCCGGGAATCTCCTCAGGAACCTCCCTACTACAAAAAAATAATAAATAATAATAAAAAAATATATAAACTTAATGCGATGTTGTTTACCGTATGTGAAAAAAACCGCTTCTCATATGAGAAGAATTCTTACTGTACAGTAGCTGTATGTCCGGCAGGTCGGCAAGTGACTGCTGCTAAGAACTGAATGTTCTGAGGTTTGTTGCTATGGGCCATTTCTCCGCCCCCCCGACCGCGCGCGCTACAGTCACTTTAACCCAGTGACACAGTTTCCACAGAGCAAAGGGGGCGGGGCCACAGCGCTCAGATCAGCAACGTCACTGCTGGCGCGAGGTCGTAACATTCCCGAGGAGAGCTGCTTCGTGAGGAGACAACAGATCAGATCAGTGCTATGAGCTGTGTAATAAAATATACTGTATTCAGTGTGTTAAAGGTGATTATATATATATATATATATATATATATATATATATATATATATATATATATATATATATATATATAAATAAGTAAGGGTTTAAAATATATATATATATATATATATATATATATATATATATATATATATATATATATATATATATATATATTTTTTTTTTTTTTTAAACCCTTACTTGTACTATTAACCTGTAAGATATGTATTACATGATAAAAGCCGTGGCCTTAGCAAAAGTGTACTAAGTGGCTGAGAAAATGTGTACTAAGGGTTTGGAAAACTGGCTTCCGGTCCTGAAAACTTGTTTGTGTTTGGATGTGTCTGCTGTCAGTCATTTTCTAGACACTCTACAGGCCACCTAATATTCTAGGGGCGGAGCTTTGTGAACATGGATGGGAATGTAGAAACTGCATCAAAATTTGCCTATTTATACTATGCACTGAAAGTATGAACTCTTTTTGTGAAGAAAAAGTACTTTTGTGTAGCAAAAGTGTTATGCACAGTGTCACTGTAAACAAACTCCTCATTGCATTTCTTCATTCATTATTCCTTATATAATATATACTATATAATTTAATTCACCATTCCCTTGATTTATTTTTTCACTTTTCGTTTACGCCTCTCTAAATGTGTTCCACCCGTCCGCCATGTTTGCAGGTCGAATTCAGCTAAGCAAACTGTCTCAAAGCTCTCCTTCCCTCGCGCAAAGAATTGTGGGCAATATTAGTTGAAAAAGTGTTCATGGATCAACATTTCAAAAATCTACTGGACATACTAGACTATTTAGGACGGATAGTAGGCTAATTGAGACTCAGGGCTAATCTTGAATAAAAAGACTAATCTTACCTAACGCACCTTTAAAGGAAACCTCAACTCTGAAACACTGTTTATTTTGTCATATGTTTAATGTTTCTGGTGTTCTTTTTTATTATTATTTAATGCTATACACACCTCACATTCGTTCAGGTTTCTGTTTTACAACATCTGGAGGATCTGGCACAATTTCTATCCACTCAGGTGGTTGATGAGGCACTCCATTCCTGGCACGTCATATGACCCTTGAAACTGATCCATAATGCAGCTGCAAGACTTGTTTTCAATCTCCCCATATTTTCCCACACCACCCCGTTGCTGTACTCCTTCTTCCTGTGGCTGCAGATTAAAACTGATGCTCACAGACAAAGCCAAAAACATATCAGCGCCCACCTATCTGAGGCCACCTAGCACCTGCTGTACTAACCTCCCCCTAACAGATGGTATTTTTAGACCCCGACCTAGTGAACTAGCATGAGAATGTTATTTAGCTACATTACATAGTTAACATACAGTGCATAGATGGGCTAGAGTCAGTAACTGTATTCCTACACATGGTACCTATACGGCAAGAGTACCTGATAATGTAGCTGCAATGTGTATAGAACACTGCTAATTTACTAGTATCACGAAATTACACATGAAATATGTCACATTATGAAATGCTGCATGAAGATCAATACTTACTTACATATTTGCCAACTTATAAGTTAATGATATAGCAATGTTCAGATAAAGTGTACTGTATTTATTAGATGACAATCCACAGTGTGATAATGTTATCTGCATATTTACTACACCATTACTAAATGTGACGTCACGGGCGACTTGTGAACTGAGGCGACCTTTAGAGCACATTGCTTCAACACTGCATGGATGTGATGCGTTGTTTAACTTTTCCGCCAATTACTAAAAAGATAAGTATTGTGACCCACAATGATAATACAGTTAACATTTGCTAATGCTAACTTTAGCTAATTTATTAATTTTCTAATATTGTAGTCTTATAAGACTTATTATAGTACTTTTAGTACTAGATCTGTTATAATCCTATATATAGCCATTGTCTTATTATATTAATTTAACATAAGATAGACCTTATTATTGCTTAGGGGTTAGCATGTTTGCCTCGCAACTCCAGGGTTGGAGGTTCGATTCCCGCCTCCACCCTGGGTGCATGGAGTTTGCATGTTCTTCCTGTGCTTCGGGGGTTTCCTCTGGGTACTCCATTTTCCTCCCCCAGTCCAAAGACATGCATTGTAGGCTGATTGATATATCTAAATTGTCTGTAGTATGTAAATTGGTGTGTGTGTGTGAGAGAGATTGTGCCCTGCGATGGGTTGGCACCCTGTCCAGGGTGTCCCCCGCCTTGTGCCCAGAGTTCCCTGGGATAGGATCCAGGCTCCAGGACCCTGTGTAGGATAAGCGGTACAGAAAATGCATGGATGGATGTTATGTTAGTGTGCATCTGTGAGCTCATGTATGCAGAAGAGGGTAGATAGTGCTTTCCTCCAAAATTGTTACACCTCCCTGTGATGCAGCAAAAACATGCGCTGGTTGGCTTCACGTGTTCTGGAAGAAGCATGCGTTACCCTTGAGCTGGCTGGTGACCAAATTAGGGAGAGAATGAGAGGGGAAAGTACCAAATTTACAATTCACTCAAGTAAAAGTACAATTCCTGGATCTGAAATAAATTCTCTGGTCATCCAAATTTAAGTTAAAGTAGAAAAATATAAACTCGTAATTATTTAAAGCATGAAAGTTTCTGATTGGAGTACTAGAGGAACAGAAAATGCATGCACACACCCAAACAGAACACATCATTTCATACATTTCAGCCACAGTGTTTTATTGGATGTTTGTCCATAAAGCAAGTGCACAACAAACCTCACTGTGTCACACACTATATACAAACCTGTGATTTCCCATCTATCCACTAGCCAGACTTTCCCAGTGGCTGCTTTTCGACGGCGTGTTTAAAAAATATGTTACAAACAGAGAGGAGCTTCGTGTTGACGTGGGTGCAAATCGGCATCCTGTTAACATGCACATACCATGACTGAAAAAACAAAAGCGTGGTCACTTGGTGGTGTGTGTGTGGGTTCTTATAGTCTGTATTTGTTCCTGATGCCACTTACATACATGAAGTTGAGCAACATTAATAATAATAATAATAATAATAATAATAATAATAATACCAACAACTACAACAACAATATTTTCCTACTAGGATAATTAAAACATTCAGATAATTGGAAAATAAAATCCCAGTCTACTCTTTGTATAAAAAAAGAAGCTTTCAAGTCAACGAGGAACAAAAAAAGGACAGTTCTGTTCACCGAAAGCGGCCAGGGCGGTCGGGGAAGCGGAGATTATATACGGTGAGTGTGCTCTGAGAGGACGGGGACAGAGGTAGACAGGTACGGTGGGGTCGGAAAGAGGGACAATTTATAGTGGGAGGCTCAGAGGGAGGACTTCTCTTTATGTGGCGTATCTCTTCGTCCACTGTCTGGCTATTCTGTCGTGTTCAGTTCTGTTGGTCAGGTATTGCGTGGCGATGCTCCCGACGAGAGGGTCAGCTGTGGGACAAACACAACAAACAAATTCGTAAGGTGGAAAAGAGCATAACGTGGCCAAAATTTGCGTGCTGTTTCTGTGATGACGTATTTGCATTACGGCAAACATTTACCATTATATATACACACTATATTTATGCCACAGCGCTGTTGAAACCTCAGTTCAGAAGGTTTCTATAACAGCAGCTCTGACAATGACTACGTTTACATGCTCATCAAATTCCGTTTAAGCTCTATACTCGGGTTGCAGCCATATTCAGAATACGATGCTTATATGCGCACAGGCATCAGAATCCTCCTGTATACATGCTTGTTGTCAGTATGCCAATCTACACATGTGCTTTTCCTTTCCCGCTGTTATTTCCCGGGAGATTCAAGATGCTGCCGCTGCTACCCACAATTCCTTGCGGACTGAGCATGCACATATATCTCCTTTCAGTGGATTTTCTAAATACCATGTTTACATGCAACAAATTTCTGATTAAAACGGGAATTCCAGGGGCAGGAATCAGAATATCGTCTTAATCTGAATCGGGCAATCGGATTGCGGCGCTTACACGACTATAATTAGATACAATACTAATTAGAATATTGCCAAATTCTGATTAATACCGGAATATTGATGTGCATGTAAACGTAGTCAATAGTTCCAGCTATTCCATGTTTGTACTATTGCCCTCCTTCTAACACGTTATCGCTTCTATAGTAACGACGTACACCGGGACCCGCACGGTTGATGCATAATATATACAAAACTGGACTTTAAAAAGTGTGTAATGGTTGACATGGTGAAGTTTTCTATGATGAGATTTATTTATTTATTTATTTTTTTTAGCATTTCTAGAAGTAGTCTCCAGTGTCAGCACTTTGGGCTTTCGATTTTCTCGAGGTACATTTTTATAACTTATTAACTTTAAGAGAGGGGAAAGAGAGGCTGGTGAAAGCACGACTGCTATGGCTGCTATAACGGACAAGAACGATTTTGTTTCACGGACATTCCACGTTAAATGCAATAAGAAATGGATAAAAACTATGGTGTCGTTTTTTTAATTAATAACAAAAATTGGAATCATTGTGAAATTGCTGTGTTATTTAAGCAATATCACACAAGCGAGAGAGCAGTTATACTGAATAACGGCATGACTGCATCCAATAAACAAGAAATTAATATCAAGTGACATTTCGGACACAATATGGCCAAATGGTTCGTTTATTTTTGCTCCGCTAGCGGAAACAGATCCTGAAGAAGCTACACTCACATTGATTTCCCTTTAAAGGTGCTTCTGGAGAAATTGGTGTCCCTTCTTCCTTTTCATATTCATCTCGCCAGCTTTCATATTTTACAGTATCTCACAAAAGTGAGTACACCCCTCACATTTTTGTAAATATTTTATTATATCTTTCATGGGACAACACTGAAGAAATGACACTTTGCTACAATGTAAAGTAGTGAGTGTACAGCTTGTATAACAGTGTAAATTTGCTGTCCCCTCAAAATAACTCAACACACAGCCATTAATGTCTAAACCGCTGGCAATAAAAGTGAGTACACCCCTAAGTGAAAATGTCCAAATTGGGCCCAAAGTGTCAATATTTTGTGTGGCCACCATTATTTTCCAGCACTGCCTTAACCCTGTTGAGCATTCACCAGAGCTTCACAGGTTGCCACTGGAGTCCTCTTCCACTCCCCCATGACAACATCACAGAGCTGGTGGATGTTAGAGACCTTGCGCTCCTCCACCTTCTGTTTAAGGATGCCCCACATATGCTCAATAGGGTTTAGGTCTGGAGACATGCTTGGCCAGTCCATCATCTTTACCCTCAGCTTCTTTAGCAAGGCAGTGGTCGTCTTGGAGGTGTGTTTGGGGTCATTATCATGTTGGAATACTGCCCTGCGGCCCAGTTTCCGAAGGGAGGGGATCATGCTCTGCTTCAGTATGTCACAGTATATGTTGGCATTCATGGTTCCCTCAATGAACTGTAGCTCCCCAGTGCCGGCAGCACTCATGCAGCCCCAGACCATGACACTCCCACCACCATGCTTGACTGTAGGCAAGACACACTTGACTTTGTACTCCTCACCTGGTTGCCACCACACACGCTTGACATCATCTGAACCAAATAAGTTTATCTTGGTCTCATCAGACCACAGGACATGGTTCCAGTAATCCTTAGTCTGCTTGTCTTCAGCAAACTGTTTGAGGGCTTTCTTGTGCATCATCTTTAGAAGAGGCTTCCTTCTGGGACGACAGCCATGCAGACCAATTTGATGCAGTGTGCGGCGTATGGTCTGAGCACTGACAGGCTGACCCCCCACCCCTTCAACCTCTGCAGCAATGCTGGCAGCACTCATACGTCTATTCTGCAAAGCCAACCTCTGGATATGATGCTGAGCACGTGCACTCAACTTCTTTGGTCGACCATGGCGAGGCCTGTTCTGAGTGGAACCTGTCCTGTTAAACCGCTGTATGGTCTTGGCCACCGTGCTGCAGCTCAGTTTCAGGGTGTTGGCAATCTTCTTATAGCCCAGGCCATCTTTATGTAGAGCAACAATTATTTTTTTCAGATGCTTAGAGAGTTCTTTGCCATAAGGTGCCATGTTGAACTTCCACTGACCAGTATGAGAGAGTGTGAGAGGGATAACACCAAACTTAACACACCTGCTCCCCATTCACACCTGAGACCTTGTAACACTAACGAGTCACATGACACCGGGGAGGGAAAATGGCTAATTGGGTCCAATTTGGACATTTTCACTTAGGGGTGTACTCACTTTTGTTGCCAGCGGTTTAGACATTAATGGCTGTGTGTTGCACAGTGTAGCAAAGTGTCATTTCTTCAGTGTTGTCCCATGAAAAGATATAAAATATTTACAAAAATGTGAGGGGTGTACTCACTTTTGTGAGATACTGTAAGTCAAAAGTTACAGTATATTCCTGAAAAGTATCTTTGCCATGTCCGCTGATGATGTCGCTACCAGAACTGTACTAACGGCTTTGAACTAGGAAGTGGAATTTTACGTGGCGAACACAGACGAGCAGAGTGATACACACAGTGGAACGTCCCTGTGCGGTTATAGGAAATAAATGCACTCTTGGAACGCTGCTTGACCAATTAAATTAGTCGACCGGGACTAAGTGTTGTATAGAGGTTGAATAAAACACTCCAAGACCTATTGTTATAGGAAAATAATCAACTTTGGGCTGGGAACAGTAAGTCCGATTCATTACACAATGACTCTGTAACTTTAATAAAATACAATACTAATAAATTCATCCTCAGTCGGAGCGACAGTTCTGTCCGCCATTTTGAACAGAATTGTGGGTTGGCCTTTTCCAAGATGGAGACGTGTTTCAAATTGTTGTAATTAAGGATCCTTAGAAGACCTCTATGATTACGGTGCTATAAACAAACAACGCCTAGGTTTATGGAATTTAAAAAATGAATCTGTTCTATGCCATTGAAAGATGCCATAATTAATTACGACTTGAGCAGCCGAGTTTGAGGTTGAGGCTTCGTACCTGGGTTGCAGTCGGTGAGCAGCGAGCAGATGGACAGCAGCACTTTGGAGATGGTGAGTGCAGGACTCCAGTTGTCCTTCAGGATGTCCAGACAGATCACGCCCTGACTGTTAATATTGCAGTGATAGATCCGTGTGCGAAACGTTACCTTGGAGAGATGGAGGGATTTAATTAGCCTTAATACAGATAAGTATTAAGTATTCACAAATTAGCCAGCTGCATTTTTTTTAAGGGGAAAAAAAAAAACCTGTGAAGAGTTGACACTAAAGTCAAGACTCTGACATTTCTTCGCCTTCGTTTGGTTCACTCCAACAGATTTATGAGTGAAAGGACGGATTTGTGCTGCGTCACGTTTCTTCATCAACAAGATAAAGGTCTACATCAGCTTTCCACACCGCAATGTGCTGCCGTGCTGCACAGTGTGTTTTACTGTGGCTCGTTGGAAGTGTCGTGGAAATTTACGGCGTCAATTCGCATGCTTGGAAACACGGGCGGGTGGTTTCTTCTCCATGGAAAGACAAGTTTATGTTCGTGTTTCTGTGCTTGGATGAAATTCTTCAGCGCCGATGTAACAGAGTGCACACAAACGCAACTGACCATTTACTTTACCTTGAGTTTTTTTTTTTTTTTTTTTTTTTTTTAAAACCTGTGCTGATTTGCTTACAGGAACACGGTGTAAATGTAATACAGGTTTATTCAGAACATTTGCATGCATAATGGTTTGCACACTTGTATCAATGTGAGATAGTCCTCTTGCCCTCCGGATCTGCCTGATTCATCCTGATGCTCTACTTCAGTACTTGCTGTAAATGGTCCCACATGAAATGGAGTTCTAAGGTTCAAAAAAAGTCTCCATCTACCACTCTAAAGTGTAATGCTTCAGCTTTTCCAGTAAACTGAGTTTAACTGAGAACGTCCTGTGAATGAGGTAGGACCTAAACCAGCTCTGCATTCACATTCCTTTGCAGGCCAACCACACTCTAGGCATTTAATGAGAATATTATGATCTGCTACAGTCATCCAATGTCGGACAATGGCTCGGTCTTTGTAAGCAAGTCCTTTTATGTTCTAGTCCAGTTACAGGAATCAATAGCAAGCAACACTTCGGTCACCTTTAACAAGACCGACTTTGTGCTATGAAAGGTTTTAAAACCAGACTGAAAAGATTCAAAAATCTAACTCTTTAAGATGACAGAGAACTACTTTAGTGGAGGGTTACTTACATGCTATGATATAAATTTACATAAAATTATAGTGTAAGAGCTCGGTTCCACACAATTGAGCTCCCCCTGGTTCGTACAATCCATGATGAAGGGCATCAGAGTGTAAGAAAATAAATAAGAACCAGGATCAGTTTAGTTTCCCTCACCTTGGGTGGTTTAAACGGATAATCAGGTGTGAAGGCGATATCGAGGAAAAAGACACCCCCTTCGTACACAGAGCCTGGTGGTCCCAAGATAGTGGATCTCCACTCGTAGATGTTGTCTCCTTTAGGACCGGCACTGTGGACAAAAACAGGACATGCCTTCTTAATAGCTTAATAGTTGCTCAATAGCTGACACTCAGAGCATGTTTTGTGAGGGTTGAAACACAGCCAAGGCTTCTCTGCACGTCCACTCTAGGAAAATGTAGCCCAGAGCAAGAGGAAAATAATTTGCAGAAGACTAACGGTTGATTAATGGAAAAGAAAACAATGTCACAGCTACAGTTATTGGTACAATTGATTTTAAGAAATGTTTTGAGGTTTAAAATGTCAACAACAAATCCGCCATGTATTTACAGCAAAAAGAGGACATTTTTTTTTTAGCTTTCTATTTACCTATATATTTTATAAACTTATACACACACACACACACACACACACACACACACACACACACACACACACACACACACACACACACACACACACACACACACACACACACACACACACACACACACACACACATTATCTCACAAAAGTGAGTACACCCCTCATATTTTTGTAAATATTTTATTATACCTTTTCATGGGACAACACTGAAGAAATGACACTTTGCTACAATGTAAAGTAGTGAGTGTACAGCTTGTATAACAGTGTAAATTTGCTGTCCCCTCAAAATAACTCAACACACAGCCATTAATGTCTAAACCGCTGGCAACAAAAGTGAGTACACCCCTAAGTGAAAATGTCCAAATTGGGCCCAATTAGCCATTTTCCCTCCCCGGTGTCATGTGACTCGTTAGTGTTACAAGGTCTCAGGTGTGAATGGGGAGCAGGTTAAGTTTGGTGTTATCACTCTCACACTCTCTCATACTGGTCAATGGAAGTTCAACATGGCACCTCATGGCAAAAAACTCTCTGAGGATCTGAAAAAAAGAATTGTTGCTCTACATAAAGATGGCCTGGGCTATAAGAAGATTGCCAACGCCCTGAAACTGAGCTGCAGCATGGTGGCCAAGTCCATACAGCGGTTTAACAGGACAGGTTCCACTCAGAACAGGCTTCGCCATGGTTGACCAAAGAAGTTGAGTGCACGTGCTCAGCATCATATCCAGAGGTTGGCTTTGCAGAATAGACGTATGAGTGCTGCCAGCATTGCTGCAGAGGTTGGAGGGGTGGGGGGTCAGCCTGTCAGTGCTCAGACCATACGCCGCACACTGCATCAAATTGGCCTGCATGGCTGTCATCCCAGAAGGAAGCCTCTTCTAAAGATGATGCACAAGAAAGCCCACAAACAGTTTGCTGAAGACAAGCAGACTAAGGACATGGAGTACTGGAACCATGTCCTGTGGTCTGATGAGACCAAGATAAACTTATTTGGTTCAGATGATGTCAAGCGTGTGTGGCGGCAACCAGGTGAGGAGTACAAAGACAAGTGTGTCTTGCCTACAGTCAAGCATGGTAGTGGGAGTGTAATGGTCTGGGGCTGCATGAGTGCTGCCGGCACTGGGGAGTGTACTGTGACATGCACTGTGACTTACTGAAGCAGAGCATGATCCACTCCCTTCGGAAACTGGGCCGCAGGGCAGTATTCCAACGTGATAACGAACCCAAACACACCTCCAAGATGACCACTGCCTTGCTAAAGAAGCTGAGGGTAAAGGTGATGGACTGGCCAAGCATGTCTCCAGACCTAAACCCTATTGAGCATCTGTGGGGCATCCTCAAACGGAAGGTGGAGGAGCGCAAGGTCTCTAACATCCACCAGCTCTGTGATGTCGTCATGGAGGAGTGGAAGAGGACTCCAGTGGCAACCTGTGAAGCTCTGGTGAACTCCATGCCCAACAGGGTTAAGGCAGTGCTGGAAAATAATGGTGGCCACATAAAATATTGACACTTTGGGCCCAATTTGGACATTTTCACTTAGGGGTGTACTCACTTTTGTTGCCAGCAGTTTAGACATTAATGGCTGTGTGTTGAGTTATTTTGAGGGGCCAGCAAATTTACACTGTTATACAAGCTGTACACTCACTACTTTACATTGTAGCAAAGCGTCATTTCTTCAGTGTTGTCCCATGAAAAGATATAATGAAATATTTACAAAAATGTGAGGGGTGTACTCACTTTTGTGAGATACTGTATGTAATATATATATATATATATATATATATATATATATATATATATATATATATATATATATATATATTGTTTTTTTGTATAATATACATGTGTTTCCAGGGCCAGAGCAGACGGGTTCATATTTAATTAAAAAAATAATAATAATAAAAAAAATTTCAAAACTTCCAGTTTAGGCCACACCCACTTCAGGTTTAAATCCAGATCCAGATATTTGGAGCACTAAACAGATACAGATACCATTTATCACTGTCTAGTTTAACAAAAGATGTTTTTTTTTTTTTTATCTAGGCTGTTCCATTGGTGTGTAGTGATGCACTCTAAGCTATTTGTTCAGTTTTTAATTCTCTACAAACTGTTAAAACAACACACCTGATGTACAGCCTTGAGGAACATCTGAATGTGATTAATGTTGCAATAAAACTCTGTGAATGAATGAATAATTCATCACTTGTGCTGTATTGGCGCAATAAAAGAACAAAAAATACAAAAACTAAATATACATACTAAATATGCCAAAACCTATGCTGTTTTAGCAGAGAAAGGAAAAAGTGTGATGCTATAAATGCATGAATCATGGCGTTAACATCCCTCTGACTGAGGGTCGAAAGCAGGCGGCGTGGTCAGATACAGAACTTTCACTGAGTCAGAAAATGTGGGGTTTAACAAAGAAATGTGTTTACATTTGGATTCAGTGTTGGAGATTGATCACAGAATCTGGCTCTCAGATTGATCTCAGAATCAAACCATCGATTCAGTTAGAAGACGAGAATAAATACTCAAAGTAGCAGCGCTGATTATAGACTCGACTCGGCTTATATTTCACTCTATAAACACGACCTGGGGTAAATCATTAGTTACTGATGATCCAAGGACAAAATGACAAATTTATCTCTCTCTCCAATTTTATTGGAGTTCCCACTCTCTTATTAAAATGTGTCACCTTTCGTGTAGCTCATGATGCTTTCAGGAGAAGTGCAAATCTAAATGTCTAACAAAATGCACTAAGAAAAATAACGCAAACAACGAAAACTTTTAAAAATGTCTCTCTCTAAAATTAAATCTAAAATTATTTACTTTTCTAATAACCAGGTTTAGAATGAACACATTTGACAAACCTCACGGTGTTCAAATCTATAAACAATAATTTATTGTATTTATATTTTTAAATTTAAAGTTTTTGTAAATTTAAATTTTTAAAATTTTTTAAATTTAATTGAAAAGTAAAAAAAAAAAAAATCAAAAATCTATAAATTAACAAAATTGAAATACATAATTTTTTAAAAAATATTTTCGAATGGACATTAAATTAAAATGTAAATAAAAATCTCTAAAAGAGATTCTATCTACCAGGTTCAGAATGATCAAATATGACAAAACTGACACATAGGCTCTGGTCAAATTTAAAACAATAATAAATATTATTTAGGTAATATTCGGTTGATGATAATAATAATTAGGTTGATTTGCATTTATCAGAGCTGTTGTTATGGAAAATCAATCAACACCTTTTGACCAATCACATTTAACAAATGACCAGCGCTGTGATGCTTTACTAAACCATTTAAAAAACAAACAAACAAACAAAAAAAAAAACAAGGGGAACAAATCACAATTAATTAATTATCTAAATTGTGATTATCATGAACATTTAAATCAGCAATGGCAGAGAACTAAATCAAGCAGGCTTATCAGTGTGAGACTGCTGGCACAAACACCAGCGCTCATTTCTCAAGCCTGGGGAATGAAAGCAGAGAAAATATGACAATTTTCTCCCTAGTCAGTTTGGATCAGCTAATGAGAGCACCGGTTCCTGGAAGAGGCCTGGAAATGCATTAGCCTTGAAAGCCGAGCATGCTATCAATAAAAGTGATCGAAGGTGGTGAACAAGCCATCACCAAGAGCAACACGATGGTACTGCCGAGAGAGACGCTGAGAATCCCGCCTTATAAATCTCACACATAAGGACTTCCTGTCTTTCTTTCTGATATTAAATAAATGAGCAAGCCATGTGCATAATGAGATGTGAGGAACATCTGGTAGCTGGTAGCTGTGATACTCTGCAGCGATCAGGGGGCCAATTACACACCGGAAGCAGCAGATGTACTGTCATAAATCCACGCTTAGATGAGGAGAACGTCTCTGCCTGACTGTTTTGAGGAAACAAGAGCTAATGAGCGTGAGGTAAAGCTGATTGTGCTGGCTAACAGCTAAATCAGATTGTTCTGGTAAACTGCTAGTTTTGCAGCAAACAACAAAAAAAAAAGATTACATCTTAAACTGATTAAAACAGGAATGATCCAAATCTTTTGTTTGTGGCCCTTTTAAAATACATAAAATACAAAGTATAAACATAGCCAAAGATTTCATAAATGTTAACATTTTGGCTATTAGCTGTGTACACTAGCATCACA
Organism: Cranoglanis bouderius; assembly: GCA_023630585.1. Lineage (NCBI taxonomy): Eukaryota > Metazoa > Chordata > Actinopteri > Siluriformes > Cranoglanididae > Cranoglanis > Cranoglanis bouderius. Next base: position 25,265,090 of record CM042539.1, read on the forward strand.
TGTACACCTGTGGTAAAATACAGTATGCTGAATCACAGTTTTTGCTCGATATGTGTTTAAATGTGAGGTGAAACAGTATATTGCCATAGTGCACTAGCAGTAGTGTCATACAACAGCTAGTACTCTGTTTTGTCTGAGGGGGTCATAAAGTCATTTGCCCAACAGGCAATTAAACGTGCAAGCAAATATGCTAGCTCTATCAGCCCGAGCCAGTTTTTCTTGACAGGAAACAAAATATTTTAGTATATGACAGTATATTTAGATAATGTTTTACTTCGAGACGTTACTTTTGTAAGAGGGAGGACATCTTATAAGCTAGCAAGGAAATAAGTTAACATTTTGTTAGGTAGCTAGCAATGTCAACTAGAATAAACAATGGTAGATAATGGTAGTACTTTTAAATAACCAATTTTCTCCTAATTTGCCAATGACAATTAGCACCCATTAGCTAGTCCACTGTGAAAGCTACCGACCGGGGAGGGTGAAGGCTAGCGTGTGCTTCCTTTAAGACGTGAAGTCAGTCACCACATCTTTTCACTTGGAGGAAAGAGCTACCTACCCTCTTCCGCATACACCCTCTTCCACATACACGCTTTTCCTGTTGCGCCATTTAGAAGCCCACATAATGGAAATTAACAAAAGAAAGACATGCCAGTTGCTAGCTAGTGATATAATATGCCATTATTATAATTAACCTGTCTAATAAAAATAAACCAGAGTGTGTCCTTGGCTGATGTCTATAGATTGTGGTATAGTGCAGCAGATGGTGGGGTTTGGAAACGAGCAGCAAACAACATTTATAGCATCAAGGTGCATCAAATAAACTAACTTTAGTGCATTACATTAAAAAAAAAAATCTTTAGCTGCAATAGCCAATAGGGAGCAGGGTTTTAAAAAAATGTTTTTATTGTTGTTTGAATGGTAGACCGTCATATCAGGAGCTTACCAAGTAACTTGTCCATTAAATGGAATGACCCTTGTCAGAATTTTTGTTGCTTTTTCCGGCTGCCATAGGGGTGTACCCAAGTCTGTACCTAATTATCACCAGTCTGTATTAAACATCTGACTAGTTAACTAGCTGTCATCTAGCTACATGAGTTAAATTACACATTTTTTAGTTTAGTCAATTACCGAAAAGTTTTACATTTTGTTGTGTAGTGGGACTTCAATTAATGTAAAAATGCATTTGACAAAGTTGAGAAGTAACAAAAATTGAAATAAAACGTTGACATGCTTCTACCACGTTTTCGATAAATAATCAATCTTTCTGATTACTAGTGAATTTCCAAGTATTTTTATGCCCTTCTCTACTAACATATTGGGAAGTAACAAAATGGCAATCCAAATTAATCCAGTGGAAGCACTGAGAGGAAGAGCTGAGGATCTCTTACTCAAATGCCCAACAATGGCTCTCTGGTCATCTTGGGATTTGAACTCACACCCTTCCAGTGACTAGGACAGAACACTAAACCACGAAGCCAACACTCCCACATGTTAGACATTAACATAGCAAAGAAAGACTGACAGCACTGTAATGGACTGGCGTCTCATCCAGGGTGTATTCCTGTCTCACACCCAGTATTCCTAAAATAGACTCTGGATCTACTGCAGCCCTCACCAAGATAAAGCAAACTGAATGGGAGAGAGTGACAATGTTTGACGACCCAGAGTCGAGCCTCATTCTGCTGCATGTAGTGTTCGATGGTAGGTCAGCTATTGACCAGGAGGATGTGAGTTCAGATTCCAGGACTACCAGAAAGCCCCTTGAGCAAGACCATTAACCCTCAACTGCTCAGCTCTGTGCTTGTAATTAAGATATCATGGGAAAGCCCAGGGTTTATTAAACTCAGGAAACGCTTTAGCTGCTTCAATAAGTCTCGGCTGAAGCAAGAGAAATGGTGTTGTCTGCTAAGATAACTGGGAAAATCTCCTCAAAGCTCATTACCAGCCTGGCTGGAAATCCATCACACAGTCCAGAAAGAGAGACTGAGAAATGGAGACAGCCTACAGAGAATCGGCCCCGGTGGACCCCATGTTCTATGACCTCTGGCTAAATGCTAAGTCAATAGTTGAAACCACATGCCAGGACTCGTGGCTCCCCAGCAACCGTCATCCTCCAACTGTTTCCTCCACCATAATTGGAGGATTTCACCATAATTGCAGCTACAGAAGACAAACCTTGACCCATTTTTGTTCCAGTTTAGAGAGGAAAACCAGACAGCCTTGAGTTCTTGAGGCGGAAGATGACGGCGTCTCAATGTAAAACTGAAAGAGTTACACAAGGACGGTATACATAATAACATTGCAAAAAAAATATGGCCAGGTGTGATGTATTCCGCGATATTTGCTGCAAGAGCCAAGAAGTGATAGTTTTACATCACAGACTTCTAGTAGAAATAAATTTCCAACCAAACCGTGTGAGCAGAGCAGAATCAGTGAGGGTGGTCATTAAAAATGAGCGCATGGTCCCGCGAATTGCAAGTTGACAATATGCAAGCAAATTGTAGACCCTGGAGAGAGGAAGTGTGTGTATCTCTGCGCTCAGCGCTCGCACAACTGAAGTGCTCTGACATACAACCATTTCTCTGCACACTTGCTCCACTACTCCACACTTGCTTATACCTTTGTTTGTGTGCAATTCATGCCACCTTGCACACATACAGCATGTTTTATCAGGTTATTTGTACTGGAGGAAGGCGCTGTAGTCCCTCCTCTTGATATTCTCACAGAGCACATTGTGTAGTCTTCTTAGCTTTGAGCATTAATCATGAAATACCTCCAGATTGCGGTCATTTCGTGTTGACTGTTCATTAGACAACGTACACGTCACATAGTATCACGTGGTATCGGAGCACTTTTTCCGAGTACAGGTACAAGTAAACTTGATGCCAGTATCCATACTCTTAACAACTCTCAGTGGACAAAACATTGTTTAGTGCACATAGGAATTGATTTCACGCCTCTAAATTAAGTTAGCAAAGTTGAATTGCATTTAAGAAGCAGACAGAACCATAATACATTCTTGAACTCAATTAAAATACAATGCATTATTAATCATTCAAATCTTAGCTGGAGAATTAAAACAACAAAATGGGAAACAGTCTCTCCATAGATAAAATATTCAGAAAATCAATTTCAATGTGAAATGTGTAAGCACCGCTGAGTTTATTAGATGCTTCAATAGGTGACAGACTCAGAACCTCCTCAGACATGCACTTTTGCCATAGTTAGAGGACATCTTTTCATATTTGTCAACAGTTTGACTGCTATTTTATTACTAAGCATCAGCAGTTTGTGATACTGTGATAGATATTGCTGTATCATGAACTTATTTTTTTTTTTTTTTGCCTTATCAGAATGGGAAAATGTATTTGTATCAAAGCCGGCAAGTATGAGTATAAGTATACAAGAGGAAGTGTTTTCATAGATGAACACAAAAGCAGGGCAAAATTCCAATGATAAATGAAAGGCGGCTGAAGAAGAACTGGATGCTTCAGAACAATGCACCATAACACAAGAACTGGAAAGAAACTCCTCCTTTAAATGACTTTGGAGCAGGAAGAGTCCAGTGACGAAACCCGGCAGGACTTTGTACCAAACCAAAACACACGTTCATGTTTGTTTTAATAAGAACATTTAGAAATTCCACGAAGAACCATACAACAGAAGGTTGTATTCATATAACAGGTTCCTAGTTGATCCCCATGAAAAAAGTATGCAAGAAATCTCATTGGGGCAAAAACATATATTTAAAAAAAAAAGAAAAGAAAAAAAAGACAAAAATCCAAAAAGTCTTTGGTTTATTCTGCTTCTGATCCCAGTTTCTGATGTCCAAAGGAACATCAATATTAAAAATTTCCAAAGACAAAGATGGACGTCTGTCTGATCAAAGGTTCTCACATTTCTGCTCTGTTCAGAGTGTTAGTCTGCACTAATTTAAACATGTTTGGTCAAACGAAACATGCTGGACATCATGTACAAGCTACAGACAAACACACATTTATGTCAAACGTTACCTAATCAGGACTATGGGTCACAGAACTCTGGGAGTTTTGGCCTTGATATATCAGTATATCAGATCAGTACATCATATCAGCAGACATTAGCTCATATGTCACTTTGACCTGACATAATACCATTTCTGGAACAAGCATGTTTGTCTAACATCGTCCAACAAAAAATAACCCATACACTACCGATTAAACTATAACACCAAAGAGTAACATAACTGGCTTTATACCACTGCGCTGTTGAATTCTCAAGTCTGATTGGTCAGAAGGTGTTCTAAAACAGCAACTCTGACAGCTGTTAAAGCTCCAGCTGCAATTTAAATAAGTTTATATTAATGCACTAATTTTAATGTTACTTTTTCTGTAGTGACAAATAACACAGGGCCTTGTATGGCGGACTCTGCACATAATAAAAATAAATCTAATAAAACATATTTTTTTTAAATGTGTTGGTATTTAAATAAAGAGCACTTAGAACTTTTGATGTGATGAAGCTTTCTGTAAGATGTTTTAATGTACGTACAAGGAAGGAGTCTCCAGCGTCAATGCTTTGTAAAAGTCAGAGGTAAAAGGACATTCCTTTTTGAGGTTTCTTGGTAACATGACGCTGCATTTTTTGTCCTATTAACCTCAGCAAAGTGAGGGAACAACTGTTTACAGCTGTTTTAACGCAATTGATAACAATGATCACTAACTGGTTTTGCAGATGTTCCACAACATTAAGTGTAACAAACGATTAAAATGTATGTGTCCTTCTTTAATTAATAAAAATTGTAATCGATGGCAAATTGCTGTGGTGTGCTGTTATGGGAAAATAATCAACTTCAGGGTAGTAACAGTGACTCTGCTTCACCCCATCATTGATTATTTTCTTATACTAGGACACCCCATTGTGATTTATTTATTGCAATCCCAAAGTGATTATAATTGATTGGGAAGATTAGTATTTCTCAGGCGAAACCTTACAAGTCGAACCATTTGCTGGTGTACACACTATAACCTGCATGGCTTTGTTAGAGATGGAATTGCCCTGGATCCAGATACAAACAAGGCCTTATTAATCAGGCAGCTCGAAGCAGTCTTGTCGTTTAGCATTGTGGATGACCTTTCCTATTTATCCTGCACACGCCTTACCCACACGCCTTACCCACCCGCTGTCTGGCAAAAAGTACCCGAGTATCCAAGCCAATACTGACAGACTCTTTATCAGGTACTTCCCCCAGGCAGTTCAACTCCCCACCACCTGTCCTAAACGATGAAACAAGGTCTGAAGTCCTCCTCTCCACCTGCACCATCTCGGTCAGCAGAAATGTAATGTGCAATAAGCTTGCTAATCCTCATTTACCTGTCATGCTAATATTATCCTTTATATGCTGCTAAATTTCAACCCCTGTATTGTCTGGAGGCATGATACTGTGTCCTTCTAAATTTGTTGACAATAAAATTGGACTTAATCAAAAAAGCACCACACTTCACAGCTCAATTTCTCCACTGACCAGCTTCAGAGTCTCAAAACCTCAAGTTCAAACTAACAAACTAACTATTTTTCTCTCTGCTTTTGCATCCATGCCCCTAATTACCACGCAAAATGAAAACCCAAGCACAATGAAACAAGGATAATTCATGCACAGGCTGAGGGCAAGGTCAGACAAACCATCAACATGGAAAGCTAATTAGCTGGAGACGTGTTGCTGGGAGGCTGAGGCGGCAAAATGTGCAGTAATTGACCGAACCAAAGTCCTTCGCTACGTTCCAACATTCTCCCTCCCTCTCACTCCATCACCACTTCCCCGCACCACTTCCCCTAGGGAATCCCTGTCGCCATCATGAAAGCCGTTCTGACACTTGATTAGCCAAGCTCAAGCATTGGTTAGATGTGCCCTTGGAAGGCTGAGGAATGGAGTCAACATTGCAGTAAATTTCAGGAGCAGGATTTACCCAGAAGGCATTGGCATCTGACAGTTTCCATTTCAAAACACCAAAATACGGCAAATGATGGATTGGGAAAAGTGTGGGTTTCAATTTAGCCAAGAACTCCATTTTTGCCTGACAGCTGATGTAACTATAAGTACATTATTCATGTAAACCTGATAGCTTTTTAACATGTTGCAGCTTAGCAAGCATTGGTGGAACGTTCTATTTTAAAAAAAAAATATTTCAATGTCCCCTAGCGCAGTGCTGTGGTACTGTGAGTAGTAATATTACCTCACAGCTCCAGGGTTCCCAGTTCCTAAGCTCAGGTTACTGTGTGTGGAGTTAAGCAATGTTCTCCCCGTGTCCGCATGGGAATCTTCCCATCTCTCAGAAACATGGCTATAGGTGGCTTGGACATGCTAGATTGCCCCTAGGTGGGAATGAGTGTGTGAATGCGTGTGAGCATGGTGTCCTGGGATGGACTGGCATGTAATCCTGCCTCACACCCAGTGTTCCTAGGATAGACTCTGAAAAAAAGAATGAATGAATATCACCTAGAGAATATAATCCTGTTTGAATAGGGCTAATCACAAGTAGTCAGGGATTCAATCTCTCAGGGAAGCCAACAATTTTCCAAGAGCTGAAACCAAAGTGTTCAAGACCCTTCATTTGGATTGGTATTGGTCTGTACCCTTATCAACTTCATCTAACCATTTTCCTTTAGGGGATTACCCAATTTAAAACAAAACAATTTGGCAAAAAATCTTATTTACACAATGTTCCTTTTTATCCAAAGGTGGTCGATCAGCAAAATATGTTTGCCGCCTGAAGCTGAACGCAAGGGTACAAGCTTCCCTTGCTTGTTAGCTACATTAGTCAGTCCGTACAGGATTTCGCGGAGATTTTATATGATTGTTGTGGCCAAAAATGCTTGATTTTGCTGCGACTCTTTTCAAAATTTGCGATGCAACTTCAAGTTTTTTGTGCTTTTTTTTGTGCAAAACTACTTGAATTGTCAAAATTGCAATTGCACTAAATTATTTTGCACGGTCTTTCGCAGTGATGTTTGACACATGACACATGACACGTCTTGGCCCAAATCTGCAGTCATTTTGAAAAAGTCCAAGCTCCTCTGAATATTGTGGAGTTTGCTTGATTTTGTGCTTAATTTCTGCGATCGCAAAATATTGGAGAGACTGAATAGCGTTGCAGCTCCAGTGCAAAACTAAAGAAGCAAACTTCAAACGGCAAACATGTCTTTGGCATTTGGGGTGTAAATTCAGTAAATCTGCTTTTTGGCCAAACCAATGTTTATGAACTGAAATGTCTTTGTAGATGGCCTTTTGGAACCCCCAGTATTTGAGTCGACATGCACAATAGGCCTTGCAATCAGATCCCATAAAAACAAGGCCAACAAAGACATCTAATTCATAGCCACATCATGTAGAAAACATTCTCAGGAAAGAGGAGATCAGTAAGAGGTGTCGTTAACCTTCATTTTTTGTTTCAGTTTTGTGAAGAGCATTTGATCTTAAATAATCTCTCGGAGACATGCGAAACCTCCAGTTTTTCTAATGTCGTATTCATTCCATTAAGATCTCCCATTACAGCAGGCCTGCGGTGATTATCAAAACGGGAAGTTAATGAAGCAATCTTTTCTTCCTCTGACCGTGAACAACCCCGCCACCAATTATATCTGCAGCACAAAGGGAGGAGGGGAAGACGACTACTCCGAGTCCTTGTCTGCCCTGGATCTTTATACACTATAAAGCTTATCTCTACCACAAATGCCACAGTTAGATGTGAGCAATTAGTGCTGAAACGAGTGCTTAAGAGGGAAATATTTGCTCTATCCAAGGCCAAGAACACATCCTATTACTGCCAGTCTCTCAAGGACGCAGATGGTGAAACAGAATTTCCAGTGTCAGTTCAAAATAAATGCAGTCAGCCCCCGGTTGATGCCATGGTTCGGGGGGTTTGGATAATTCTATTTTGCAAAGTAGCATGATAAAACCTCTTTTGGTGTTTTGATTATTCTTGTAATCTGTTTTCCATGGGTATCAGTGCACTGTGGGGGGCTGGGCTTTGAGGGAAAAAAAAGGTCTCTGATTCAGTTAATGCTGCAGTTGCCTGCAGCAGTGAGAACCGTCAGCTGAACTCTTGCTCCGGGCCGCTTATGCATAATGCATCACCGATTGTTAGATTAATAACCAGGCTTTGCATAAGGAGCATGAGCAACCCAACTCTAGAAATATGAAACAACGAAACATGGCCATGAAGAAAAGTGAATTGTGTGAATCATTCCTCACACTTGATGGCACACGAAGCTTCGGCGCTTCGTCTCCTTCACTGCAAGCGGCATTTATATGCTGAGGACTAGAGCCGGGATTCATCAGTGGTGCAGATTATCCTGATGCACGGATAGAGGCAAAAAAAAAAAAAAACCCTGCAAGCGATGTGTATTGATCAACCGTACCTCAGAGGAAGGCATCGAAACAGAGTATCCAGTGCATAATGGATTCTCATGTATGCTTTTGACTTGGTGTGGTCGAGCAGATCCATCTGCTTGCTTTTACCACAAAAGACCACAAACAACACTGAAGTAGTCACAATTTATCCATCCATCCATTTTCCATACCGCTTATCCTACACAGGGTCGCAGGGGAGCCTGGAGACAGTCCCAGGGAACGCGGGGCACAAGGCGGGGGACAGGGTACCAACCCATCGCAGTGCACAGTCGCACACACATTCACGCACCCATTCACACACTACGGTTAATTTGGAAATGACTGTCAGCCTACAACGCATGTCTTTGGACTGGTGGAGAAAACCGGCGTACCCGGAGGAAACCCCTGAAGCATGGGGAGAACATGCAAACTCCGCGCACACAGAGCGGACGTGGGATTCAACCCCGGAGGTGCGAGACAAACGTGTGAACCACTAAGCCAGTGCTCCACAGCTTCTTCTGTAACAGCAACTCCGACAGTAGTTTCGGCTGCAAGACCGATCACAGGTTTAATATTAATGCGCTCGGTCTAATAGATTAACGTTTTTACGGTAACAACTTACACAGGGACTTGTATGGTGGAGGCGTTTAGGTAGCATTTATGGATTTATGTATCCAGTCTTGGCACTCTTTTCTAACATGGGAACATCTTCAAGATGGAGTGCTTTGCAGTAACGTTACGTTACAAGCTGTAATTTTTGTCTTATTAACTTCAAAAGAAAAAAAAAACGTGGCTGCTGATGGAATGATTGTGTGTAGTTATTATAACATAAGTGATAACTTGTTTCGCAGACACTCCACAACATTACACTATACATCGCTAAAAAGTATGATGTATCATGCAAACTTTGCACACCTTTTCATCATGCTGCATTGAATAAGCGTTCGACATAGGTTTTTGGAATTTGTATAAGTGAAGTCTACATCTAATGAGCAAAGAATTTTTTGCTGGATGTTGAGATATGGGACAAAAACTCAAAAAGCTGCATTATAGCATTCCTGTCTACTTTCTGTTTCTATGAATTAGGTTTGTTATGCATAATCTGTTTGAGGGCTGAAAAATAAAAAAAATAAACAAAATGCTTTGGTGCTTGGACCCCTAATAAGTAATGGGTTTAGAATGATATGCAAAATGGGGCAATCAAGGGATTATAATGTTAAGTCAGTTTATGTTTTAACCATGTTTTGTTATTGAAACACAGTATTGATTAGTGTCAATATATTGTATAATAGTGTGTTGCAACATTTTTATTAGAATAATACTAATCCCATAGGAGCTTGAAACGTGCCATTTTTCCATAACACATTTGGTGTTTCGAAGCAAAAACCACCAAAACAACCTTTTCATGTCTACTCTCATCTTGTGTTTGCCTGAATAGTGAGCTAATAGATTTCTCTGCAGTGCTTTGGCTCAGAGAAGGCCTCTGAAATACTGATCCTGAACGTTTCCCCCACCCCGCTGAGACCCCCGTGCACTTCTCCTCCCTCTTATGAATATGGATATGCTCCACGCTGCAGTTAATAGCCAGGATGTGAAAAATGGATTAGATTCATGGCCTCCGGCTGATTCCCGCAGGACTCTGGTGCTAATCAACGACGTAAAGCTTCAAGGGGGAGAAAGGGGTGCCATTTCTATCAGACAGCTCAGAGGTGGCAACAGCAGAAACGATCGCATTCAGAGGAAAACGAAGATGCACAAAGCACTAATAGTCTGAATTCAATTCAATAGCCTGAATTCTTGCCGTGCAATGTGTTATTTCTTGTCTTAAATGCTAACTGGCTGCAAAGCAGCTTAGCATTGACAATGTAATGTAATGTAATGTAAAGTAATGTAATGTAATTTAATAAAGAGCTACAGAAATGTTTTTCCTTTTTTCACAGTCGATCTGAAAAAGCGCCTCTTGTCTCCTCGCTGAATTCCTTTTAATGATGGTACAGCACACACACACACACACACACACACACACACACACACACAATCAGTGCCTGCAGTAACATATCATTACAGCTGCTACATCGGGTGTGAGAGCTACATCGATTTAGAAATGGTCTAATGTAACGAGGCAGTGAGAGCACTTTTAATATTTGAGGAAAAGAAAAAAAAAATCACTTCCATCATGTAAAGAGTGATGGATCAACTTCAAGAATGCGTCTTTTGATCAGTCTTATTTTCCTCTCTCTGTGTGTGTGTGTGTGTGTGTGTGTATGTATGTATATGTATGTATATATATATATATGTATATATATATATATATATATATATATATATGTATATGTGTGTGTGTGTGTGTGTGTGTGTGTGTGTGTGTGTGTCTCTCGCTCTCTCTCTCTATCTGTTTCCATCTCTCTGATCTGAAGATAGACAGTGACATTAAAAGGCACACACAGAGATAGAGAGAGACCCTCAGAGGGAGAGACAGAAACTGAAAGATTGAGACAGAGACACACAGAGAGAGAGGGACACAAAGAGAGAGAGAGAGAGAGAGAGAGAGAGAGAGAGAGAGAGAGAGAGAGAGAGAGAGATACTGCATAAATCATAGTTCTTACTTAGAAAACATTCGCATCTCTTCGTCATTAATTATCCAACGACACCATTGAGGAGTTTCTTAATAAGGCATTAAATTGGCAAGAACCAAGAGAAGCAAAAGCATCCGGAAAAGATCTCATTCTGTAACAATTGTCTTTTTGCGTTTCCTGTTACTATGATGACCAATTTGTGTCATAAAAAGTCATAAAATCCAACAGTTTTAGATTACACACCACCCAATTACAGAGATTTATATATTTAATCATGGAAATCAGCATGTAGTGGCAGCTTACTCAGATGCTAAAGCTGTGATCGAATGAAAGCGTATGATATTTAACAAAATCCAACCAGAACGTAAGAAATCACAAACTGGGACTATAAGCTGTAAAAGTGTTATCCTTATTCAGGTGATAGAAATAGTAATAGCAGTAAAGCAACATGATCTAAAGACTCAGCTTTCTCTGAATAAGATTATGGAAAATTTACACATAAATAAACAGATAAAATCACTTAAGAAGTAAAAACATGGCTAGACAACACAAAGCTAGCTAGTGACCGCAACTGACAAGTTAGCTAGCTAGCACATAGGCATTAAGTGTTTTCTATAGACAATGTAAACACACAGTGATGACAAAAATGAGACAAATCCATAGTTTATATCAACATTTTCCTCAGATGTGGTGTTACATTTCTAATAAAAAGCTCAGTTGTAAAAATACGCTGTAATTACACTGTAACTTAGCATCAGTTAAACTAAACTGCCAAGAGTTTTGTCACACTGAGAAATGTTCCTAAAAATTAGACTTCCAAAGTCAATATCTCACCAGCAAGCCGTTCAAATGCAATCATGTCATACACACGATTAACATACGACCCCAAGTGACTGCGCTAAGAAATTTGATTTTTGATAACAAAGGCCTTGCTTTCAGTACGTTCCCTTCATTTCCTTCCCTAATGGGTTTCTGAATGCAGCTATTACTCACCCCATATAAACCCGAGCGATAATCAATGACGGTGTCAGTGTGTGTTAGTCGTTTTCATAAAAGCCCGATCATCTCACGCAGAGACTCATGGGAGTAGGAGTTTTGTAGCAGCACATTTTTTTTTTTAATGGCTTGTCTGTCAACCGCTCACTCATCTGAACAATAAGCTAATCAGGACACAATAACTGACCACTGTCATCCTCTGTGTGTCTTCTTTCCCACTCTCTGTCTCTCTCTCTCTCTCTCTCTCTCTGTCTTTCTTTTTCCCCCTGTCATTTTTTTCTGTCTCTCTCTCTTTCTCTGTTTTTCTCTCTCTCTTCCCAAGTCTCTCTCATTCGGTGTCTCTGTCTCTTTCAGGATCTCTCTTTCTCTATTTTTCTGTGTGTCTCTTTCTTTCTCCATTTCTCTACCCCTTTCCCCATCTGTCTTTACCCTGTCTCTCTCCATCTTCCTCAGTCTCTCACATTCTCTGTCTCTTTCAGTCTCTCTCTCTCTTTCTCCATTTTTTTTCTGTGTAACTCTCTGTGCCTCACACTGTCTCTCCCTCCATGTCTCTCTTTCAGTCTCTTTCTCTCCGTCCTCCTTTTCTCGATCTGTGTCTCTCTCTCTCCCCCCCTCTCTTTCCCCAACTCTTTTTCCCCTGTCTCCCCTTCTCCTTCTCTCTTTTGCTGTCTAACTCTGGATCTCTCTGTCTCTTTCACAGTGTCTCTGAATTTATCTGTATCTCTCTCTTTCTCTCTTTTCCCTCTCTCTCTCGTTCCCCAACTCTTTTTTCCCCGTCTCCCCTTCTCCTTCTCTGACTCTCTTTTTTGTCTCATTCTGTGTCTCTTTCAGTGTCTCTCTCTATTTATGGGTGTATATCTGTCTCTCTCAGTGTCTCTCTCTGTATATCTCTCTCCCTCTCTCAGTCTCTTTCTGTGACATTCTTATCAGAGATGATGGCAACTGTCGCTCTCGTTATGCTTCTCAGTGTCTAAGCATCTAAAAAGCACACAGTAAAAACGGATCCCCTGTTGTTTCTCTTTCACGTGCTTCCTCATCATGTTCCATTAAAATCTTTTCTTTTACGTTCTCTCTCTTGGTCTTTCCCGCGTCTTGCTCGATCTGTGTGTGTGTGTGTGTGTGTGTGTGTGTGTGTGTGTGTGTCTCTCTCTCTCTCTCTCTCCTATGTATTTTTCCCTCGCTTTAATTTCTCTTTCCTCCTCTCTCAATCGTTTCATCTCTTTTGGAGTCTCTTGTTCTTTGGAAAGTTGAAAACACCCACAAAAGTGTGCAAACTGATTTACTAACTCTTTCACACGAGTGAAAAGGTTTCCATGCGTCCCACTGTCTGTCAGCAGCAGCGTGTTGAGTAAAGAGCTTGAGCGTACCTGCAGTTAGGCGGGGGGTCCAAAGTGATCTCGGCTAGCTCCTTCTGAATTCTGCAAGGCAACAACAAGACACATTAGGGGCCATATTCAATCTTATCTCGAAGGCAGTAATACATTTAAATGTACAATTCAATTTATGTTTAATACATTCAACGCGTTTAACTAGCGTATAGATTTACACAGCCGACAGAGCCGAGCATGCTTTGCACCCGGTGAACGTCTAAAGGAAACCGAATGAACTGACCGGCTATATCCAGGCTGGAGAGAGCTTTTATTGTCTGATCTAAAACACGACTCCCAGGTGACTGAGGTATACAGAGTTCATCTGCACTGCATAACCGCATTGCTTCTTTTTTTTTTATTTTTTTATTTAACTCCACAATCATATTAATATCTTCACAAATGCTTGTTGTCATAAAATTGCATTAATCTGATTGAGAAAAGGATCACTAGCATCAGCTATTTTGGGACTGTTTGTAATTTGGTCCTGTCTACTAGGGGGAAGGTCAGAGCTGAAACACCAAAATAACTAAATTGACTACTTTTTTTTTTAATACTAATGATATCCAGTGATATGATAATCTTGAGTAAATGGTGCAAACAGACAGAGTGGTGCTAACATAGATAATACAACTGGCTATTAAACCAATCTCTTCCCAATAACGGACAGTATATTTCTCAACAGCTACCACCCAGGTTGTTGGGCGTGCTGCTTCACATACTACACCTTCCATATACACTGATATCGCATCACAGGCACGCATCACGATAACTGTTTTAGACAGTCCCTCCAGGATTTCGCTATTGTGTGATTGCAGAAATGAACGCAAACTCAAGCAAACTCTGCGATATTCGGAGGAGCTTACAATTTTTCAAAATTACTGCAGATTTTCAGCAGGTTTGGGCCAAGACGCATCATGTGACGTCGTCACAACGAGCATTCGGCCAAAGCCCTCTTCGATTCAAGTGCGTTGAACATGAGTACAGCTAAAAGGTCTCATTTACCAACAAACATCAATGCGAAAACAATTTCGTGCGATTGCAATTTTCACCAGTTCAAGTAGTTTTCTGCAAAAAAAAAAAAAAAAAAAAAAAAAAAAAAAAAACCTCTGAAAGGTGCATCATAAATTTTGACAAAAGCCGCAGCAAAATCAAGCATTTTTGGTCACAACAATCACAAAAAAACTCAGTGAAATCCTGTACGGACTGATTAGACATAAACAACTGACACACCGAATGAAAATGCACAGCAGCCATTTTGTAAAGATGTATAAATAGTTACATAAGGAAGAAAACCCTTAAGGAGGGGCTGTTTCAGGAAAGTAAGGAATGATGGAGCTGTGTGAAATGACGAAGTGGAGCACGTACAACATTTCATACTTTTTTTATCCATTTATAGCTAAATTTGTGGAACAAAAACAATTTAACAGCTATAATAATGCTAGCTAGTTCCCTCCTCAGCATAATTTTTTCCCTTTCGTTTGAAGTTACTAAGATTAAAAAAAAAAAATGCCTTGGAAAAGGCAAAGACCTTCATCCTGAAGACTTTCTTCAAATCATTTACACAAGCAATGAGGTCACATTGTCTAATTATGGGATGTTAGAAGCATTTTACTCTAGTCAGAATGCCTCATTTTGGACTGCTCCTCAGGTTGACCTGACCTCACTTTAACAAATATAATCTTGTCCAAGTCAAACCAGACAAAACAACAACAAAAATCTTGTAAATAAAACAAACCAGTGCTGTTTTTCTTTCCCAGAGGCTATAGTTTATTCACCACAGAAGTTACAGCTAATAGCAAGAAGCTATAATCCATTAGATTTTCTGTCCTCCAATTCTTTGCCTTTATTTCTAAGATAAATATCATCAAATAAAATACCAAGTGTAATAATACACCCGTCATTTATAACATTAAAACCACCTGCCTAATATTGTGTAGGTCCCACTTGTGCCACCAAAACGGCTCTGACCCATCGAGGCATGGACTCCACAAGACCTCTGAAGGTGTGCTGTGGTATCTGGCATCAAGACGTTAGCAGCAGATCCTCCAAGACCTGTTGTTTTGCTGTTATGCTCTGACCCAGTCGTCTAGCCATCACAATTTGGCCCTTGTCAAAGGCGCTCAGATCCTTACACTTTCCCATTTGTCCTGCTTCCAACACATCAGCTTCGAGAACTGACTGTTCACTTGCTGCCTAATACATCCCACCCCTTGACAGGTGCCACTGTAACAAGATAATCAATGTTATTCACATCACCTGCCAGTTGTTTTAATGTTATGGCTGATCGGTGTGTATGATATTTTTGTCACATACTTGTTTAGGACATGAATGTTTTTTTTAACTGTATGATGACTCGTAATCGGTGCTTTGTTTACAGAATTGCAATGACAGCTTCGTTACCTAGCGAAGTCTCGCACCCCGCATTTAACATAAAGATTGCAGGTCTTCACAGCCACCAAATCACTGTTCATGGCAGCCGAATCCTAATGCGTACGTTAAAAAAAGCTCAGCGGGTTCACAAAGAATCAGAGTGATGAATCATAAGAGAGTGGGGAAAAATGTGCTTTCAACAAATCAGACAAAGGAAAAGAGGGAAGTGAAAGCCAAAGTAAAACGTGAGTTGCATATTTTAATGAGAGAACGCAGGGAAGCGCTAATGAACTTAACCACAGTGCTCAGGGCTATAAACTCACATGCACTGTCAGATATGAAATATATAACAACAGTGTCAGTGTACATTTTGTCAGTGTCAATCATGTATGGAGATTTTTGCTTGCATGTTTTCTGACCATTTGTGCCTTCAAAGTGTTTAATTTTACAAATACTCTCCAACCGTATAATAATATTTCCTTTAACAGCGCCATCCAAAGGCTGAACTGTATACAGTACTTTAAATCTTAACATCAAGAACATCGTTGCAAATTGAGTTATTTTCCATCAGATGATTCTTTTCGTCTTTAATAAAGCTGTAGCCTATTTAACAAGCAGAACCTGATGCCCGTAGCATTGATGCGGATCCCTCCGCCACCACCAAGTCTAGTCCTTCTTGTTAGTAATTTAGTAAATACCCTTAAAATATACTTCAAACAGGAAGGAAGCTATTGAAGAAAAACTGTTTCAGACATCTGACCTTGCAGAGACATTGACTCTATTTGGATCAATTCCAAAATCTAACCAGTTCATCTTCTGGTTACTGTGATATATTCAAATAAATCCTACAAACATTCAACCACTCGTTCTTGAGATATCACTCTAACGAGAACCCGAGAAACCATAAAAATGCCGTTTTTACCCTTGGAGTCGGCTGAGATGCGAACAGAGTTTTTTTTACAAAGTTATTTATGTAGTTCTATGCACATGAAATTGATTTATTTTAAAACTTTTTAAACACTCATTTCAACTGTCAGATTATGATTCAACTTCCATTCAAGCTTTCATTCAATTTGGAGCTCACCTTAAGAGCCATTTTACGCGGTGGCACCACGTCTAACGTGTTGTTAATCAAAGTGGCCGTCATGTCAGACACCGGCAGCTGGCAGATATTAAATATAATAAAAACGAGTGGGTTTTTTTTTGTTTTTGTTTTTTGTGTGGCACAATTGTGGTTTCTAAATACAATCGTTACAAAATACAATAACACTTTGCAGTGTATACGCATAATCTAAACAGCACATGGGCGATATTTCAGTGGGTAGCCTGCTGTGACTGCACATGCACTGGCAATCCAAACGTAGTGAAAGTTTTTTCTGCCACAGAGTGTAGAAGCGAAATTTTTGGGACCTTAAAATGGCATTTCTGGCCAAAAAAGTTATTTGAAAAAGCTACTAAATGGTCTTATGTTTAGAAAGGCAACAGGAACATTATCATCATGGCCGTCATTTAAACTCAATCTGAAACTCAATTAAAATCCTACTGAAGCAGAAAGTGAAATTACATTACAACAACACACCACCACAAAACGACGGTATACAAACTGAATTCACCTCTTGGCACTGGTGGACAGTTTGGCCGCCGTTTTGCTGGAGATCTTGGTCTCTTTCTTCTTGGGCTGGGCTGGCTCGCGGTCCTGCTCCGGAGGAGCCGTCTCTCTCTGCTCGAGGTCCGAGCTCCCGCCACTCGTGCTGGGGCTGTCGTCTGCTCTCTGCACCTCACTGGACATCCTGGCCCTAAAACAGAGTAACGCATTATATACTGTGGCTCCAGAGTCCCTGTGTACAAGGGGGCTCATTTAACTCAACCGGAGAAACTGGTAATGTCAGTTATTCAATTCATAATTTGAAGAATGAAAGCATTAAGTAAGCAATAAAACACCTAGGGGGGTTGCTGTTATAGAAAAAAAAATTGAATATCGTGGAAACGTTCTTTTTTTTCCTCTGTAATTTAATTCAAAAAGTGGAACTTTCATATATTCTACATTCATTACACATAAAGTGAAATACTTCAAGCCTTTTTTTTGTTTTAATCTTGATGATTACAGCTTTTCCACGATATTCAAATTTTTTGAGATGCACCTGTAATAAACAATGGGGTGTGTAGTGAGACCGTGAGAGGTGGTGAGACGTGAAGCAGAACACATACGACACGTTGAACATAACGTCCAATAATGTCCAAGGTAGTTCCTGTTATCACTTAGCAGCGATAAACAGTCATTCCCTCACCAGCCTCTATTTTTTTTTCTGTCTTGAAGTTGACAAAAACGCACCTCCGAGAAAACACAAAACCCTCCAGACTAAAAACTTTCCCAGAGTCGGAAAACTTAAAATTACAGCATTACTTCTGACTGTTACAAACCACTAAGGCTGGAGACTACTTTCATAATTGAACATATACTTACAGAAAACTTCACTATGTCAACAATTACACGTTTAATATAATATAATAACATATAATATTTTCTAATTTAAAAAAGCATCTTATCTGGAAAGCCATGTTTAAGATTAGATATCTCCAGAAATATTATATGTAAATTGGCAGATATAAAGACAAACTCGTTTACTACCTGTCTAAATGCTCAGAAGTCACCACAGAAGGACAGTTTTTTTCTTATGGCATCCTCAAAACGTTTGTCTTTATGTAAAATGACACAGAATGGCCTGTTAGTTCTGCATATCGCTTAGCAGCTATACACAATCGTTCCCTCACCAACCTCACTTTCTTCTCTCTCTTGAACTCAATGGGACTAAAAACCAGAAAGCGTAAACTCCTCTATCCTGAAATGTTTCCCATGTAGGAAAACTTGCTGACTGTTACAAAGCATTGACACTGGAGACTCCTTCCATAAACACTAAATAAACATCTCCTCACAGAAAACTTATATCACCACGACATATTTTTAAATCCATGATTATTATATTTCTGTAAAGCTGCTTTGGGACAATGTCCATTGTTAAAAGCGCTATCCAAATAAAACTGAATTGAATTGAATTTATTATTAGTATTAGATTATGTAGACTGTCCATCATATACGTCCCTGTGTGAGTTGTTACTTTAGAACCGATAATTAATCAACAACAATCAGATTGAAGAACTCAACAGAGCTAGAGTACAAATGTATTTAAACCTCTAGAAACGTGATGCACTTTGCGCTTTCGTTGTCATTAAACCGGTCGGCTTAATGACTAGGCTGCTTACAGTTAAGTGCCATTCATCCGTCTGCACTTCCACTCCTTTTGACTCAGCCCTTAACAATCGGATTAAATGTAATTTTGTCTATTAATAGCTGATTTCATAGATAACGGGTGTCTGAGACATTTTACAGCGAACGCCGCCTGAATGTCGGGTGATTTATTTCCTCTTCAGTGCCCTGGGCTTGTGAATTCTTTACACACTGACTCATTAATGCGAATCCCGCAGTGATTTCTGCATAAGAGATCATGTTGTGACTATGAGGAAAAGCTTTTCCATCTGTTATTTATGGAACGGCCGTGACCCGGCCATGATCGGCTCGCTTTAAGGAGGTTTTTAATGGATACAAGGCATTAAGGCAAGGACTGGAGAGAAAAAAAAGACTAGTGTGGGAATCATTTAAAGAATATGGAGGAGGAAAAAAATTATTTCTTTTATATTCGGATGTGTCACAAATAAATGAGACTGAATCAAAGGTATCATCAAGATTGTAAAGCTGTTTATTCATTTGGCAAATGCTTTTACTCCAAACGAAGGCTAGCAGTAGCTACATTTCTGTTTGTTTTGCTATATAAAAAGAAAATTAACATTGTGTTTGACACATTACCATCAGGAGATTTTTTTGGTGTCTTTTCCATTAGCAACTAGATGGACAGAAACAGAACTGGGGGAATGAAATATTATCCAGTTTCATATTAATCGTCTGGCTCAGCTAATTTCCATCATGGTGCAAAAATGAACTGATTATAATCACATAAGACCAGCTACTGCTCTGTGTCTTGATATTTTCTGGAGTCAGTCCAGTTGTGCTGGTTTGTTTGGTTGGTTTGTTGTAGGTGAGGCACTAAATTTATGTGTAATTATAGCATTTTGTTCCTGTCAGAAACATTTCCACTACATTTTTTCCCTCAGGATTTTCCGTATCAACAAACAACAAACAATTTATCTGCTAATGTAATGAAAAATAGTTGGTAATAAATGTCATTTCTATTTCCGTCAGCAAATATTTCAAAGAGAAGAAAAAAATAACAATCTTCTGGAAGTCATGGAAATTGTCACACCATTTCAGCTAAAATGCTAAAAACATTTAGCATTCAACTGCTGAGATTGGTTTCTGCCTTATTAACTAATTATATATATATATAAAAATACATATATATATATATATATATATATATATATATATATATATATATATATATATACATTCATACATACATACATACATACATATATACATTCATACATACATATACACACATGTATATATATATATATATATATATATATATATATATATATAGAGAGAGAGAGAGAGACAGAGAGCGAGAGAGAGAGAGAGATCTTACACACACACATACATACAGTTGCAATCAAATTATTCAACCCCCATCAAACCCCCATCAGGTTTTTTGTCAAAATTGACAGACTTTCAGCTGTTTGCAATGAACAAATCAAACAAAAGCAATTGAAATAGTTCAACAAGCTCAAGTGGTTTCCCCAAATTCAACTGAAAATGCAACTTATAATGACTTCTCCAGTTTCAATATCTTTAGTACTTAGTAGAGCACCCTTTTGCTGTTATGACCTGCTGCAAACGAGATGCATAGCCAGACACCAGCTTCTGGCAGCATTCCTGAGGAATCTTAGCCCATTCCTCATGAGCAATGGCCTCCAGTTCTGAAATATTCTTGGGTTTGCATGCTGCAACTGCCTTCTTCAAATCCCACCAGAGATTTTCTATGGGGTTCAAGTCAGGTGACTGTGATGGCCCTGTAGAATTTTCCAGGACTTCTTCTGCAACCAAGCCTTGGTGGAATTTGAGGTATGTCTTGTTGGACGGTCCAATAACACCCAAGCTTCAGCTTCCTCACAGACGGCATGACGTTTTCTCCTAGGATTTCCTGATACTTCAATGAATCCATCTTGCCTTCCACATGCTGCAGGTTTACAGTGCCAGAGCATCACCGAGCCACAACCATGCTTGACTGTGGACAGAGTGTTCTTTCTTCATTCTTCTTTCTCTAGACATACCGCTGATCCATTGTGCCAAAAAGTTCCAGTTTTGTTTCATCGCTCCACAGAACAGAATCCCAAAATATCTGTGGCTTATTTATATGATTTTGAGCTGACTTTTCTTGTGCTTTTGGGTCAGTAGTGGTGTACGTCTTGGAGTTCTGGCATGGAAACCTTCTGCGTTTAGTACACGCCATACTGTGCTCACTGAAACCTCAGTGCCTGTTGCCACCAAGTCTTGCTTCAGGTCTTTTGGGGTCACTCAAGGTTGTTTTTCCACAACCTGCCTTCTCAGAAATCTGGTTGCAGCAGTTGATCGCTTCCTTTTCCTGCCCTGTCCAGGTATTTCATGTATTTTCTGCCCCTAGCCAGTTCAGGTATTTCATGTGTTCCAGCTCAAGCACACCTAGTTGCATCAAATGTGCTTGAGACAACACCTGTTTTGCATATTTGTGCTGTTGTGAGGGATTCTATTCAGGGGGTTGAAACTGGAGAAGTCATTATAAGCTGCATTTTCAGTTGAATTTGGGGAAACCACTTGAAGTGTTCGTTGTGTTGAACTATTTCAATTGCTTTTGTTTGATTTGTTAATTGAAAACAGCTGAAAGTCTGTCAATTTTTACAATAAACCTGATTTGCAATGGGGGTTGAATAATAATGATTACAACTGTATATATACACATAGTACTCTCCCACAATATTGGCACCCTTGGTAAATATGTGCAAAGAAAACTGAAAAATTGTCTTTATTGTTTAACCTTTTGATCTTTTGTTTAAAAAATTCACAAAAATACTCTGCTCTCAAGGATATCAAACAATATCAAACAAAAATATATTTGTTAAATATAGGTTTGCAACAATTATTGGCACCCTTTTAGTCAATACTTTGTGCTACCTCCCTTTAGCAAGATAACAGTTCTGAGTCTTCTATAATGATTGATGAGGTTGGAGAATACATGGCAAGGGATCTGAGACCATTCCTCCATACAGAATCTCTCCAGATCCTTCAGATTTCAAGGTCCACGCTGGTGGACTCTCCTCTCCTCCTCAAGTCAGGGGACTGCGATGGCCATGACAGGACCTTGATTTTGTGGTCAGTAAACCATTTTTGTGTTGATTTTGATGTATGTTGTGGATCACTGTCTTGCTGGAAGATCCAACCACGGACCATTTTAAGCTTTCTGGCAGAGGCAGTCAGGTTTTCATTTAATATATGTTGATATTTGGCTTAGATGAATAAAGTCCTGTTAAGATGGAGTCAGTAACAACACAGCTGTTAAACAGCTCAGACTGGGGCTCTGTCCCAAACCAGACAACCCTTTCACACTGAGTGTTCTTGCTAAAACTGCTAAAACTGAAACCCTCAGCTGCACACTAACACAACAGATTATTCTGGTGCAGAGGTCATGACTGGAACGTAAGCAGATAGACAGACAGGAAAAGACTGAGACAGACAAACAGAGTGATAGACCAACTCAAATACATAAACAGACAGAAAGACAACAACTGAAAGCCAAACAGACCAAGAGACAAACAGTCAGACAGATAGATGGATAGACAGGCAGACAAACAGATGAAGACAGAAATAAACAGAGCGACAGATATACTTTTAAACTGACAGGTAGCTGAAAAGACAAAAAAAACAGACAGAGACAGATGGAAGGAGGACGGACAGACAGACAGGACAGAAGAAAGAAAGAAAGAAAGAAAGAAAGAAAGAAAGAAAGAAAGAAAGAAAGAAATTGTAGATAGATAGACAGAGACACAGACAAACAATAAGAAAGACAGATAGATGAACAGATAAATAGACAGACAGACAGATAGATAGATAGACAAACAGACAGATAGATATAGACAGAGACAGATAGATAGATAGACAGACATGCAGATAGAAGAACAGACAGACAGAGAGACAGATAGACAGACAGAGAGATAGATAGATAGATAGATAGATAGATAGATAGATAGATAGATAGATAGATAGATGAACAGATATACATAGACGCAGACACACAGACAGATGAACAGACAGACAGACAGACAGACACAGATAAATGAACAGATAGATGAACAGACAGAGGGACAGACAGACAGATACATAGACAGACAGACAAATAGACAGATATGCAGAGATAGATCGATAGACAGACAGACAGACTGACAGATAGCTAGACAGACAGACAGACAATAAAGAAGTTTTCCTTATTTTGAACACTTATAAAAGGCACTGTAAACACAGAAAGTGATGGTTTAATCATTCCTGCTGTTACGGCACATTTGTTTGTTTTCCTGTTCACACACCACACCACCTCATTAACACATCTTTTATGAGGTTAAAATACATGTGTCAGAGATGCAGCACACACTACAGCGGCGATTAAACGAGCAAGGTCAGAAAACACTGGACTGGTGGCCCCTAAAAATCAGCGCTGTCTTCTGTCTTTGGTGTTGGGTGAAAAAATGAAATACGGTAACAGAATGAGAGGAGCAGGAGGGGGTGTGAAGGCTGTCAGAGAGAAATGGGGGAATGTAATTAGCAGCGCATGCAAACGCAGATCCTGCTCATGTTGCCAGATTGGGTAGTGTCACCTCAGAATGGGATGCTGTTCATCATACCAGGGTGGGTAATTCAGGTGCATAAACATAAACGATATAATAGCAGCAATGTTGTGTCAGGACAAACGTGAAGAAGTGGAGTTTGGAGTCATTCGTGGCTGGATGAAAGAGATCAAATGTGAGCTTGACATAGAAAGGACCTCTTTTTCTGTCCATTAGCATGCCTGGTAGCTTTACAACTTATTGTACAAGTGGTCTTTTTTTTTTTAAATGATCGCTTGCTGAAACTTAAACATTCAGGTTTTGCGTCATCATGGGTCGTCCTACTGTTGGTGAATTTTAGACGAAGATCATAGCAGATCACACACTGAGATTTTAATGAACATTTCTGACACTGCCACAACTTCGTCATCAGCTGCTGATCATCACGTTATGCATTATTTTGAGACATCTTTAACAACGTGAGATTTTCATCCACGACAGCAAAACCAGGCTGAAAGATCATACACTGTAACCCCGGCTTTAGATATGTTCTTGCTGAAATTGGGTTCACGCTTATCACTTTAACCCAAAGTTAAAGTTTGGGCTGGATTTTAGTGTAATGGAGAATCCACTCAAAATCTGGCAACCCTACAATGCTGATATACGGCTGTAACCCGCATCGCGAGCGACTGGTGATGCGATCACTCCACAAAATAACGCCAACAACCGAGAAACAACGGTCACGGGTTGCCAGATTGTGCAAAATCAAAATCACCGGCTATTTTAATTGCATTCTGGTTGAAGGAAAAAAAAAAAGCTCTCGAGGTGATGCATATGATTCATATACAGATAACACACTCGCATGTTTTTAAGTGAACTGGTTAGGGGTTTAAACAAAGATTCATTCTGGCAACCCTGCATAGTCGTGGTTGCAACCACAAAAAAAAAAAAAAAGCACGAAACGACCAAAGTGGCCAGCATTAACACAAAGGGAGTGAGGTTGCCAGATTGTGCGGATGGTTTGCAGTCTAATGATTGTTCTAAATCCTTCGCAAATGACTTTAAAACATGCCATACTGCTGTAATATGAATATGTTCCTATCAAATACCTGAAGGTGGGTGTGGCCACAGGTTACCTCCTCTCACGAGGACGCATTTATCATGCCAGTCAATCACTGTTTATAACGCATGGCCTTGTGGGAGTTATTGAATAAGTTGCATGCACAATTTATTCATTAATGCTTGATTTTTCCTTAGAAAGCTCACCTGGATCCCTACATTTGTCCACTCGTTTTGTGCACGTTTTGTTGTTTTACCCCCTGCAATGATTCTATTCAAGCAAAAGTAGCATATTACAGGGAGAATCCGTCACAATCTGGCAACACCCGAGGACAGCCAGGCTCGTCCCGACCCACACACACATGCCCTCGTTGAGAGAAAAACAGTTTCGCGAGACATTTATACACTTTTCACGCGCGTCCCGAGCACACCGGGTGGCACGCGACCACGTTACCTGTCGAGCCGCCGTCGACGTTCAATCCGAAGCGGTTTGGTTTGACGGTAAATCGCTGTCCTCGCTCGGCCGTCCGCTCGCCCTCGTTTCCTCGCTGTTTAACTGAAGCCTGAAAAAAAAAAAACGCGATAACAGAAAGCGAAGCAGCCAGACCGCCTCCACGCGCGCTCCCGACACAAGAGCGCGCGGCGCGTTCACGTGCAGCTGATGATGTTGTGGGGGGGTGTTGGAGTCATTCGAGTTGCTATATTTGGGTCTTTTGAGTGATTGTAGTCGTGTGAGTCAGTTCAGCTCGAAAATATTCGTTCACTGATTCGTTTATTCGTTTGCCTTCACTGTGACCACAATAACTGACCCGGCGTTCACACTAGCAAGATACAAGTCGCTTAAATCGCTTGGAAAGGTGCAAATATACTTCGGTTTCATCACGTGTACATGCACACACAGAGCTGCTACATGAGCGGCATTGTTCACATTCTCTCTGTCTTATGTGCATCTGGAGGATTAAATGCGGCATCCACTAAACGGCACATCAGAGCCAAAACATCTGTCCATCTGTTTTCCAAATCGATCTTTAATGTTTAACGATTTCATGCACAGCGACGTTAAACACACCGACGAGCTCCTTTTCTCTTTAAAACTTTCAGCTGTTGCCGCGATGGTTGTTACGATCTGCGTCTCAAGTTGAAAACTTTGACCTCACATTTCAAAGGATTTACTAATCTAGAAAGTCCAGAAGAGCGGTACTCAGAACGGACCTGTCGGTAGGTTTAAGAGGTTTTTAGAATTCAGACACTCACCGTAATTGGAAAACCCATCCATCCATCCATTTTCCATACCGCTTCTCCTACACAGGGTTGCCAGGGAGCATGGAGAATATCCCAGGGAACTCGGGGCACAAGGCGGGGGACACCCTGGACAGGTCACCCTGGACAACCCATCGCAAGGCACAATCACACATTCACACACTATAGACACTTTGGAAATGCCAATCAGCCTACAACACATGTCTTTGGACTGGGCGAGGAAATTGGAGACTTTAACACATTTTTTTAATGCACATCAATAAGCGTTGGGCACCCATGTTCCTATCGCTGGTTCACTGGTTGTCCTTCCTTCGACCACTTTTGTTAGGCACTAACCACTGCATCCCGGGAACACCCCACAAGACCTGCTGTTTTAGAGATGCGCCGACCCAGTCGTCTAGCCATCACAATTTGGCCCTAATCAAAGTCGCTCAGATCCTTACGCTTGCCCGTTTTTCCTGCTTCCAACACATCAACTTCAAGAACTGACTGTTCACTTGCTGCCTAATATATCCCACCCCTTGACAGGTGCCACTGTAACAAGTGAATGTTATTCACTTCACCTGTCAGTGGTTTTAATGTTGTGGCTGCTCGGTGTATTTTTCATCATAATGTTTCTACACATTTAATAAGAATTTGTATATGACAGAATAAGATTAAATCATGGTTATGCCTTTTTCCTCCATTTTTATTAATCAAACAGTAAGCAGGAACTTATTGCAGGTAGGAACTATACTTCTGAGTGGGGAACTGAAGAACCGTCGGACCACATGTTCCGTAGGATTGATCAGAGGAATCGATTGAGCTGGCCATTTGGATTTGTCGTTTGTGAAAACTGCGAACACTTGCGGACTAGGATGGCCTGCGATGTTGTCCCAGATGCTTAATGTTTGGTAGATGGATGAATTTTTGGCGCTAATGTCATCATTTTCAGCACAGAATGAACCTTTTTGGCACTGATGGAACCTCATCATTTTTGGCAGAAATAAAATGTCATCAGTTTTCGATCCTGATAAAACCGCATCCATTTCAGGCCAAATGGACCAGCGTAATTTTTTGGCACTGATGGAACCTCATCAGTCTCAGCACAAAACATCATTTTTTGACACTGACAGAAAATTGTCAGTTTTGGCACAAAATGGAACGTCACGGTTCATATGTATAATGCAAACCCTGATCCCTGATCTGGATTTGGATGCTGGATTAATGTGTCTAATTAAAAAAAGGTGAAAGACAGAAGTCCTCACAACCTTGCTCTTTTCCAGGACTCAGTGATGTTGTCTCTATATTTATCTGATCAGTCTGACACACATTTTCGGCACTGATGTCGGTGTCAGTGTTGAGTCAGCGACCCAGCGAGTCATCAGACACCAACAACACACACTCTGTGGGGGGGTGAAAGAGGGAAAAATAGAACAGACGGGCAAAAGCGAGAAGGAAGGTGAAGGAAAGAAAAGAAACATACAGAAAACACCAAATTATTTTACTCGGATTGCATCACTGCTTCTTCGAAGTATGTTTTGTGTTTTTTTTTCTCATGAACATACTTTATATTACACACCCAACCTGTAGAACGCTTTCCCCCCTGAAGCATGACTCCTGACTCTTATTTTCTCCCCTAAAATAGGGCCATTGTTTCATTTAAGACGCCCTCCGAGCAAGTTAAAAAAAGAGACACGGCTAGATTAAAAACCCCAGCACATAAATCTCCTTAAACTTTACACACTCACTTTAGAAGGTTCTAGAGCCTGAGGTCAGGGGAACGTCCTATTCTTTATACTTGCTCTAACCAGGAGAGTGAATTATTACATGTTTTAAATCATCTTGGCATTAATGAACAGGCAGGAAAGCAGAAGATTAAAGATAAAGTTCAGCCAAAAATGAAATGCACACATTGTTGAATTCTCGATTATGATTGGTCGGCAGGTGGTGATTAGTTTTCTATAATAGCAGCTCTGACAGTAGTTTCGGCTGCAAGGCAAATCACAGGTTTATATTAGTGCATTTGTTCTGACACGTTATTGTTTATGTAGTAACGGCTAATTCACAGGCACCTGTATGACGGACGGGCCATGTAATGTTCAAACGTCACAAGAAAGTGAGGGAACAACTGTTTATAGCAGGACATTCCACAACGTTGAACGTAACTGTAAACAGTATGAACTGTCGTTCTTTAATTAAAAAAAAAAAATGTAATAGTTGGTGTTATAAGAGGAATAAAATTCAGGATCTGTTACTATTGGAAGATATTCTACTTTGGGTCGTAAAAGTAACTCTGTTTCACGTCAGGCTACATCACACCGTCCCACTGTTGATTATTTTACTATAACCGCACACTTCAAAATGTTTTATTACTTACATATAGGTTATGTGGGATACTTGAGGTTCTTTGCTATGATTGTGTCTTGGTGAGGTAAGCTGTAGTAGACGGAAAGCCAGGTAAAGAAGGGTTCTGAACGGTGTGTTTCCAAAATGTTAAAAATGTAACATTCGGATACAGGAAGGGATACACATGGCTTTCTGGGAAACCAATTTTTAAAGGTAGCAAATATGTATATTACTATGTCCTGCCTGTCCCACATTTCTGTTTGTCTCCTCCATAAGCAGCAAGTGTGGACAAAATGGGTGGGTAAATAAGTTATTTGTAACATTTTTTTTTACTTCAAGAAACAAAATATTTGGTGTAGTCACAGAATATATGTCCTGTTTCTCTAATCTCCAGCGATACTTTATAACAGTAGCCTAACAAACCTTTTATCAGGCCTGGTCACCTAGGTGCCATTATATTTGCACTTAACATGAATGTGAACACGTCCACTAGGTGGCATAGAACGAAGAACTAAATGAAAGTCACATTTCTCTGCAAAAAGAAAGACCTATTTGGTGTTAATATTAAGTAGGACACCATGTGTCATTTATACTCGGTTCTTCAAATGGATGAAAGCTGCTTTTTAGGGACCTCATGCACATGATAGAGGAGATTATATTAGTCAAAATCCATTCTGTTGCTCATTAATAAATCACAAATAACTCTCAAAAAATTACTACAGAATACAATGGTGCCCAATCAGTATATTAATATTAAAAGCATCTGTATTATGTATTATTTATAAAAAAAAAAAATAATAAATCCATTACAGTGGAATACACTGTGACTCACTAGACATAGAATCTTAAATAGTCCTTACACAAAGAATTAAACAGATGTATAATACAAATACATCACAATTGATAATAATCATATAATAAATACACTACCAATTGATAGTTCATGATTAGTTGATTGAGAAGAATATAAGATGCATTTAGTTTATTTACATGGGTATAAAGTAAACAATAAAACAATTATCCTTAACACACTTTGCCTTCATAGGAAAATAATCAACGACAGGGTGGTGGTGTGATGTGCCCTGTTATAGTGTAGTTACTGTTCCCACCTGAAAGTCGATTATTTTCACACAACCACACATCACAAAGTGTTTTATTCTTCTTATACCACAGCAATTTGCCATTGCTAACATTTTTGATTAATTAAAGAACACCTCATACATTTGATCCATTTATACATTTGGAGTCATAAGTTTACATATGCCTTGCAGAATTAGCAAAATGTTAATAAATAAAAATAATAAATAAGAAGGATCCTAAAAATTGCATTTTGTTTTTTTATTTAGTACTGCCCTGAATAAGCTATTTCACATAACAGATGTTTACATACTGTATAGTCCACAAGACACAATACTAACTGAATTTATACAAATGAGCCCGTTCAAAACTGGTTCGTTTGTGTAAATTTACATACGCTTTTTATATTCCTAATACTGTGTGTTCTTACCTGGATGATCAACGACTGTCTTTTTGTTTTGTGATAGTTGTTCATGAGTCCCTTGTTTGTTCTGAGCAGTTAAACTGCCCACTGTTCTTCAGAAACATCCTCCAGGTACTGCACATTCTTTGCTTTTCCAGCATCTTCTGCATATTTGACCCCTTTCCAACAGCGGCTATATGACCTTGAGATCCGTCTTTTTACACCAAGGACAATTGAGGGACTCTGATTCTCAAGATGGCAACACACTATATTAAGAGCCAGGGGGTGTAAACTTTGAACAGGATGATCTGTGTAAATTGTTACTATTTTATTTAAAGATCTTATTTGTTCATTTAGTATTGCCCTTCAGGAGTTACATAAGATATTTACGTTTCCCAGAAGACATATATATATATATATATATATATATATATATATATATATATATATATATATATATATATATATATATATATATATATATATATATATATATCAACATATTATTATTATTATTATTATTATTATTATTATTATTATTATTATTATTATTATTATTATTATTATTATTATTTTCATTATCAGGATAAACTGTGTAAGTGCAATGTGCGACTAATCCCAGAGTGGGTTCTGCTCTGTTTTGTGTGTGTGTGTCTTCTGGTGTCAGTCAGAGACAGCCTGTGTGTTTACACTCCAGCTGTGTCAGTGTGTGATTGTGTGTTGTGTCAGTCAGCACACTGTCAGTGCTCTCATCATGTGTACAGAGACATGAGGAGGATCAGGGGTCTTGTTCATACTGCTCACTGTTTATCTGACAGGACAACACACAAACACACACACACACTGAAAGCACTCACATTTCCCATATGTCTAAAGCATGGAGATCTGACAAATGCTTTATGGGTAATATGATCTTCTACAAACATACTCTATATTAGGGAATCTAAATTAAATCCTGTCACATCAAATTTCATGAGCAAAAAGACGAAAAAAAACCCTCTTTTTGTGTCTTCCCTTTCACACTGAAGTGAATTGGTTTCATGATAATTATAGTGGCTCTACTTGAAGCTATACTGTTTTAACAAGCTAGTGTTTTTTTTTTAGCTAACTTAATGGCTAGCTTATCAGATAGTGTACTTGAAGTCATTTTGTTTGAAGATGTTCATTATCCTCAAAACCTAAACAAATATAGTGTACATGAAGCCATTTTCTTGATAATGTCTTCAGGCTAGAACCATGTGCTAAATAGTTGACTAGCTGCACAAACTACAGTGTACTTAAAGCTTTTCCTTTAAGTGTGTACTTAAAGTGTCCATGGCTTCATTTCAACAATACATTATACTGTGTTCTAACTAGCTGAACTAGTGTACCTGATGCTATGTTCTTGGTGATGTGTACAGGATAGTTTGTCTTAGCAATTTGTGGTATGCTAACTAGGTGGCTAGTTTGATTAAACAGCATACATGGAGCCATTTTCTTGGTGAATTTCCAGGTTAGCTTTAATTATATACAATATTTAATTATGTACAACATGCTAAATAATTGACTTGCTAATTGGTTTTGTCAAGCTAGATGGCTAATCTTCAGACCTCTTCTGACTCTAGATAATAAAGATAACATAA
Source organism: Cranoglanis bouderius (assembly GCA_023630585.1). Classification (NCBI taxonomy): domain Eukaryota; kingdom Metazoa; phylum Chordata; class Actinopteri; order Siluriformes; family Cranoglanididae; genus Cranoglanis; species Cranoglanis bouderius. The sequence goes on from CM042539.1 coordinate 25,296,331, forward strand.
TGGCTGTTAAAAAAAAAACACATAAACAGGGTTTTAAGAAAGGGATAATGAAGAGGGAAGTCAATAAAAGTTTGTGTTGTCTTTAGAGCATTGCACCCTTAGGTTTTGTCATGTGAGAGAGAAGCAGCTTGCTCCTTATGGAACTGGACATACTTAGGCTAACTATTGAGCCTTCTTCCTGCCTGACAGGAACTCAGAAGAACATAGAAAAGTGTTAAAATTTGAAATTTTCATGAATTCATGGGATTAAAAATCAATACTATATTTCCTAGTGCTAGTGTCAGTCATAAACATGAGCCTTTTTGGTTACTGCAATGTATGTCCATGACGCTTATTCAGACACAGTGACACCTTGGACGGCCTTTATGCAGATAAAACTGCTGTTTATGGACCTGCATTTCTTCCACAACCTTTGCAGACTCTGCAAATTAGCATCAATGGTTTGTTTATTTAGGCCCAATTCCAAGTGCTTTAAATGATAGGGGTCATGACTGAGTAAACCACCCTGGCCTTAGCTTTTATGGCTCATATTAGAACAGGAAACTCTTATCAGCTGTAATTATGTGTTTACAGAGGCAATGATGACCTTCAGAAGAGATTAGCACGTGATAGCATGCTAAGTCTCAGGAGGTAGCCTATAGTCTATAGCTTATCACTGAACGGCTTTACTTCTGAAATGTTTCTGCTTAAATGGAAGTGTGTTTTGAACGTAGCTCTAGGAAATTTCACCGGTTAATGTAATATATGTAATTTCATTTATTTTGGTGTTTGCACTTTAAAACTATGTTGAATATAAGCAAATTCATCTAATATATATACTTTATGTCCTTTGGAGATTATTAAATATTTATTTGGAGATTAAATATTTTTTAGATATTTTTAAAATTAATTTAAAGTTTAATAATGGTGTAGAACATTTCTAGAAGCAAAATTATTTGCTTATTAATTTCAATTTCACATATGTGTAGAAATAATCTTATATATGCTAATAATAATTTCATAATGAGAAATATAAGATAAATATGTCTACATATATAATAAATTTTTTTAGCTGTATTTTTTAAGAAATACGGAGCTGAAATTTTCATTGGATAATTTGAGATAATATACCTTTAAATTAAAGGTGCCAGGTGTGTTATTGCATCATAAGAAAGATAAATTATTACCATAGTGACATCAAACCAATAATGTTGTCTTCAACCTTATAGAAATAGAAATAAGAGCCAATCATGTTCCATTATGCAAATAATGCCAAGTTACCTGGGAAAGGGGGCGTGGCTGTTTAGGGTTGAGGGTTTTTCCAGCTAACATCTGAAAGTCCTGATGAAGGTAACATTTAGGTGCCTTTGTGTGTTTTTCGGTTGTCAGAAGACATTTTTTCATGGAACCATCATTCATTCATTCATTCATTCATTTGTTCATTCATCTTCAGTAACTGCTTTATCCTTTTATTTTTGGGAGGTGAGAACCTTCTGAGAACCTTAATTTCTAATCTCTGTGTCTCTGTATAAGCTTCATAGCTGATTTTCTTGAAATTTTTAAGAATTTTACAAAAAAAAAAAAAAAAACAGTAAGTCTGCAGCTTTTCTGAAATTGAATGGGCCTATAAATGTATTTAAAGTACAATTTAAAATATTTAACAAAAATACCACTTATACACATTTTACATATTTTTTAAAAACTATCCCAAGGCCCCCCTGTAATTATGCCACATACCACAAGGAGTCTGTGGAACCCTGGCTGAGAAATGAGAAAATCTTGGAAGAATATATGGGCAAAAACTGATTTGTCTTGCATTGCAGCATACACACAGCAGATGGTAGTAACGCACTTGTAGACAGATTTTCCTACTTCTAACTTTAGCCCAAATAGTGTCAGCACTACTATTTCCCACTGATTGACAGGCAGTAAGAGAGATTTTCACAGACACTGTGGTGAAGTCTGGCTTTAGTAATTTCCATTGCTGTTATTCTAACAAGGGGAGATTCCCTGAGTAACCTTTGCTCATAATATGGCTCTAATATGCAGTAATAACTAGTAACATGGAGTATGTATGCAGAAATTGGCTCTTGTTATTCAGCATGTAGAGTGGAATTATGGGTAAGGTGCTCTGTGTTTGCAGGAATTCATTTGTTCATTGCAGCACAGCAGCAGCGGAACACAACAACGCCGGTCACGGTTCAGAGCCGCCACGATGGAGGTCTTGCAGAGAGCAAAGATTTGTGCCTCTGGTAGAAGCACATATTCTCTCTCTCTCTCTCTCTCTCTCTCTCTCTCTCTCTCTCTCTCTGTCTCTTGCTGTTTCTTTTTTCCTTTCCTCCCTCCGAGGAAAACATCTGAGCAGAAGTAACCCATCATCAGATATGGTCCGGTGTGAAAAATGGATTCACAACAACAACAACAACAACAACAACAACAAAAAAGCACAATCTCCCATTTCCTTCAAAGGCATTGGGCATTTCTTTGAGAACTACAGTAACACATACAGGAGCTCTGAAGCGAAAGAAGTTGTTAGTGGTTAGAATTGTAGAAAACCCCTTAACAATCTGTGGTTTTTACTAAGGAGTGCAAGGATTTAGCCTGGCCATTTCTATCATAAAAGCCAACAGTAAAAATAATAACTTTTTTCATACAGTAACACCCAAGGACACTTTGCAATGAAGCTGCAACAGCAGGAGGCCAAAGACATGCACAGCGTGGTGGTTAGATCACTCGGACACCAGTGATAAATCAGTTTAAATGAAACAGGAAGGGCTCAAACCCAGAAACAAGCAGATACACCAGAATTAGGAGATGTTAGGAAAGAAAGAAAATTGGAAACATGCTTGTACACCTCCAATACACACATACTGGACAGAATGGTGTACACTGGATACCGAATTTTTAAAGAAGCACTAACTAGCATTAAAATATTTTTTTTCTCTTCAAATAGGGAAAAAAACATTACCATTCCTATATGCACATACTAACTCTCTCTCTCTCTCTCTCTCTCTCTCTATATATATATATATATATATATATATATATATATATATATATATATATATATATATATATATATATATATATATATATATATATATATATAAATATTTTGTTGGCCATTCAGAAATGTTTAACATCTTAATAGCTACTTATCAGCCTAATATATAACCTGACAGTCTCAGTTTGACTGAGTAAATATGATTTCTGGTTGAACCTGACAGGATGTCTGAGGAGATTAGAAATCCTGTCAGGTTCAACCAGAAATCATATTTATTCAGTTAAAAATGTGAGGTCATTCTGTCAGATTAGCTCCTATTTAGCAAGTTAGCTAGCAATAACAGTGAGGATGATGAGTGTTTATGAATATTTTAAAATCCCCACAGAAATCCTGTCAGGTTAGCAAGTGTTAGCCAGATAAGTCATAATAGCTTTGAATATTTTCTGAATGACAGAAATCCTGTCAGGATACCTCCTGTTTAGCCAGTTAGCTAGCTATACAAGTGAATATTATGAGCATTTATTAATATCACTTAAAAATCCCCTAGAAATGTTAAAATTAAAAATATCAAAAGGTTAAACAATAAAGACAAATCATATTTACCAAGGGTACCAATATTAGTGGAGGACACTGTACATATATATATATATATATATATATATATATATATATATATATATATATATATATATATATATATATATATATATATATATATATATATATATATATATATATATATATACCTTTTTATACGAACTGGTTTGTGTGAATTCTTTTGAATTTGCAATCATATACAGCTTATCACACACAGAGTCCCTGTTTATTAACAGGCATTGGGACTGTCTGGATAGAGGAGTGTTTTCTGGTAGATAAAGTGGCTGATAACTGGAGCAATGGTGCACTCTACTCAGACTAAACAGCCCAGAGAGCATAGCCAGGTTTCAAACACACACTTATCTGGCCCAGACGTAGCCTCGGTGCTGTAAATAATTAACACAAGCTCTGGATGGGGCTCTGGTTTTCAGAACATCACAGCATCTGCTTACAACTTCACATCCTCAAAAAGGACAATGTTAAATGCTGTGTAACACTGCAGTGGCAGAGCAAGGATTCAATTATTCGGTTGTGGAAACTGCTAGAATGTTGTTTCATTCAAATTCGCTATAATAATCGCTCTTAGAAGTTTATCAGAACATTTGTAGAAATAGTGCTTTCGCCGATTTAGAAAGTACCTCTGAACAATGTCCGTGTATTAGATGGAATTACCGTATATGTTACTATAGAGATGATAATGAATTTGGACAAGTACATTAATATAAACCTGTGATTTATAAACAAAGGAACTATTGTCACAACTGTGGTTATAGAAGCTTAATCAGTACCTTTTGACCAATCATAATTGAGGATTCAGCAGCGTTATGATGGAATACATTTTTTCTGAAGCTTTTCTCACTTGTAATTATGGCACGCACACACACACACACACACACACACACACACACACACACACACACACACACACACACACACACACAAATTCAACATGCAGGAAGAAGTCAAAATTAGATGTAAATATTCTGAGGAAAATTCAGAGGACCTGGCAACACAGACCTGTTTTCGTCTCTTATCTGTGTGTTTCTATGATCTAGATTGATTGCTTTGGCCATAGATATGCTGATAAAGCTCATTTACATTTAAATAGGTAGTAATTGCTAGATTTAAATGCTGCATTTTTGATACACACGTTTTTGTTTTTTTTTCTGTTGAGAGGCAACTTTTAATGGCTTCTGCTTCTCCTGATAATTAGTGTTTTCATGCTCGTGCCAGTGAGCTGGCTTTTAACAGGTCAAAATATTAGGACTACAGACAAGTTACCAAATCTCTTCCAAAGTGAATGCGTGCTTAGAGTTTAATATTCAGCTGTGATTAAATAAAGAGGCCTTTTGTTATCAGGTATGTTAAGATTTACATTACTGTCAGTTAGTGTGGACTTCTGTCAAGTGCCAGTATTATCATTAATTACCATAACAGATGCATAGTTTATTAGGTAAAATTGCTATTGCTAGAATCTCCCTCTCGCTACGCAGCTAGCAGAGGCTAGCGAGTAGCGCACTTCCGCATTCCACGCTCTGCGCTAGCAAGAAGTGTAGCGCGAGCTTTATTATCAAAAACCTGCTGGACTTTTCATTTATAGATTCTTGCTTTGCTTGTAGTACCATGTGTTTGTGTTTTGGTTTACGTCATGTCTCCGCCTCCTTTATGTTTATTGGTTCCTCAGTTTGTGTCAGGTCTCTGCCCCCGTTCTGTCATTGGCTTTCTGTTTATTGATTTATCGTTAGTCTCAGGTGTTCTGTGTTTCACTTCGGTTAATTCTAATGTGTCTGTGTATTTAAACCCCCTTCCATTTCCACTTCCTTGTGGAGTATTAGAGTAGAGTGAGTTTGACTCAGCATGTGCTGTAAGCCGGCTTCGTTCTCGTTTTCTCTCGCCTCTAGTTCATGGTTCTCAGACCATAGTTCGATATTCCTAGTTCCTAGTCCTTAGCTAATTGTTCGTGGTTCCCATACCACAGCCTAGCGACGTGCGTTTGTTCCTTTTTTTTTGTTTTTGTTCATTCATGTGTTTTTCTCCCTTTTTGCATTTCCAAAATATGGATTACTTCTCTGTGGATTACTGCCTCTTTTTCGTTTGATGGATTATCTCATTTGGATTACTGCTGTTCGTTTGATGGGATATGGGTTGTTTTCTGTTTAATTACGTTTGAAAGTTCCATTACTTTTGAATACAAAATGTTCCTAATAAACTGACGTTTCCCCTGCGCATGCATCCTGACTCCCCTTCCTTCAGTTTACGTAACAGCTATAATGACGGCTTTTTAGATAATGAACTCCACTTCACTGCAGATTTTATTAAGAAGTCATCACCTACACTGAGTGTCTGAGTAAATATTCATATTCAGTGAGGTGTTTTTTTATTTTTTATTTTTTTAAGTTTATTACATGGCCTATCATTGCTAGTGGGAATTCACATATATTAAAAAATAATAATAATAATTGGTAACAAAATACAGTGATCTTCAGAGTCACTGCCACTATACATAAAAATTAGCAAAATTAAATATGCACATACATATAAATATTACATATACAATAAACCACGAATGATATTAAAGCTTGAACATGTGGATGATACATACATATTTTTCTAAATATTAAAAAAGGTCAAGGGTGCCAGTAATTTTGTTGACTGAGTTGAATAGTAGTCTTGCTTCTGTTTTTCTGACTGTAGTTCTACTATAGTCATAATAATCCTACCTGAATGTAAAAACATAAAACTACAGTTAACTCCAGAATTATTGGCACCCTTATAAGTAAAACTACAGTCAGTTCCAGAAAAAAGTAATACTGCAGCAAACTACAATTTGTAACCTTATAAAAATGAAAACTTCAATCAACTCCAGAACTAGAAATAAAACTCCAGAATTATTGGCACCCTTATAAAATGTGAAACTGCAATTATCTCCAGAATGGAGTAAAAGTACAGTAAACTCCAGAATTATTGGTAATTTTATTAATAATTTCTTATTGAATTGAGTGTGGGATATACTGTACAGGTGCATCTAAAAAAATTTGAATATTGTGGAAAAGTTCATTGTTTTCCGTAATTTAATTCAAAAAGTGGAACTTTCATATATTCTAGATTCATTACACATAAAGTGAAATATTTGAAGCCTTTTTTGTTTTATTCTTGATGATTACAGCTTACAGCTTATGGAAATCAAAAATCCACTATCTCAAAATATTATAATATAATATTTATAATACAGAAATATCGACCTTCTGAAAAGTATGTTAATTTATGCACTCAATATTTGGTTGCAGCTCCTTATGCACGAATTACTGCATCAATGCGGTGTGGCATGGAGGCAATCAGCCTGTGGCACTGCTGAGGTGTTATGGAAGCCCAGGTTGCTTTGATAGCAGCCTGATGTTGGGTCTGGTGTCTCTCATCTTCCTCTTGACAAAATTCAGGTCAGGCGAGTTGGCTGGCCAATCAAGCACAGTAATACCATGGTCAGCAAACCAGTTACTATTAGTTTTGGCACTGTGGGCAGGTGCCAAGTCATGCTGGAGAAGGAAATCAGCATCTCCATAAAGCTTGTCAGCAGATGGAAGCATGAAGTGCTCTAAAATCTCCTGGTAGATGCTGCATTGACTCTCGACTTGAGAAAACACAGTGGATCAACACCAGCAGATGACATGGCAACCCAAATCATCACTGACTGTGGAAACTTCACACTTCAAGCAATTTGGATTCTGTGCCTCTCCACTCTTCTGTTCCTCCAGACTCTGGGACCTTGATTTCCAAATGAAATGCAAAATTGACTTTCATCTGAAAAGAGGACTTTGGACCACTGAGAAATGGTGTTTTGAGTAAAAATGTGTTTTGAGTTAATTAGCTGATTAGAGTCTTCTCAGGTCAACATTGCTGTATTATAAATTCTTTATTCTAATATTTATATATACTGGATAAATATACAGGTGCATCTCAATAAATTAGAATGTTGTGGAAAAGTTAATTTATTTCAGTAATTCAACTGAAATTGTGAAACTCGTGTATTAAATAAATTCAATGCACACAGACTGAAGTAGTTTAAGTCTTTGGTTCTTTTAATTGTGATGATTTTGGCTCACATTTAACAAAAACCCACCAATTCACTATGTCAACAAATTAGAATACTTCATAAGACCAATAAAAAAACATTTTTAGTGAATTGTTGGCCTTCTGGAAAGTATGTTCATTTACTGTACATGTACTCAATACTTGGTAGGGGCTCCTTTTGCTTTAATTACTGCCTCAATTCAGCGTGGCATGGAGGTGATCAGTTTGTGGCACTGCTGAGGTGGTATGGAAGCCCAGGTTTCTTTGACAGTGGCCTTCAGCTCATCTGCATTTTTTGGTCTCTTGTTTCTCATTTTCCTCTTGACAATACCCCATAGATTCTCTATGGGGTTCAGGTGTGGTGAGTTTGCTGGCCAGTCAAGCACACCAACACCATGGTCATTTAACCAACTTTTGGTGCTTTTGGCAGTGTGGGCAGGTGCCAAATCCTGCTGGAAAATGAAATCAGCATCTTCAAAAAGCTGGTCAGCAGAAGGAAGCATGAAGTGCTCCAAAATTTCTTGGTAAACGGGTGCAGTGACTTTGGTTTTCAAAAAACACAATGGACCAACACCAGCAGATGACATTGCACCCCAAATCATCACAGACTGTGGAAACTTAACACTGGACTTCAAGCAACTTGGGCTATGAGCTTCTCCACCCTTCCTCCAGACTCTAGGACCTTGGTTTCCAAATGAAATACAAAACTTGCTCTCATCTGAAAAGAGGACTTTGGACCACTGGGCAACAGTCCAGTTCTTCTTCTCGTTAGCCCAGGTAAGACGCCTCTGACGTTGTCTGTGGTTCAGGAGTGGCTTAACAAGAGGAATACGACAACTGTAGCCAAATTCCTTGACACGTCTGTGTGTGGTGGCTCTTGATGCCTTGACCCCAGCCTCAGTCCATTCCTTGTGCAGTTCACTCAAATTCTTGAATCGATTTTGCTTGACAATCCTCATAAGGCTGCGGTTCTCTCGGTTGGTTGTGCATCTTTTTCTTCCACACTTTTTCCTTCCACTCAACTTTCTGTGAACATGCTTGGATACAGCACTCTGTGAACAGCCAGCTTCTTTGGCAATGAATGTTTGTGGCTTACCTAGTGAACCAAACTGAGAGACCATTTCGAAGGCTCAGGAAACCTTTTCATGTGTTTTGAGTTGATTAGCTGATTGGCATGTCACCATATTCCAATTTGTTGAGATAGTGAATTGGTGGGTTTTTGTTAAATGTAAACCAAAATCATCACAATTAAAAGAACCAAAGACTTAAACTACTTCAGTCTGTGTGCATTGAATTTATTTAATACACGAGTTTCTCAATTTGAGTTGGATTACTGAAATAAATGAACTTTTCCATGACATTCTAATTTATTGAGATGCACCTGTATACTGGAAAAATCCAGTATCTCATTTCCATGAGCTGTAAGCCATAATCATCAAGAATAAAACAAAAAAAGCCTTGAAATATTTCACGTTATGTGTAATGAATCTAGAAAGTTCCACTTTTTTAATTAAATTACAGAAAACAATGAACGTTTCCATGATATTCAAATTTTTTGAGATTCACCTGTATATGTATAACGTGTGTTTCTACTTACCACATTTAATATGTCTTGGCTGTTAGACTACTATTTGAATAAGAGGAAAAATATGTCACTTTTAATATTAAGCCAAACTTTTTCTTTAATCCAACATACAAATCCATCTTCATTAATGCATGCCCTGGAAAAAAAACACTTTGTGATCTTGCATAAATAAATTACTATGTAGAGAACAGGCTTTAAACAGAAGAGCATCTGTAGAAGTACGTATGAGTATACAGAGTACAAATGAGCGTTGACATTCAGTTGTTTGCTTTACTTTATTCCGTAACGAATGTACAGCAGTTGGACGTAAGTGCAGTCTCTTCATTAGGGCTCATCCAATATTTATGGTCATGATGCAGAGTGGGGGTCAGATCACTGACACACACAGTAAAGAGACAAATCCATAACCATGCAAATCAACCAGCCTTGGGTCAACAGCAGAAAGCGCTACAATCGTGACTTGGAACTTTAGCAAACTAAAGAACTAAAGTGGCTAAGAATTGCAGCACTAAAAGACACAAGACTTGACAAAGCACATAGATAAGGATAGTGTACAGACATGATATAGATTACATTTTTAAAAATCATAGTCATATCATCATATTCATTCGGAATTTACTGCCGGTAAACTGCATAAATACTGTAACAACAATGGCAGAGTCTTTAGTTTTCTCATGGAGATGAATGGATTTTGCATCTGTGCAACTTCAAATGAAGCCAAAACCAACAGCAACGTTCCTTTGGACTTTTAAAGGATGAAAATTTGTTGGCATGTATTTTACAAATTTGTGTGTGGGGTGCCAATCATTTTGACATGAACGAATGCTGGGTCCTGGAGCTGTGAGTCACCAACACTACCTGCCAGGGAAATGCTGTTATTTATGGGGAAAATAAAAAGTTCTTGTAAAGTTCTTAGGAACAGAAATGTAAATAGTGTCTCTGATTGTTTTTAGTGAAAAATTTGAATAACTGAATTGTAAATTGTTTCTTTTTTACAATGTATACAGTATTTGGCCATTCACTTAAAGGGTGCCAATAGTTAATACTTTTGGTGTGTAAATGGCTTTGTAAGCCTTTCTTATTCTGTCATTTTGCATGCAGTGAAACTTTTAGTTACTGAGGGAAAAACAATATGATGTGAAAATGTGCATCATTATGATTATTATGAATTTAGCTAAAAATTCTTAAATATCAAAGTTTTTTTGATGACTACCAAAAATTAATATTACATATTTTTATTTTTAAAATGTACTTTGATAAAATAGAGATTTTAAGTTAATATAGATGTGAAGGAAAGTGAGATTAAGAAGAAAGTACTGTAGTATTAAATAGAAAAAAATAAGTAGTGTCTCAGTAACCATTGTCAGGTTGTTGTTATATATATATATATATATATAATTTATTAATTATTATTGTTTACCTTCACCTGGATTGTTATTTTATCTCAGATAATAATAATAATAATAATAATAATAATAATAATAATAATAATAATAATAATAATAATAATAAAACCTACACATTTATTAACCCATACAAAGAAACACGTCAGCTCTTTTTTTTTAGTAATAAAAGTACTCGGTGAACAAACATAAGATTATTTTATTCAGAAGCCTAATAAAACACATATTTAGTAATATAAATCATTACAGTACTGATTAAATTTTTAGTGACATAATTTACCATCAGAACCTGGACTACATTTGCTCAGTAATTCACCCGCTTTAAACACACACAGGTTAGTCAGACACAACAAGAGTGAACTGGAGGAATAGATGATAATCAGGGGAGAGTTCAGGAGGTGAGACAGGAAGTGAGACAGGATGTGTGTGATACCTGCTCTCTGTAAATCTGCTGAATTGAACTGGCAGAGATGAGAGCAGGTGACAATGTCGTTATCTCACCTCTCATCTCAAATGTGCAGCAATCTGACTTTGACCTTGCCTTGATCTGAGGAGGATAATCAGATAGCGCTGCTATCAGATGGGACAGATAGCAGAGATCTGTCTGGATCCAGGGACAGGTACAATGCATTCAATAAACACATAGAATACATATAATCTCGAAATATAAAACTTAACTAAAGTACGTGCTGTTTGAAAGGTGGTTAAATAATGAAAAAACATATTTCGAAACAAATTAAAATGACCACATGTGAAAGGTAAAGGGGTCACTATGAACACATAATAATAATGGAAAAATAAAATGGAATAAAATAAAATTATGTTAAAAAAAAGTTTTGGCTAAAACCAAATAAAAAAAATAAAATATGTAAAAGATAGAAGTCAGTAGGGTTTAAATAAATAAAAACAATCAAAAGATCAAGGGGGCAACAGTAATAAAATATTACATGAAATAATTCCAATACATGAGTCATGAGTTAAAATAATAATAATAATAATAATAATAATAATAATAATAATAATAATAATAATAATAATAATAATAATAATAATAATAATAATAATAATAATAATAATAATAATAAAATGAAATATAAAATAAAAAATTTATGGTATGTGAAAAATCAGGGTCACTTATACATTTTAAAAACTAAATTATAATTAAATTAAAAATAAAAAGAAATATTATTTATTTCTGTTAACTGAATTAAGTTTAAAATAATTTGAGATATAAAAAGTAGTGGAATATGGAATATCGGGGTCAACAGCGGTAAAATAAAGCAACATTAAGTCAAATATAGTGCTATGAAAAATGGATCAGTCAAAATGGGATTAATTTTAAAGCAAAGAAAAATGTGAAAGATCAGTAGTGCTGAAATAATCGATCAAATAAAAACAAATGAATCAATTAAGAAATAAAATAAAAAGTGGCATGTGAAAGATACCGTAAGTGTAATTGTAGTTATACTGAGTCAAACCCTGACTATAGAGAGTGAAAGTGAGTAGAGAAACAGGTTTCGGGAGCTTCTCCGCTCATCTGTAATCAGCTCTCAGTAGAAAAAAAGCTCTTCTGGTGTCCGAAGCTTCCTGTGTAGATAGCGGCAGGGCGACAGGAGGCCACATTGATTAGCTGTCTCACAGCCCATCTAACGCCGAATCTCAGCTCCATGCACTCCAAGTCTGACAGAGATAATTCACATCAGTCTCTGAGGAAGAAGATAACTCAGGAGAAGGTCTTACATTTTAAACAGAATAAAAATGGAAAACATTTGAGGATCTTGGGATTTCATTGCTTGCTCCAAATTAACCATAGACGATGTCGTGCAAGAAACCTCGAAGATTTTGATTTAAGCGATAATTAAATCAACAAATAAAATAAATGAACACTGACATCCTCAGTAGTTTTACAATGCACTGTGGTGGAGGTGTGGTCTCTGTGACCAGCAGGTGTACTGAATAGGGGCGTGGCTTTTGTGACTATTGGAGGCATGTCATCTGTATCTGTAAATCCCAGTTTAGAAGGGGTGGCCTCTGGCTGCCAGGCCTAGTGATGAGGGGTGTGGCCTCTGTGCCTGTCAGTCACATTGAGGGAGGTGTGGCTTCTACATTTGTCGGTTACATTGCAGGAGGTGTGGCCTCTGTGTCTGACAGCTTCAGTGAAAGAGATGTGGCCTCTTTGCCTATTAGTCAAATTGAAGGAGGTGCAGCTTCTGTGCTTGTGTGTCCCAGTGTAGGAACCGTGGCCTTTGCTTGTCAGGTCTAGTGAAGAGGGGCGTGGTCTCGGTGCCTGTCAGTCACATCGAAGGAGGTGGGGCTCTGTGTTTGTCGGTTACAGTAAAGGAGGTGTGGCCTCTGTATCTGACAGTTTCAGTGAAGAGGTTTAGACTCTGTGCCTATTAGTCAAATTGAAGGAGGTGTGTTCTCTGTGCCTGTCAGTCAAATTAAAGAAGGTGTGTCCTCTGTGCCTGTTAGTCAACTTAAAGAAGGTGTGTCCTCTGTGCCTGTCAGTCAAATTAAAGAAGGTGTGTCCTCTGTGCCTGTTAGTCACATTGAAAGAGGCATGGCCTCTGTGTCTGTCAGTTTCAGTGGAAGAGGTGTGTCCTCCACAAAGACAACCCCAGATTCCTATTCTCCACCATAGATAGGCTGCTAAACCCCCTCACCTCAAATATCATCAGACCTTTTCAACTGAAAAGTGCAATGAGTTTGCAGCTTTCTTCAGCGATAAAATTACTATCATAAGGCAAAAAATAGCGAGCACTTGTCCTGCTGGTATGTTTTCTAACTCTCCATCTACTGCTGTTAAATGTAATCTATCCTCTTTCTCAGTGGTCAGCCCTAACACGCTTGCCCTGGTTATATCACTTATGCATTCTTCTAGCTGCTCTCTCGACCCATTACCCACCAGCTTTCACAAGTTGGTTTTAAATTCATTATTATCAGACATCCTGAGCATTGCTAATCTGTCCCTCCAGTAAGGAATTTTTCCACACACCTTTAAGACAGCTATTGAAGAGAAACAGTCTTGATTCTTATGTGATCAGTAACTACAGACCTATCTCTAATCTTCCATTTCTTGGCAAAATAATTGAAAAAATCGTGTCCATACAGCTCAATAACTATCTCAACATCAATAATCTCAATGAGACATTTCAGTCTGGCTTTCGGTCCAACCATAGCACAGAAACTGTTCTTCTAAAAGTTTTAAATGATCTGCAACAAAATAAGGACTCAGGTAATCTGTCAATTCTAGTTCTTTTAGATCGCAGTGCCTTTGACATAGTTGACCGTGAGATTCTGCTTGACCGACTGCAAAACTGGGTTGGCTTATCAGGCCTAGTCCTAGATTGGTTTAGATCCTACTTAAGTGGCAGGGATTACTATCTTGCACTGGGTACATACACCTCCAGAGGTCATGCGATATCTTGTGGTGTTCCCCAAGGCTCAATTTTGGGTCCTTTGTTATGTAACTTATATATGCTGCCATTAACTGGTGTAATTAAAAGATATAACATCTCCTTCCATCAATATGCAGATGACATGCAGCACTTGCACTATGCACTTGCATCAGATGCCCACAAGTCGATTAGCACCCTTGTAAACTGCATAGAGAGCATAAACTTGTGGATGTCACAGAACTTTCTTCAGCTAAATAAAGATAAGACAGAGGTACTTATTATCAGAAATGATGCACAGAGAAAGTTAATTATACCGTATCTAGACTCCTTGAATTTAGGGATCGTGTTTGACTGTGATCTCAGTTTTAAAAAACATATTAGCAATGTTTGTAAAACAGCATATTATCACCACCGTAACATCTCTAAAGTATATTCTCTCCCCCACAGATAGTGAGAAACCCATACATGCATTTGTTACATCTAGACTCGACTACTGCAACAGTGTTCTAGTTGGCTTACCAAAGAGCTCCATCAAACACTTACGAAGAGTTTAGAATGCAGCTGCACGAATGCTGACATGGACTATACTGAAGAATCATATCACTCCGGCACTTAAACCACTTCACTAGCTACCTGTGTCTTACAGAATTGATTTTAAAATCCTGTTATTAATTTTCAAACGTCTTCATGGTGGTGCTCCTTTGTAATATGATCACTAAATATACTCCTGCTAGATCACTTAGGTCAGCCAAGTGCAACCTTCTGGTTGTACCCAAAACGCTGTTGAAGAGCGGGGAGTCGGCCTTTAGTCAATACGGGCCTAAACTGTGGAACTCTCTCCCTGACAACCTACGTGCAGTTGATTCAATTAGCACTTTTAAAAAGTATCTCAAAACGCATTTGTTCACTGGGGCCTTTGCTAAAACCAGTTAATTTTCCATACTTGATTTTATTTGTATCCTTTTATTTATTCTATTTTATTTGCTTAGCCTTTTATTTCTTTTATTATTTAATTTTATTTCTTACTACTGATTTTATTTTCCTGTATCTACTGTATGTCTTCTGTAAAGCACTTTGTAAACATTGTTTTAAAACATGCTATATAAATAAAGCTTTACTTACTTACTTACTTACTCTGTGCCTGTCAGTTCTAGTGTGACATCCGTGCCTCAGATAACAAAGATTCCATGCAATGAAAACACATGACCTGATTCCATTTTTTTTGTGATAAGTGAGGAGTCTGATATTCCTAACTGATGTTCTTTCCTATACTTTTATTTACTTTCCTTACACTATTATTTATTTCGCCTGCTTTTTGGCCAAATGCATAGAAAAACAATCCAACGTACCACAATAGCTTTCATTCCTCTTTAACAGGATGGTCTGGCAAACAGAAGAAGGGAATTCAATAAAAATCATATTAAGACATCCATGCAGTAAGCACTGACCTGATACTCTTAACCTCAGTTTTTCAGAAACCTCTCCCATTTTCATGCGAAGTTTGACACTGATATCTGTATTCAATCCACTAAACTGTAGAAGATTAGTCAAGTATGTGACCCATGTTTTGTGGAACTGAGGTATTTGGAACATGGCTCTGAGCTCTTAGTTTTATTTAAAAAAAAAAAAAAAAGAGAGAGAGAGAGAGCTTGTGAGTCACACAATAATTAAATTTTCATGAGAAAATTTCAATACATTTTCTTCCTTGGAAAAAGCAGAAACAAATCTTTTCAGAAAGGAAACGCTCACACCATTTCCTGCCTTTACAGGATTTACTCAAGTTGTTGAAGATTCTTCACTTAGGAGCAGCAAAACCCAATAAATCTATCAGTAGCTATTTTTGGTGACATTAGTCTCTCATCAAGTCATTTATTTCCTCTGTCCCAGCACAAACAGAAATAGTCAATATAAAGAGCGAAAACATTATGCAAAACCCACACTGCTACTGCAAAATCACTTGATCTCCTCTGAGTCGTTATTATATATGATGCATAGGGAATAAAACACTGGGCTCATGCTGTTATAGAAAAATAATCAATAATCAATAAAGTTACCGTTACCACCTCAAAGTAGATTATTTTCCCATAACATCCCATTTATTATTTATTAAAGAATGACGCATCATACTTTTTATCTTTTTATCCATTCATCGTTACATTTAAAGTCCCCATGAAATCAAATTAGGAGTTTTGTGACTTTTAGTATGAATATGTTAGCCTTAAGGTTATCTATAAGCTAGTGTGCTCCAAAACAATGACAAAATTCGCATTTAGAAGAGATATGCATTTACAGCCTCTTTCTACCACCAATACGGATCAACAATTTTGATGACATCATTCTGCACTTCAGCTTCTCATCAGATTTTCTGTCCAATCAAGTGCTCTCTAGAATCTGAAGTGTCCCGCCCCCAACATTATAAAAATCCATGGTACTAACTGTCAAGCACGGCTTAGCCCGTGCTGTGAGGTAAGCTAAACACTATTAGCTATTTAAAAAGTGGGCGGAGCCACTCGATATGTCCCACCCTGACTTCCTGTTTCAGTGGAAATTACATCAACACATCGAATATCGATTCACGTTTCAAGGCACTTCACAGGGACTTTAATATCGTTATATAATGTATAACTTTAACATTATAGCAGCTACAGTATATAACCAGCCTATTTTTTTTCTCTCTCTCGACGTTCTCTCTCTTCTGTCCTGAAGACTGTTAGAAAATTACAAAGCTACAACTTAACCTCTGACCTGGAGTCTCCTTCCAAAAATGTTGAATAAACATCTGCTTACAGAAACAAAATCAACAGTTACAGACATTTTTTAATGTAATTTGTTACTATATACAAAGTGAGGACATTCATATAAATCTGTGACCTGATGTTATAGAAAATTACTCAACACCTTCTGGCCAATCAGATTCAAGATTTCAATGGCACATTGGTATATGCAAATGTGGGTAATGAATCAGTTGTGTGAACCAAGCTGAGGAATCACTGGTCACGTTGAAGTATGATGTTCACCAGGACTCTAGGCAAAATTGTCCAGAGACAGCAGCATGATTTAAAATCCAGTTCAAGGTGCAACATATCTTCAGGTCTACCTTCACTGTCACATAGAACTGTGACCTTTGACATTGTAGCCTTACAGAAATCATTGCTTGGCTCATGCTGTTGGATTCACGCCGTGATCCATTTTCCCGGGATTGATATTCAATGAAGCAATTCATCTTAAGTGCTTTTGTTCAGAGATACAGCTGCCTTGCTTAACCTGCCTTTGAGCTCTTATAATAGCCAAAATATAGCTGAGAATCAACCACTTCACATGCACTCGCTCTTAAAATTAATTACCATAACCCCCCACCCCCACCCCACATACGCATCATCATACACTGGAGATAATTACATATTGATAATAGAGGAATAATTGATGATGAAGACAGTGCTATGTGTGCAAAAATCCATCCAAGTCCCATGGCCATTTATCAAGCGCCGTCATCCAAATCTGCCTAGCAATTTGATTTGTCTGAACATTGATTAGATCGAACGAAATCAGAGCTAGTGTAGCAAGTATCCAAAATGGATGCTAGAATGTGGAGTTCTTATCAGTAGAAAAAGTGGAATAATTTTGTGCGATTGTAGCGTGTTCAGGAGCTAACTAATAAACGGCAAGTTAACTGGCTAAATAGGGCTTTATTAAACAGAAATAAACACACCCAGCTACCACTTAATTAATCTCAGAGTCAAACACTCCACCCACAGGCCACAGAGCATCTCATACGTTTTGTACACTTTTCTGGCCACAAGCTTCAGAATCTTGAAGGCTGCATCCCGATTGGCTCTGCGCACCTCTGTGTGCCAGTTTGAGACAGAAAAACAAACATTTCAGCATTTCAGAGCAGGATATACAGTAATTCAAAGCACAGGACCGAAAAAAGTTCACCGAATCCCTTCTTTATATGTTTTTAAACTTCTAAACGAGAGTCTCCAGAAAACGTTTGGTCGGTTGCTCATCTGTGATGTCAATCAAATTGCCTCTTTCTGTGAAAGTTGGTGGTTCTTGGCCACGTTTATTGACTAAACATACCAGACTCTCTAGCGAATACTTGAAACCAGGCTTGCAATTCTAGCACTTGATATCGTGAACAGGGTTGCTAAGCTAATGTGAAACCTAGCTATATGCTTATACAGCTTGTTGAAACCTTTTTTGATTTATTTATTGCGATTCCAGTCTACTATCCTGCAGCAAGTCGATACCTTGTCCGGTGGCCAAGACTCCTCAGCATGGCCTTTTTCTTGCTTCGTCTCGCAGCACTGTATGCTTTGTAAATATGAATAACGTGGAGTAAACCTACTGAGGTAAATGAAAATTGACTACGTGACCTACGACCTCTGGGAGGCAAGGTGCTGATGCTAATCAGCTATTGATTAGCGTGATCAATGGATTTGCTATTGACAGGTCATTTGTGCCAACTACAGAGAAAAAGTCTTGCTTTAGAACAATAATACATAAGAACAGCGCTCTGCTATTTGTGAATGGATACACACTGCAATTCAATTTGATGTGTTTCATCTTGTGTGTGGAGTAAAATGGCTGGTCAGAATTATTATGATGGCTTTGTGTGTGTATGTGTGTGTGCGTGTGTGTGTGTTAACATCACAATCGAGCCCGTAGGCCTCTGGAAGAGAAATGGTCCATGTCTGGAGGACCGGAGGGGGACATGCGTGGGTGACGGCTGTGTCTCGGAGACGAGGCTTTGCTGGAGGTAGCGGTGCATGTAATGAATGGTGAATCCCCACCCTTCTCCATCCTGTTGTCCCTCTGAGAAGCTTCTTGGCCAGGTACAGTGGAGTCAGGCTGCGTAATGTCCCACACACACACACACCCACACACACACACACATTCTCATTTAGCTCTTCAAACAAAATTGCATCATCCTCAGGCATGCCACTGTCAAGCTGTCACCTTCTATAGGAGGAACTGACATTCAGTAAATTGTCTGCAGACCCTCCTCTCTTTCTCTCTCTCTCTCTCTCTCTCTCTCTCTCTCTCTATCTATCTATCTACCTATCTATCTTTCTCTCCCTGCTCCAAACACGTTTCTGTGTATTCTGTAGGTTCAAGATGGGAAAAAAAACCTCTCCCTTTCTCTCTTCTTTCATCCTATTGAACTCTAGTGCGATTTAAACACTCTGAATGGACCTAGTGTCAGGCTCAGATGCTCCGCCCACAGGCTACAAACATCCCAAAAGCTTCAGGATCTTGAAGGCTGCTATCTGACTGGCTACATGCACCTTAGTGTACTGTCCCACCCCTGCTTGACCTGCTTTCTTCCTCGGTTATTTTTCCTTCTGTCCAGTGAGGAAAAAAAAAAATGCGTGCACATTTACAGCCCCGCCCCTTTCCCACACACCTATCAGCAATTTGTATTGGGTTTTTTCTTGGTTTAATTATACTCAGTACGTGGGAACATTTTCTTTATAAAAGTAGTTCTTTTCTGATTTGTGTTTGGCAGAGCTTTAACAACAGCTGTAGTAATTATCTCTTCATAAGTTTGCAATTGATATGATCATTATGACACAGTGAGTCTTCTGTTGGACAAATCACAAACCATTAGCTATTTTACAGCTGTCCCCCCCCGTAGCCAATTCCCGTCTGCTAACTTCTAACGGACTCTCTTTTATATCAGTCCGGAAGCATAAACGTGTTTAATTCAGTATCTCTCCACTAATTTGTGATTGATACTGTCAGCAAGGCACGCTGATCCTGTGTCACATGCCATGATATCCAGAAGTATTTATTAAATGAGAAAAAAAGACACATGTAACACTTTAGTGATTAGGTGTACTGTAGGTGCAAAGAAGTAGGTGTGTGAATGTGTGTGTTTGGGTGTATAGATGCAAAAAGGGAGTGTCCAAGGCAGAGCTTGAAAAGGAACTGGGGAAGATTCTCTCACACACTTTCCTGGCCATATGAATACACTCCTAATCAGACGAAAGGTAAAGACTAGCCAAGATTAGCATTCCAACTTTGACCAATGTGAGTCATTCTCATTTTTAAACTTTCCCACACGTATCCACACACACACACACACACACACACACACACACACACACACACACACACACACACACACACACACACACAAGCTAAAAAAAAAAAACCCAACTCCTTGTGTTTATAGGTTGGTGCTTTCGTGTCTCCAGCTGCACGGAGAAGTTTAGGGTGATGAATAGTCATTCCTGTGTGTGTGTGTGTGTGTGTGTGTGTGTGTGTGTGTGTGTGTGTGTGTGTGTGTGTTCTCTTAAAGAGCATGTGTGCTTTAGTTTCAGGCCAAAGGCTAGGCCCATTCATCAGCCTGTACACACCAAACTCTGCAGAGTGAAAATATGCAGAAGAGGAACATCCTCAGCTGGACAAATGTAAAGCTGAGAAAACAGCTCAGAAAAGGGTTTTTTAGAACTGAGGGACTCTGTGGCACTTTTTATGAGCAATTATGAATCATAAGTGCAAGCCTGGCTGTGATAGAAAGAAATGTAGGATTCTTTTGAAATCCGAAAAAAAGAAGAATGTGTGTAATTGCCAAAAAAAAAAAAAAGCGCTAATGTGCCACGTATACGGAGAGAAAACATCTGGCGTGTTCACCTCCCCCGACCAATACATGCGTATAGTCGCTGTGATCGTTCTGATAGAGCAGGTCACAACTCACAGGATATAGTGCTTGTGAAGCTCCAAGGAACAAGGAAAGTCTGAAATTGTCCACGTTGACATCATAAACTGGAAATCACCTAAAATATTCTTTAAAGGACATGGTGAATCACACAGCCTTTCAACTTATGCAGCAGATTGAAACAATAAAGTCTGAAGGTGTGTCTTTGAGGATGAGAATGAGAGCAGCTGTGAGTGGGCGTGCCCTTAAGACCATATACGGGAATGTGGGCGTCAGTGAGTCCCGTATATTGAAGTAAGTCATTGGCATAAGTACAAAAAATACAAAGTAAAAGATAGATATATTATCTAATCCAGCTTCCTGACTGACTTTTTTTATACCAAGCTGCATATTTTTATGGAATAATTTACAGTCAGGTCAGAAAAAGTAATAATGTATATAAATTTCATGCGTGCACCCGGCTAAAATGAAGAATTCCTCCATTTTCTATGTGCTTTAAGAAACAAAACCTCTGCTCAACACTGCCAAAGAAGTTGTACTACTTCAACGAAGCTTACCAAATTTGAGTGAGGCAACATTTTCCTTGTGCAGATTATTTACACCAGTGTTTTGGGATGTGAAACTGTTGATTACAAGAAATTCCAATAAAAAATATAATTTCACTTAAAAAAAAAACAAACAAACAAAAAAAAAAAGCAAAGAAATGTGCCAAAGTCATCATAACAGTTCTTTATTTCAGTGTTGTCTGAGAAACATTTCCTTATGTTTGAACTTTCTACATTGTGTGTGGCATGTGTGTGGCATGTTTGAGAAAGATGTTACCTATTAGTGGGTTTTAAAAAGACTTTTTCTAGCAAACAAGGCTAATCTAGGCTTGTATAAACATACAGTACATGCTTATAAACATTTACAGTACATATGCCTAGTCTAGCCTTGTTTGGTTAAGTAAGCTATCCTTCTATTGTTTCCCTTCAGGCAAAATGTGTCAAACTTTGCTGCCTGTCTGCAGTTTGCTAAAGATCACAAGCCAGAAAAATGTTTTGTGGACGGATGAGACCAAAATAAAACTTTTTGGTTTAAATGAGAAGCGTTGTGTTTGGAGAAAGGAAAACACTGCATTCCAGCATAAGAACCTTATCCCATCTGTGAAACATGGTGGTGGTAGTATCATGGTTTGGGGCCTGTTTTGCAGCATCTGGACAAGGACGACTTGCCATCACTGATGGAACAATGAATTCTGAATTATACCAGCGAATTCTAAAGGAAAATGTCAGGAGATCTGTCTGTGAACTGAATCTCAAGAGAAAGTGGGTCATGCAGCAAGACAACGACCTAAGCACACAAGTCGTTCTACCAAAGAATGGTTAAAGAAGAATAAAGTTAATGTTTTGGAACGGCCAAGTCAAAGTCCTGACCTTAATCCATTAGAAATGTTGTGGAAGGACCTGAAGCAAGCAGTTCATGTGATGAAACCCACCAACATCCCAGAGTTGAAGCTGTTCTGTACTGAGGAACGGGCTAAAACTCCTCCAAGCTGATGTGCAGGACTGATCAACAGTTACCGAAAACGTTTTAGTTGCAGTTATTGCTGCACAAGGATGTCACACCATAAAGCAAAGGTTCACATACTTTTGCCACTCACAGATATGTAATATTGGATCAGTTTACTCAATAAATAAATGACCAAGTATAATATTTTTGTCTCATTTGTTTAATTGCGATCTACTTTTAGGACTTATGTGAAAATCTGATGATGTTTTAGGTCATATTTATGCAGAAATACAGAAAATTCAGAAGAGTTCACAAACTTTCAAGCACCACTGTACATTATTCTTAGCTTAGCAGTAACATGACTACGCTAGCAAAAATTAGCATAGTTATCTGTATTTCAGTAGACTTTTCTTTAAGTAGACAAAATTTAATTGTTGTTGTTTTTTTCCCCGACTTTAAACCACTCATGTCTTTGTTGAACTTTCTTAAGAACTTAGATTTGATATTCATGGCATCACGTTATCGACAAAATTACCAGACAAGTGGCAGCTTTTATCTTAGGGAAAGGTGATAAGGTGTGGATTTCCCTTGATTTAACTCTGTACATGTCTATCAAATATTTCCTATCATTTTCTAACCAGTATATGTTCTATTTTTGTTTGTCTTATTTGCTTTTCATCTTAAACCATCTTAAATCTTCATTTTTATAATTCTGACATAATTACCAATCACGCTATTATACGCTGATGCTGCTTATACTCCAGAATAGGATCTACAGGCCTCTCTTGTATCAGTAAAGGTCACTGTTCATGACTCCACTATCAGAAAGACACTGGGCAGAAATGGTATCCATGGAAGAGTGGCGAGGCGAAAACTACTGCTAACCCAGAAGAACATTAAGGCTCGTCTGAACATGGACTGTTCATACTTCTACCCTCGGGACGGAGGTATAGTAGTGTGAAATGCAGGACTTCCAGATTAAGGAACTCCTTCTACTCCTCAGCTATCAGACTCTTAAACGGATAGCCAGTGGACACAGACTAGTCTCATCCATCTCATAGAACAGTTGGATTAACTGTTGCGTCAATTTGCACATTTAAGTTACTACTGCTGCTATTATCATTGCATATTTTTGCTAATGTTATTGCTGCTATTATTAAGGAGCCTCATCTCAGTTTGCACATCTATTAATGTCACTGCTGCTATTATGTAGTTGCATTCAATCCGCACGTTACTGTATAAATTTCTTGCACATAGTCAATGTTGCACATTTGCATATATATGTGTGTGTATGTATATATATATATATATATATATATATATGCATACATAGTCTGTATTTTATATTACACAGTTTATTTCTTATATTTTATTTATTATGTTTGTGTGTGTATGTATGTCTGTTTGCTTTTATTTTACACAGTTTGTACTTGTCTTGGCATTTATTGTGGACAGCAAAGAAAGAATTTCATTGTACAGGGAAACTTGTTTTCCTCACTGTGCATATGACAATAAATGTTTGACTTGACTTGACTTGACTTGACTTGAAATTTTGCCAAAACACACCTTGATGATCCGCAAACCTTATGGGAGAATGTTCTGTGGACTGATGAGTTGAAAGTGGAACTGTTTGGAAGACAGGGGTCCTGTTACATTTGACGTAAACCTATCACAGAATTCCACAAAAAGAACATCATACCTACAGTCAAGCATGGTGGAGGAAGTGTGAAGGTGTGGGGATGCTTTGCTGCTTCAGGGCCTGGCCAACTTGCAATAATTGAGGGAAACATGAATTCTGCTCTCTACCAGAAAATCCTAAAGGAGAATATCTCTTGTATTCTCCACTCTTGTACGTCGCTCTGGATAAGGGTGTCTGCTAAATGCTATAAATGTAAATATCTGGTCTTCACTCCGTAATTAAAACTCAAGCGCATCTGGATTATGCAGCAAGGCAATGATCCAAAGCGTAGGAGTAATCCACCTCTGAATGGCTAAAAAAAAATTCAAGTAATGTTTTGGAGTGGCCTAGTCAAAGTCCTGACTTGAACCAATTGAGATGCTGTGGCAGGCCCTTAAACAGGCAGTTCATGCTTGAAAACCCTCCAATGTGGCTGAACTAAAGCAGCTCTGCAAACGAGAGTGGGTCAAGTTTCCACCACAGTGCTGTGAAAGACTGATCTCCAGTTATCGGAAGAGTTTGGTTGCAGTTATTGCTGCTAAAGGTGGCACAACCAGATTTTAAGTTTAAGGGGGAAATTAATTTTTCACATGGGTGATAGGTGTTGGATAACCTTTTTGCTTCAATTAAAAAAAAGTGTATTGTGTGTTTACTCAGGTTGCCTTTGTTTTATGTTGTATTTTGTTTGAATATCTAAAACTATTTAGTATGAGATATACACAAAAACAGAAGAAATCAGGATGGGGTAGATGGGAGACTATAAATAGGAACCTCAGCCTACTGTAGGCTCATGAGGGACAGTTCAGTGTGTGTGTGTGTGTGTGTGCGGGGGGGGGATACTTTTAACAAATATACATGTGTATATGTGTGTGTGTGTGGGGGGGTATACCTAGCGATGATGTGACAGGTTCTGGAATGTTCTTTTATCAGACAGTGGCATCTCTCTCTCTTTCTCTCTCTCGCTCTCTTGTCAACATTCTTTCCACCGTAGGGTATGAAAAATACATGTACCCTCATGTCAAACACAACGTCACACTGCTTATCTTTATTCCTTAATATTTCTGTGTGTACATGATTTGCAACGACTTTTGTCAAGCTCTTGCTTCAGACCTGAGATTTTCCTTGCTCTTTATTACACTATTACCATTCAATGTTTCCGCTGTTCCATGTCTAACTCTAATAATAACAACAGCACTAATAATAAATACCACCGATGTTACCTTGGTTGTTGCTTTGGAAATGCAGATTTGCGATGGGGTTTGCATCAGGACAGATCATACACAGCCTTTCTGAAGCTGAATGTGAAATCTTTGTAGAATTGTATAGGGGGAAAAAAAACCCACAATTTTCCATGCACCTGAAATTAAATGGATCAGCCAAAGACATGTTTTATGTCTGGTGTCTTTTTATGAGCACATTTTCCAAAAACTAATGGAAGTCTCTCACCTAATTTCTTCCATAAATACAGAGCCAAATGTTAATCTACTTGATTTAGTGATTGCTAAGGCATGCAATTTAATTTTTAATATATTCTAAAAATTTTAAAAACATCAGAGAGAGTCAATTTGTACAAATTTGAATATTTAAGTTTATAATTGAACTACTATCATCCACATAATCCACACCATCTTCTGGTAAAAAAATTCCCATTAAAGCTTTCTAAGCAGAGCAGCCAGGAAGATGAAAAATTGTATAAATTTGATTTTTTGCCAAAATTAATTCAGCCTACAATGCATGTCTTTGGACTGGGGGAGGAAACCGGAGTACCCAGAGGAAACCCCTGAAGCACAGGGAGAACATGCAAACTCCGCTCACACAGGGATTCGAACCCCGACCCCAGAGATGCGAGGCAAATGTGCCAATCACTATTCATTATTTATCACCAATTTCTATTAAACATGATAACTGCACCGTACTCATGTTCGACGCACGTGAATCGAAGAGGGCTTTGGCTGAATGTGCATTGTGATGACATCACATGATGCATCTTGGCCCAGGTCTGCAGAAAAATCTGCGATAATTTTGAAAAATTGCAAGCTCCTCCAAATATTGGAGATTTTCTTTGATTTTGTGTTAATTTCTGCGAGCGCACAATCCTGGAGGGACTGAATGAAGTATAAAGACTAGCCGCTAGTTTACAGGCTCGTCAAAATCTATTTATTCATCCTTCTACAGAAATCATTTGTTATGGAACTACTTGGAAGGAATGACCAATATTAAAAGCAGATATTTGAAACTTGATATTTGATATATTTTTGTTCTTTTGTTTTTTAACTTTACTTCTTTCCTTACCTTGTAAATTGTTGTATATAATTAATAGAACACTCAAAGTGGAGATTGGTAAGGATAAAATTAGGGGAAAACTGGGCAAAAATGTAAGACAACACTCTGTGAAGAACAGTTTTAACTTCATAAGCTATCAAATTCTCAAATCTCTCAAACATAATTCATTTTTGTCATATTTAAATTTCTGTCCAGTAAATAAAGAAAAGTGGATTCTTATTCACTAGAGAGAACAACGTGTCACCTAAAACAGATTGTAGTAGGTAAGTTCAATGAACAATACATCTATTATCATATAATATGTGGTGTCACTATAATTTTGGGGGAAAAGTAGATAGAAAAAAAAAAGATTTTCATTCCATGTGAAGATTTTAACAGTTATGACAGTTAAGCATGGATTTGCCTTTAAATTGTGTTTTAAAGTAACTTTAAAGTTGGGAGTTGAAAACTTTGGAAAATCTGAGTTAGTATTGAATGTGAATGAATATCAAGAGTTATTGCATCATAAAATATAAGAGCCAATCCTGTTCCAGTATACAAATGAAGGCCATAAAACAGGAAAGGATTTGAAACCTTGTCGTAGCCTTTGTTTCATTCCCAATCATTTATACATTGATAGAACTTGGATATTTAAAATTTTTTTTTTTTTTTATGAGCCTTATTTGTGTTGTCTAATTTTTGCTGCTATGTCAAGCCAACTGTTATTGAATATAATATATTTTTGTTTGACTTTTTGGATTCATGTATTAATTAATCATACATATCAAAAGAGAAAATATTTGCTTTTCTTTTCAATCCTACTGTAAAAGAGACCCTGAGTATCAACGTACCTGAATCACAGAGGTAGACGGCAGGTCTAACCATAGCCGTAGCATGCGTAAAGCCTGTAAACCTTTAATTCAGCAGCTCAGCTGTTCTGGGAAGGTCAAAGGCAGCGGAGTGGAGAGGAAAGAGAATGAGATGCCATGGTAGAAGTGATGGCACGTGACGAATGGTCGCACGTTGCCACGCCGGATGTTAGGACAATGACTTAGAGGTGATGTAGCGCTAACTCAGTCACAACTCATTCTAAAGGTCATAATGTTGGGTGCTGTGGGGTATGCAGCTGAATTGGCATTAAATGAGTCCCATAAATGTTGCAGGTCCTCTTCTCCTAATGCGTGCTTAAAAGAAACTTTCTTTTTATATTTTACTGCCTGCATGACCAGGTGTTTGTTAGTTTAACTGCATATCATGCACTTTTCACCTTCCAGAGGTCTTGGGGAAATGAGTACCAAAATCTGCCCTGCTGAAAAAAAAAAAACAATAGAAACCATCACAGAAATTCTAATGGTTTCCACTACAAATACCATTACAAACCATCAGCTAACCATTAAATCCATTACCATTCCATTATTGGTCCTTGGTATCCACTATACATAACATGCCACCTATAGGCAAACAAGTTACCAAGAGACCCACAGGGACCATTAGAGTTTCCATTAACACCAATACAATTCCCATTATAACCATTAAAACCATTACAAATTCTATGGGGGTTTCTATTGTTTTTTTCAGCAGGGTGCACTTGATAAAATAGCTTTTAAGCAATTTTTGAGAGCACATATTCTGGTATTATTTTCATGTTGTGTCACAGTAATGATAAGAAATTCCTAATTTCAACATGAGAAGATGAACACAGTTAAAGTTAGCACAAGTTATGTAATGACTGAGCCTAACAATTTAGCTAGCTAGCACATACTTGTTAAGCGTCATATTCAGACAATGTGAAGTCAGAATGAAAGTGGAAACTTGATAAAATGGTATATTACAGAGAAAAGGCTGTGCATGATTATAATCACACAGTAATTACATTTAGCAATGACCACTAAGGGACCTTTCATGAGTTCTTTCATATTAAAAACTCTGTTGCTTAGCAACATTGAGAGCAAGCTAATGACAGAGCGTAACAATTTAGCTAGCTAGTAGATAGCTGTTAAAACGTATATACAGACAAAGGAAAGCCAAATTGACAGTGGAAAGTTGATAAAGTGGTCCAACATTTTCCTCAGATGTGTTGGTCAATTACCGAGAAAAGGCACTTAGCATTACACTTAGCACTGACCGCTAATTTAACATTATCTCAATTTGAAGAAGATTTTGACTTCGGAAGTAGTTTATAACTTATTTATATGAAAATTATCTTGTAAGTATGACCCATGACACCATTTTATTATATCACAAAACAAGACTCAACATGTTTGCTACCTCACATTCCAAAAAGAAGAATAAAACATATGAGGTTGTGCTGATATAGGAAAATAATCAACAACAGGGTGGTGTGATGTGGCCCGACATGAAGCAGATTTACTGTTACCGCCCCAAAAGTTGATTATTTTCCTATAACAGCAAATCCTGATGTGTTTTATTTCTCTTATACTACACCAACATGCAGATGATCACAATTTTTTTTTTATTCAATAAAAATAATTTATCTGTTTATAAACAGTTAACAGGTAGTTCCCGTTATCATTTACGTTAACTGTCAATCAATCACCAGCCTCTCTCACATTTTATCCATTTATAGTTATGTTTAATGTTGTAGAACGTCCACGAAACAAGTCCTTTCCTTCACCAGCCTCTCTATTTCCTGTCTATTGAAGTAAATAAAACAGCAACAACAAAACAATAGTAGCTTGTCATGTTACAAAGAAACCACAAAACATAAACCCTCTGTCCATGATGAAACTTGATCGGTAATCAACTTTCTGCTGTACGTGTGAATAAGCTGTTACTATAGAAACAACAACATACAGTGCTGCTGTTACGGAAAATTACTCAACAAATTCTGACCAATCAGATTGAAGAATTCAACAGTGCTTTGCATGAATTACCTACACTTTATTCAGAATGAAAGCAACTTGAAACAATGTAGGCTTTTGTCAAAACACAACAAATGCATACTAAGAATAGCAATGATAAGCTACTAGATATGAACAAGACCATCTTTATTACTTAAGCATTTCTAACACACTTCTCAGTGCTGATAAACTCACCTGAGGACCAGACTATTCTTTCAGAAGAACATATGGAAATATAAATAAAGTCCATCTCCATGCACATGAATACGTACCTGCTTTAATTTATGTGTGCAGAGGTCGCTCTGGCTTAAAGGCACTTGGGCTTATGGAGTTGACCGAAGAGAGGGGTTGAGTGCACGGAGAGAGCCTGGTCTTAATTAGAAAAGGCTGATGGGAGAGGGAGCTTTGGAAGGCCGAGATTTGCAAGGGGATCAAAGCAGAGATGTCAGATGACAAATACCCGAGGGCCGGACTCTTCTGGAATTTAACTGGTAGATCGTCAAAGCCTGATGAGGAGAAGGAGGAGGAGGAGGGTGTACAACCATCCATCTTAACCCTCGGTACTCAGTACAGCTTTCTTCCTTCACTGCAAAATATTTAAATCCCGAAAACACAAAACAGGTGCACTAGGCTCTTTCCACAAGTCTGAGGGTCTGCTCTGTAAAGTTGTTTACCTCCAACTTTGTTGTGTAGTGAAGTAATCACACAAGCATGAGGTATGCTCTACAAAATACGACTATTTCGTCGACACCTGCTGAGAGCCAGACGCGCTCGTTTAGTCGCTAGCTGCATTTGCTCATTCGTTAACTCTGAACAATCGAACATAGATAGGAAATTAAGTTCTTCCCCCAATACTGAACGATCAGAGCTCCCCTCTGCTTTTGGAAATCCTTGCCAGCTGCTTCCTTGCTGGATGTCTGATCACTGACACACACACACACACACACACACACACACACACACACACACACACACACACACACACACACACACACACACTTCCTCTATTCGACCCCAGGCTGCTTTTATAAGAGAGCTTATTGTGTTTCTGAAGCGCCGGAGGACCCAGAGCACACATAAAAAGCAAGCCTACTAACATGATAGATGATGGGTGACTTTTGCTCGAGAGGCGTTTGCACAAGCAAATAGCATTCTGAATGGGATTGTGAAAACAGAATTGAATTTTGGCATGCTTGTTCACTTTGGTTTGAGTATTACCGTGCAGGGCGTGGATGACACTGAAATGTTCATACACTGAAATGAAACAGGTCAGAGGGTATGATTAGCTTGTTCCTGTGTCTGAAAACCTCACCCTGCCTCCTTAAGAAGAGTCCCAGCAGTCCTTAAATTTAAATTAAATTTCTGTGAAGCATGGTGGAGGCAAACTCTCGTAAAGGTCTACCACAGAATTTAAAGTTCATATGAACAAGAAGCATAGAGTGCTACGCAAAAGTTAGAGAACACCCTTTTATTTTCAATCAAATGGCCATTTCGTGGTTATTGTTAATTATTTGGATGCAAACAATAGCAACGGGAAAATGTACAGTATGTTAATTCGAGTTTCAGCCAAACAGTCGTGCAGTATTTATTTACGCATACTGGTGAAGGCATTTGTGTTGTTTATGAACAATAACAATAATGAACAATAATTGTGGGAAAATGTATTTAACAGAAAATCAGACAAAGATCTAAACGTATTTATGTCCATTGGGCCAACAGATTTTCAGCCACCTTTAAATCCACCTTGCCAAAGTTGGGCCAATGCCAGCCAGTCTGTCAGGTCAGCACTGTCAGGTCAACAAAATATTGTCAAAATATTGTCCACTGGGCCAAAGTCGGGCCAACAGGGCTGACAGACTTTCTGCCATCTTTAAATCCACCTTGCCAATGTTGGGTCAGCGTCAGCAGGGTCAGCATTGGCACAGTGCTTTGCCAACACCAGGCAGGCATTGGATCAACTTGGGCAGGGATTTTATGAAAAGCTCTCCTTTGCCAACATTGGCACATTGTTGTATAGGGAGGGCCTAAAATATCCACTGGGTGAACGTCAGTTTGAAGACAGAGTATGGCCTGTATGGCCTGTTCAAGCACTAATGTGGTTAAAAAACATGGCATTAAATAGGCCCTTAGTGACAGTGTAATGAACACCAACTCACTGAGGAATCAAATAAGAGACTTCAGTCAGTCAATTTGAAATCATTAGTCTCATGAATACTATATTGTGCAGTAAATCCACATCCTAACACATCTGTTTCAGTGGGGATCTCTTTTCGCCTCTCTTTTGTGTGTTGAAATGAAGTTCTTTAATTCTCAGAGGTCTGTTTGTTGTGCTGGCCCGAGGTGAGCACAAGCCTCTTAAAACCTTTAAGAGGGTAATTGCCCAAGCGAAATAAGGAAATTTCAGGGAGAATTAACATGCCAGAACCAGTCTTTCCAATTGGAGCCATATTGTGCATCAGGCCTCAATGTATCTCAGCAGGAAGTGTAATTTTTATATTGGTTCTTACCCAATATCCAGCCTGAGCTGGCATATAGCTTTCTCACTTTATTTCCAAAACTGCGAGAGGTCCCAATTTCATGGTGCTCCACTGGTTCTCCAAAACTAGGACACTCCACTGTTTCCTGGCTGCCTCAATCTGGCAATTAAACAAACACAACAAAATCAAGTTTACAAGTTTCTGGTACTTTTTTTTTGTTGGTTTTTTTTTTTTTGGACATTGTGTAGTGAATAATGTTGCCATCACATTAGCACCAGTGGTCATTCTGGTTTCAGAGCACATTATGGAGAGTTTTTATTGGACACAAAGGTGTAATAAATCACAAGCACTAATTAGAGTAGTAATGTGGATGTTTTATAATATGTATGAATGTTCTTGAGTGTGTTTGTCAGAGCAGCTACATTCCTAGCCTTCATGGGACTCTATCTGGACATCCTTCGCATTACCAGATGTGTATAAGCTATTTCCGCAAACCTGCTTATCAGAAATTAGAACATACCTATATACTCACCTTATTTGGATACCATATTCCTGCAACTGTAGTTTGTTTATCTAGCTAGTTCTCACAGGTAACTTGCCCTATGTCCTGATTATTTTCCTATTATGAAAAACGAAAAGTTACAGCTTTACCTCTGACTGTTACAATGTGCGGACACCGGAGACTTCTTCCATAAATGCTAAATAAACATCTCTAAGCCTCATCATATCAACAATTAATGCTTTTTCTTTCTTTTTTGTTTATTATTAGGGATAGAGTATGTGGAGTGTCCGCTATACAACACACTGTCAGTTATTTTTATTAAAAAAAAGAAAGAAAAAAAAGATCAAGTATTAGAGCGAGCACATTAATATAAACCAGCACTACTGTCAGAGCTGCTGTTACAGAAAATTATTCAACACCTTCTGACCAATCAGAATGGAGAATTCAACTGCAATGTCCTATAAATAATATAAACTTTTGTCCTAGGTCACATTTCAAGCATACTTAATTTTTACATACTCCAGACCATCATTATCCTAACACACACACACACACACACACACACACACACACACACACACACACACACACACACACACACACACACACACACAACATGCTTTAATATTTTCTGATTCTGTTCATACCAGCGACTTGAACAAAAGAAGAGAGAAATGTGTCTGTACTTGCATGACTATTATGCAACTAAATAAAGGCATCCTGAAGAAGTTACTTCAGTCCTATTATATAGGCATTCAGTGACTTTTACAGAACTTTATGGAATGACACATATATTGCAAGGTACTAATAGATTTCAAGTCCTGAATATTCTCTGATGTATAGGCGTTTGTGTTTTACTTATTAATTTTTAGTGCATAAAACATTCAGATGGGTTTTGCAATATGCTCTGATAATATCTGCTCTTTTTCCTTTCTCACTCTCTGCCCAGGGCCAGACAAGTGCTAACGTGTAGTAGCTATTCTACAAAAGTTACATTTGTACTTTGGATAAATCTTCTTATCCAAAAGCGACTTACAAAGGAGGCCAATCCATGCCTAGAGCTGAACAAATTAGGGATAAGGTTCTTGCTTGAAGGCTCAACAGAGGCTCTTTGGAAGTGCTGGGATTTGAGCATGAAACCTTAACTGCATAATCACCAATGTGAGAGGCTGGGCTCTGATTTTGTTCCACGTCATTTTGTGAAGGAGCCTCAGCAATATTTCATACAATCTCTGGGCGTTTGGATCTGGATGTTTTTACAAATCATTACACTTTAAATTTGAACAGCCTGAAGTAACCATAATTAACCATCTGTAGTTCCTGACCCTTATGAAAAAACCCTAAGAAAAATTTCTGATGCATAAGAGGTGATGCCGAAGTGTACACCTGCCAACATGCCAATGCATGCAACAATGCAAGGGGCTCCGCGAAAGGCATTTCTGGCCTATGTGCGTAGAATGTGTGTGCGTCCAAAATTTGATCCACATATTGCTGATAGAGGCACTATACTGTATATGAACATTGCCCCAGGCATATCAATATAAAAAATAAGAAAGCATTACTTGAAGTAGTAGCCATTTCAAATCTCCAACCCACAGTTTTGTAGGAAAAAATCTCAGCCCCCTGCTGTAGTCTTCATTATTCTAGGTACTAATAAAGAAGCTGCACCTTTTGATTGAAGCAGACAAGGCGTATCATAATAAGCCAAAAAAAAAAAATCACTCAGGTACTGTGTGGTGAGACCACTCAGTGCTTTAAACAACAGTAGTAGTATTTTATAATCAACACAAAATGTGAAATCCAGTGTAGTGTGGGTGATATGATAAAAACATTTTGGTTCTAGTAATGACTCTGGCTGCTGATTTCAGGGCTAACTGGAGCTTGTTTATGCACTTACTGGAACAGCTAGTCAGCAAGATGTTACAGTAGTCTGACCTAGCCTGAACAAAGCCTTGTGGTACACCAAACATTACTTTTGTTTGCCTAGAGAAGTCACCATTAAGATTTACAAACAGACAGTTGTCAGTCAAGTAAGACCTGAGCCAGGAAAGTGCTGTTCCCTTAACTCCAACAGCATTTTCTAGTCTGTCTAGAAGAATATTGTGATCTATGGCTCTGGGCTTCCTTACCCAACATGATCGTTGCAGGAATCCTAACTATAAATAAAAACATTTCCACATAGATTTGGTGATGGATATTTATGATTTCTTAAAGTTGAAGTGACAAAGTATGTTATAGGCAGAAACTGTCATATTTCAGCCACAGAGACACCCAACGGGGCATTTCCCAGATGGCCACACATAAAGGTCAGTGGATCCCCTAGGCTCTTACCATAACTCTTACTAGACCTAAAAAGGTCAGTTCTGAAGAAGCCCTACCTCTCAGTTCTCGTTTAGGCCCAAAAACAATCTTGTTCAATGTACTCATGAGACACGGTAGTGCAAAAAATGTGTCCTGTGCTGCAAATGTCATTTGCTCGGTAAATATAATCCATCCTAGTCTTTTTATTGTAGTACATTTATCCTTATTGCGCAACTCTTCTAGAAGAGTCCATAAGTATGTGATTTGAGATACTTTCTTTACTACCACTAAAACTAAATTCTATCTGACAGCTTTGTACTGTTGGATCACGCACAGCACTAAGATAAATCTGCTATAAATCTCGTTTTAAAGGTTCAAGAAAAAGAGCCGGTGAGTGTAAAAGAACCCCCTAGAGTGTGTTGAGTATGTGTATAGAGTATGGCTTCACTTCCTGCATGTTTAAGATGCTGTCAAACTCAGAATTTTTTGCTGCAGTGTCTCAATTCTGGGAGGAAAGTGAAGGAAAGTACACGCTGCATGCTTTCCTACTCTCTGTTATGGTTTGTTCTGTACTTTTCTGAACATAATAAACACAAATGCTGGTGCTTTGTGTCGTTAATCTGCATAAACAGCGATCTTTGATGCTCTGCATTACAATATCCATTTTATTAATTACGACACCTTTATAGTTTGGTACAAAACATGACAAACGGCTCGGCGACTCCGATTTTTCTCTCACTGGCTTTAATGGTTCCATGGGAAGCAGGATTTATTGGTTTTGTCCGTACACTCCCACTTGCCTACAACCTGAAGGTCGAGGTGAGGGTGTTGTTTTCAGGCTCTGGGAGCATCACTCATATCGTCTATCATTCACGGCCGTCCCATTCGGTGCTGAATGGTAATTACAGCCACTGATGTGTGTCTGCCTAATAAACAGCTCGTTGGAAATTTTCAAGGACTAACGCGTGCAGCACACCGACCCTGAGCTCACCATTACTCATGTGTCAATCTCATACATTTCCTCCACCTGCTCCTTATTTCTCGCCTGCTGTCGTTCCTTTCACAGTCTTCAGACTGCAGACACTGTTAGGTTAAAGTGACGTCCAGTCAGTATTGTTTCTCAATGCAGCAGTTTCAGAGAAACACTGAATAAACAGCAGCGTCCAAATGTCAGAAACCATTACTGTTGTAATTTCCTTTATTAAAAGGTTATTAAAAGCGAATGCATTTTATGCAGTTGGTTCATATTATTCTCAAATAATGTGAATTTTTTAATAAGCATGACATTACATTGAATGCTGAGGAACATCTGCAATAAAAGTTAGTTCCTGTTAGCAGCTATAAACAATCATTTCCCTATCAGAAGCTCATTTTTTTATCTCATGGACTTAATAAGACAAAAAATAAAATAAAAATGCGGCTTGTCATGCAAAAAAACTGCAAAGCCATCTGTCCTCAAGTCGGAAAGCTTAATGCTACAGCTTTACCTCAGACACTGGAGTCTCCTTCCATATTTGCTGAATAAACATCTCCTCACAGAAACTTCACTATATCAATTATTCCACATTTTTTATGTGAATCATCTGTATTAAAGTATAACATATAACATATAACAAAAAACACATTAACACGAATAACTTGATTTGCCTTGCAGTTAGTTAGAGCTACTGCCAGAGCTGCTGTTATAGAAAATTAATCAGCACCGTCTGATCGAATCAGATTCAAGAATTCAGCAGCGCTGTACTATAAATATCTTCCAAAGTAGGCTTTTTTCTCGCTACTTTGACATTTATCAGTCACAGTTGCACAGGGATGTTCAATACAGTAATGAGAAATATAATTCCACAGAAGTGTATTCGTTCTTAATAAATAATAACAATGAAATAAAAAACTATGGGTTTTTTTGTGGACTCAAGCTTTTGGAGCCTACCATAGTTCACTTTAAGGTCAGTTGGAATTGGGAATTGGTCCAGGTTTCTTGCACGAACCGCATATAACGATACTGTCAGCTTGGAAATAATGGGTCTGTTCATTCTGGGCGGATTGTGTGTTTCTGCGTGGGCTTCAGGCAAGAACGGAGAGTGATATAAAAGCCTTTATCTCCGTCCTTGACAGTAGCAGTGTGGATCAGAGCATCCATCTTGGCTTCAGAGGCCGTTTGAGGATTTACTGGACTTTCAGTGACAAGGAGGACACACTATCTCCAGACGTTCCCTGTCGCGTGATGGCCGTTGGAAGACTGTAAATAAAATTGTGGATGAGCGCTCTGTTGGGGGATACAATGCGGTAAATTTATGGTTGCTAGGATTATTGCCAAGAGAGCCATGATACTGGAGCACCACCGGGAATGTCAGAACTAAAGAACTGAGCGTCACATGCCGTGGAACGTTATGACAAATTCATGATATGATGACTGTCCAGTGACTGATATTAAATACCCTGCATTTACACTAACAAGTAACAAAGTGAAATGCAATCATTTATTTCCACAACAAGAACCTCTGGCTTCAGAGTTGTGTAGCAGGAATATGTTGTTACACCAGATTATACATTTTATTTATCCATTAATTTTAATTGTATTTTATTTTA
The DNA here is from genome assembly GCA_023630585.1 of Cranoglanis bouderius. NCBI lineage: Eukaryota > Metazoa > Chordata > Actinopteri > Siluriformes > Cranoglanididae > Cranoglanis > Cranoglanis bouderius. The sequence continues at coordinate 25,333,190 of CM042539.1, forward strand.
TGTTAATTATTATTTGTTATGGGGCATTGTATTTTGAGAGAAGGTTGTGCACTTTTATTTAGGGTAATAATGACAGTATGCATGTCTGCTGACGTCATACGCAGGCGAGAGGTGGAGATCGCAAGGAAATTGGGGTTCATCCTCTTTCTGGCGATGCCATTAGAGAGCAGAGGTACGGTTTCATGAGCTCTGTTCACCTGATGTAAAATTAGGTTTTATAAGGTGTTCATTTCATGTTTAAATGATCAAATATGAGAAAGTATTTCATGTGATGTTATAGTTAACCATGAGTTTGAGTTATCAGTGTGTTAAATGAAGTTTATTTGAGTTCTGTTAATGGGTGAATAGTATACTGCGTGACATGGCGGCGCGAAATGTGTGCATCGCGTGTGAGAAATGTGTTAGCGGCTAACATTGTGATTAATTATATTGCGATTTATATATACGGATATATAATGATATATATATTTTATGAATAGTTATGAATATGATGGATGTTATATTCAAGAAATGAGATGCTGTGTGTTCTATGATTATCTACCTGGTGTATTTAAAATATTTTGTGGTTAACAGGCAATTGCAGAGCATCGCATCGCAGATAACTGCCTGTTTGTTTGTGTTTTACTACTCAGGTATGTTAATTGGTATTTAAGAAACACTGTAATGCTGTTATGAATTAATTGAATGTAGAAATATGTTTGAATTACACTTGAAATTATTATTATTATTATTATTATTATATTACTAATATTGTTTATACTATTAATATTATTACATATAATGTATATGTGTATTGTGGACTGTGTTCGTTCTCTTTCTGGCGATGCCATTAGAGAGCAGAGGCAATGCAGAGCATCGCATCGCAGATAACTGCCTGTTTGTTTATGTGTTTTACTACTCAGGCACTGAAATGAAATCACCAGTGATAAAAACCAGCTTTGTGTGAAAAGTTTTTTTTTTTTTTTTACATCACAAAAATCAACACGACGCAGAGGAACAACCACTACATCACGCAACATTTGAATTAACAAATGTTCTTACTTTTATGCAAATTCTTTATAACAAATGATTGACTCAAAAAATTTTGGACCAATTTTATCCTGTGGGTTCTGGCATTGCTCCAATTATCTATTCTCTTAACTTTATTTCCTACATTACATTTCAGTGGAAGAAAAACTCACTAGGAATATTCTCCTTGGTTTCATTAATAAATAAAAAGTAACATGCATGTATAATTTATACAGGAGACTGAATTAAGGATGCATGATGCTCGATGAAATAAGAATCCAAAATGTAAAACTGAGATCATGATTATCACTCACAATTCTGTGATCAGTTTTCTAAGAAACAATATGTAAGGAATACAACACAACCGGACATGGAGTTACAGGGAAAAAAAACTGGTAACATTATTACACCAGCTTGTCACTGAATATTTTCCAACAACAGCACATCCTGAAGTGTTTTATTCCTCTTTTACCAGAGCAATTTGATAACCAATGATAACAATGTGTTATTTATTAAAGAACTTAATACTTTTTATCCATTTATAGTTACATTTTAGGCTGTGGAATACCCATGTAACAATTTAGTTCCTGTTATCACTTACCTTCTAGCAGCTATAAGCAGTCATTCTGTTGTTTTTCTCCCTCTTTCTTGACGATAAACGCTAAAGAAATGCCGCTTGTCATATTACCAAGAAACCACAAAGTCCTCCATCCTGAAGACTTTCCCACGGTGGAAAACTTTACCTCTGACTGTTACAAAGCACTGATACTGGAGACTCCTTCCAAAAATGCTATAATGATAAAGAATGACACATTTTTAAAAACCATTTTATGGAGCTTCCACCATACAGCAGTATCAGCTGTTCACACACAAATGATAATGTATTAGAACAAGCACATTAATATAAATATTGAAACAATCAGATTCAAGAATTCAACAGCACTGTGGTATAAGTGTATTTATTAAATTCTTACATTACTGTAGCAGATCATGACACTGTTACATACAGTATGTACAGTAGCTGGACATAAATCTATTTTTGTACCAATTGTTTAATTCCGCTTCTTTCCCATGTTTAATATTTTCGTATTTTCTGGAACCAGTTGCTTCCAAGCTGTGGATACCTGAGAATGTTTGTAAATGTTGGACAAAAATCTTGGAACTTAATGTTTTTCATAATATTCTGCCGCTATTTTTACAGCAAAACTTTATATCATGGTAAATATTATATATCGTCATATTTTTGCCATATTGCTCATCACTACAGACGAACCCAGAGATGGATTTATTACTTGCCAATTCTCCTAATTTGGTTGAAAGTAATATTCAATATGATATTTCAAAGTAATGGTAATGTCGTAATCTATACTGGTATATAATAACAATCATTCTATTTCCTTATTATGTTATACTATATCAGCATTTTAAAGCTTCCAGCAGGACTAATGGTGCATAATGACTCAGGAAACTGTTAACTCACATGGTGGTCTGGATAATAGTCACCGTTATGCTAATGTACGAGCATACAAGCACTCATGCATGCTCCCAGAGACCCGTGATAAGGTGGGGAGGCGTGCGCCCCTGAGACCCAGCTCAGAGTGTGACAGCATTGTTAATGAGCTATAAGCTAAATACACAGCGAATACATTAATACATTAGCATGGCATAATTCTCATTGCGGATGCTGATCAGCCAGACACATGCCACTGCAGTGTTTGCAAGAGCAAAGAGCCTGCAGCGACACTTCTTGCTTCTTGTACTTCATCATCCAGATGCTGACATTTCAAACTTCGCCTCTGTAACAGATGCTTGAATTTGTGTCTAGTCTTCCTGCAATATGAGCCATTTTAAGAAATGCAAGAAGCTGTAGAATCTGCTCTAAAGTCATATTTTTCAGTGTTTTGGTTGTGTGATTAAATGAAACAGAAAGGTAGCTGCATTATCTGCGTCATATATATAATAAATATATAATATTTATATATATATATATAAGATTCTTTTTTTTAACAGATTATTCGCTGTCGAGAAATATCTTAAGGATGATTATTTTGGACTTTTGTGGAACCAAGTGGAACCACCAATGGTCGTAAGAGACTGGTATACAGAGAATGGTATGAAGAGGCAAGGCTGAGGCTGATTTCTTTCTAACCCAGACTGTAGATTCAAGCAGCGAAGATTCAGTGGCAGTCCGCAGTTTTCCCAGACCGCCATGCTTTTATGGAAACTGCTTTAAAAGTTAGTTAGCTTATCAAAGTAGTGTGTCCAATGTGTCAAATTTATATCTAGCAGGCTTTGAAATTAGAGAGGAACTTGAAGGTATCAACAGAAAAGCACTTCTTCAAAGATGATATGACTGTAACTCGATACTTTAGAAGGCACTCCTGCTCTGGTTGGATACTTTCTCCAAACTCATACATCATTTCTTTCCTTGCCCAAATGGTATTTCCGTATTTCTGGAACTGATAGACAGGTTGCAGTCAGGATGCGGACCCTACAACGTATTTCATTAGACTGAACCGAAAAAATAACAAATAACCAAAGACTATCTACAGGGCTACATTAGCTCATTTAGTCACATACAATGACATAACTTGTTTTAAAAAATTTACAATGAAAAAATAAACTGGATGCTTTTATTTTCCCTGTGTTAAATTCAAAACCAAGTCAAAAGCAGTAATGTAAATCTTTACACATTTTAGTTGAATACCCCTGGCATAAATTACCCATCCATATCTGTGTGTTCACTGTTTTGTTTTATGTGTGTGTATGCTCAGCTGTCTGTTTGTCTTTTTGCAGATAGTCTAATTAATTAATTATTATTATTATTATTTAAATCAAACTGGTGCTAGCATGAATTAGATGAAGATGGAAAGGTGGCTTAGCAACCATTTTTGTTATATACGCTCTCACGTAAACACGCACAGCTAAGATCTATCTTCAATAAGTCTAGTTGTAACTTTGGTTGATGCAGCATGTGTTAAGGTCTCTATATAGACTCGTCTTATTACGACTTAAGTAAGTAAGTAAGTGCAGCCAAAATTTGTTCTTTAAAAGGTAACTTGGCAAGAACATTTTACACAGGAACACAATTATGTTCTTCACATTCTTGTTCTCGATAGATAGCCAAAATTCACATTTTCTCTGCTCTAGTGGACCTTTAACTCTCGAAGGACTTGGTAATTTGATATTTTGTGAATTACCAAGTGAATCAGGTCAAATAATCTAAACATCATGTCTGTAAAATAGATATGATTTTGAAGCAAATAAATAAATAACAGATTGTTCTTTTTCTTCAGAGCAGTCAAGGGAAGTACTGAAAGTGTCACGTTGAGTAACAAAAATTCGCTTTCATTGAATTCACTTTAAAACAGGCCATGAAACATAAGGTTTGGGGCATTCTTCCATCTCACTGAAGCTTCACCTCTCATCCGCTCCCAAGAAATGTCATCACAGTCAATGTTTTGGTCCTGCTGTGATTTTTTCCGAGCTGATGTTTTTCCTCCTCTATGGAAAATATCGGGAAAGCGAGTTTAACCAAAACCTGATCGAGGCCCATCTTCACACCACCTTTGTCACTTTAATTAACGCCCTGCTGACTCTGCGATATGTCCTGCCCTGGAATACGGCTGGACGTCTTCGCAGAGCTCTTTTTCCCGAAGTCTTGTAAATCAAAACCTTATTGAGCTGGTAGCCCTGAGGTACTGGTAGAAATCAATAATGTGCTACAGCTGAGATGGGACTTGACGTTGCCTCGCTGTCCGTCATATCAGTTACAGTTAAAAAACCCAATTAACAACTAGACAGGCTTTATTCATTGGTTTAGGGGTTTGATTTGATTACAGGAAAATTGCAGAATTTCTCACCCTGATCTATATACACCACATCTGTAGTGTATGTGGGATTACCATAGACAATACTAATCAATAATTCCCTTTACTGAATAAAAACAGAAAGCCTATTTCCTTGAAATTCTCTTATATTCAAGTTTAAGGGCAGCTATTAATAATAAATAAATAAATAAACATATAAAGTATGTGACTATATAACATTAACTCAAACACAACTATATTTAAACCAAAGCAAAATATGATAGACATGAAAGAAAGTCCTACCAAAGCTGTCCTTATGTAGTTTTGTCCAATTTCTTAAAAAAAAAAAAAAGCACGCTTTCCCAAAGGTTTTGTGGTGTCCATGTGTTATCACGCTAAAACTGCCTACATTAATTACATTCATAATGCTTACAAATGCTTTCTTCTCTCTGAAAAAGTAGGAATATTAAAAAATATTCAACAAAAATGTCTTTTGGATAAAAGTTTAATTGCCCTCAGACTTTCATTATAAGTGAGTTTTATTTTAAGTAATCTAGGTTTCTGTTCTTCTCTAAGTACATGGAAATGTATTGAAATTAATGTTTGGTACAAATTCGAGAATAATTCTGGAGTTTTTTTAGACAGATGTTTATGTTCTGAAATTAAATGACTGCCATTGTTGTGCCCATTGGATTGTATTTTTGTTTTGTTGGTTCTACCACAAGCCACACTGCATAATTGAATAATACATCCCTTAATGTTGTCTCTAGAATGTTGTATAAGACAGATTTATGAGGCCACATTTGAAGTTCTTTAAACTGATTGTTGAGAACAGATTCTGTAGGCAAAAACAACACGGCCAACTATTTGTGTAGCAGTGACTAATGACTAAGGCATGTTCCAGCTGTGTGTGTTGGTTAGCAGCAGTCCGCTCTGTCTTCACACAGCTGGGATTCAGTTCTCCCTCATTTAGCTGCACTTCAGTCCAGCCGTGAAGTGGAACACAATGCATGTCTGATACTAGTGTACCTAAGTAGTGCTTCTAAATATTTGCACTACACAACCAGCAACTGTTAATGAGACTTCAGCTCAATATTTGCCAATATTTATTTGTATGTTATTTTTATATTCTCTAGCTATTATTACTTATGATATCTGAGTTGGAAGTTTAAGAGACCACACCTCCTTTACTGGACTTTACCGACAGACCACACCTCCTTCAATCGGACTGATATACACACAAGGAACTTCCCTACTTGGAAATGACAGAAGCCACACCTCCTCCACTGGAGCTGACAGAGGCCACACCTCCGTCACGGGAGCTTAAACACAGAGAGGCCACACCTCCTTCACTAAGACTTACTGACAGAGACAGACATCACACCTCCTCCACTGGAACTGACAGAGGGCACACCTCGTTCACGGGAGCTTAAACAGAGGCCACACCTCCTTCAGTTGGATTGACTGACAGGCACAAAAGCCACGCCCACTTTGAGAAGCATAGAAGTTGAGAGAAATGAAACTTCATTTGATAATGCTTACAAATAAGAGTATGTTAGACATAAAAACAGTTCTGCGTCCACGTCATAATTATTGCGTCAATTTAAATCTGTCAATCTTCACACCTTCTCACTAGTTTTCAGTTCCCTCACCACAATGTGGCAAATATTCACTATGGATATCGATTTCTAAATTACAGACTCCAACCTCAGAAGCCAGGAAACCAATCAATAACCATGCAAAAAAAAAAAAAAAAAATAGTACAACTATTGATTAACCGATTACTGAAAACACAACAGTGGACTAGATTAAGTAAATTAGATACATGTAGATTAACTGCATTAGATCACAACAAAGCAGACATTTATTACACATCGGACCTATAAGGTGAAGAAAGTTCACTATTAGTTAATTCAGGATACTATTTGACCTGACCCGGATTTTTCATACTGTATATCTGAGACTCTAAGCTTTAAACGCGATAAAATCATACACTCTGTCTTTTAAGTGAAATCAGCCTCGGACCAGGGATCAATAACATCCCTGTTTTTCCACCACCGCTCTTCTTTACAAGCTGTTCAAGCAGATAAAACTGTGAGTGAGAGAAAGAAAGATAGAGCAAATGTGTTTGTGTTTCGGTGTGTGGGAGGGAGAAGCAGAGAGAAAGAGGTAGAAAAAGCGCATTAGGTCCCAGGCTGGAAAAGCGTTTTGATTGCTGGAGCCTGACAGGCCTGCGTTGCATTAGTGCACTGATAGCTGCAGATAAAGTGTTTGGGAAGATTCTCCACAAACAGAAATTCAATCCATCAAAGATCTACAGAGGCACAGAGGGAAACAAAATGTGCTTTTATTAAAAGCTCTCAGATGCACCACGGCGGCTGATTGCGCGTGGTGTGACATCTCGTTGTGTAGCATTACTTCAGAGTTATAATCTCTATAATCAGTCGAGTTCTGATTAATGCCTTGTTGAACTCTCAGCCAGTTTTAAAATCAGCTTCATTGTAGTCAGACACAAAAAAGACCACGGACCTGGGTGTAATTCTGCTAAAAATGTCAAGAAGTGCAGACGAAAATACAAGAAAACACAATAGGATACTACACGAGGCACTAGATAGAGTATGCGTGCAAGAAATTGCATGTGTAATACACCCATCATTTGAACAGACTAAAAGTGTTAGAAAACTGTTGCTAGGAAACTGAGAAACATGGACACCGAGTATAAGCTAATGACTGAGGCACAATTTAGCTAGCTATCACTAGCCATTAAGTCTTTTATATAAAGAGAGTAAAATAAAGTGACCAAAGAAACAACACAAAGCCATTCAGAACAGTAAAATTGACCTCAGATTCGGTGGTAATTTACTAAGAAAAGACTCTCCATGGCTAAATTACACTATCATACACTATTATTACACCGAACATTGGGAACTAACTGAACTTGGCTAATAGCGATTATCACAAAAGTAAGTCGCTCATATGGAATTTTCTCCTCTGAAACTATTGAGAGCGAATCTTACTGGTGAGGAGTGGTTTGCATCTTGTGTTATGGCCTCTATATTTCTGCTCTCGAAGTCTTTTTCAAACAGTGGATCGTGATACCTTCACTCCTGCCCTGTAGTGGTTGTTGGTGATGTCACTGAGTGTTGTTTTTGGGTTTATCTTCACAGATCTTTTCTTCACAATATTTCTGTCATCAGCTGTTGTTGTTTTCCTTGGCCGAACCATTCGGTGTCTGTTGCTTTTTCAGGACATTTCAAATTGTTGTACTGACTATGCCCATTGTTTATGCAATGCCTCTGATTGATTTTCCCTATTTTCTCCCATAGACAGCTCTCTAGTCTTCTTGTTGGTTTATCCTTTTTAACAACAAATGCAGTCTTCACAGGTGAAACTGAAGGCTAAAACCAAGAGCAATATATTGTTTAAACAATCAATCTAACAGGACACACCTGGACAACAAGAAACACCTGTCAGCCACATGTTCCAATATTTTTGCTCACCTACAAATTGGGTGGTCTGATACAAAATGTGCTATGTTCTATTCCGTTTAACACATCTACATATAAATACCAGGAAATAAAAGCTGAAACTCAAACTCTCTTCTCATGTTCATCTTTTGATATCAAACCCAAATGTTTTGAGTCTACGGCAAAAACAAATGAATTGGCCTTGCCGTTCCAATAGTTTCAGAGGGGACTTTAGATACAGTAAGGTGACTCCAGTTTTGCTCCCATTCATACATTTTAGAAAATGTTAAAACAAAAAGTTTAAAATTGATGAATTAACCCAAGTAGCTACTAGTAACATAGAAACCTGTATATATTTATTAAATAAAAAACAATACTGTAGTTAGTTTTTTTTTTAGCAAATTGCTGATCCCATAAGAATTTTGAATAGAAAAACGAACAAACAAACAAACAAATGTATAGATTTCTGTAAGCAGATGTTTTTGGAAGGAGTCTCCAGTGTCAGTGCTCTCATTAAAAAGAGGAACTAAATACAGACTGGTGAGGGAATGACTGTTTATAGCTGATATAATGTAAGTCATAATAGGAACTGACTTGTTTTGCGAATGTTCCATAGTATTAAATGCAACTATCCATCCATCCATATATTTTCCATACCGCTTACCCTACACAGGGGAGCCTGGAGACTATCCCAGGGAACTCGGGGCACAAGGAGGGGGACACCCTGGACAGGGTGCCAATCCATCGCAGGGTACAATTGCATACACCTTCACACACTACAGACAATTTTGGAAATACCAATCAGTCTACAGCACATGTCTTTGGACTGGGGGAAGAAACCAGAGTACCCGGAGAAAACCCCCAAAGCATGTGAAGAACACGCAAACTCCGCGTACACAGGGCAGAGGCAGGATTCAGACCCCCAACCCTGGAGGTGCGAAGCAACTGTCCTAACCAGTGGTAGTTCAGTGGTTAAGATGTTGGACTACTGATCAGAAGGTCATGAGTTCAAACCCCAGCACTGCCAAGCTACCACTGTGGGCCCTTGAGCAAGGCCCTTAACCCTCAACTGCTCAGTTGTATAAAGGACATAAGTGTAAGTCGCTCTGGATAAGAGCATCTGCCAAATACCATAAATGTAAACCACTAAGCCACCATACTCCCCTAAATGCAACTATAAATGGGTAAAAACTTCAATGTGTCATTCCTTAATAATTTTTTTTAATGTAATTGTTTGCAGACTGTGGTGGTATAAGAGGAATAAAATACTTGTTGCTTATATTTCTATAACAGCATATCTAGGGTTATGGTGAGTATAGTTATTTTATGAACACAGCTATAGTGAAGTTATACAGTTAAACATGCTCTCACTGTAAAATCGGTGTCACTGTAGTCTGAAAACACAGTTGAGCTGGCAATTGCGCAACTGTGCTAAAATGTCAGACGAGCACCAGGGGCGAAGGAAGGCTGCGTAGTGAGTATATTTATTTAATTATATGAAATGGAAAAGGTAACATTTACACGGTATGGCAGTATAATAGCGAGAAGCTGCATTAATGGAAATGAGTATTTCTAATGGCAGTAGGTGCGCAGTGTGTTATACAGCGAGCCATGAGCTGGAAAATTGCTTTTCTCTTCTCCACGCTGGTCAGAGTCACGCTGGTGCTTTAGTTCTTTTTTCCGAAACCGATTCTGCCTTTATTTATCACTCGGCGTACACTGAGTTGCCAGTTTATTAGATACTAGATCAATATAGCTAATAAACTGCCAGCTCTGTGTATGCGTGAAATACCCGTGAATGATAATGAACCTTGTTTGGGAATAACTACTCAGAATAAATGGGAAGTTAACTACCAAGGGAACCGTAATCATAATACAGGGGCTCTGTTTTATACGCACATATTTTATTCTCAGAATTTTATTCTCAACACGCATGTTAATTCTCCCACAGTGGGACAGAATCAGGCTATTTTTCTCTATGATGCTGTGCTAATTTCTGGTAATTTCCAAGCAACAGGAAACAACATTTTCTTTATGCATGGTTAGATTTAGGGAGAAATACTTTATGTGTATGTATTTGTGTGTGTGTGTGTGTGTGATCGAGAGAGAGAGAGAGAGAGAGAGAGAGAGAGAGAGAGAGAAATTCTACTGAGTGATGTCTATGAAGCCGTCATGGTTGGTAAACGATCAAATTCAGCAAGAAACCCCCCTTACAGGTTTGAAGGGTGAGTAAATGTGAGAAAGTTTTTCATGCATCACAATGGAGACACAACGGAAATAATATTCAGTGTTTGTATTGCCGTTAACTTTTATTTCTCTCAAAAAGAATTCAGAAACAATTTAGATATCTACCTTAAAAACATGCTGTAATTATTAACACAAAATTATTAACATTATATACAATTTGTGAACAAACTTAACTAGGTCTCGGCTAGCTAGCTACATTATCATACATGCGCTAACATAAAGCAAACCAACTAATTGTTAATAAATGTTAGCAAGGTTAGCTACAGTGAAAGTTTGTTAGTGAAAGTTTGTTAGTGAATAGAAATAGTGTGACTTGGAATTATGTTTCAAATAACATGAGCTACGTTTAGACATGTTAGCGAGCTAACTAACATGAACCAAGAGCAAACTGTCATTAGCTAGCTAACTAATATTCCCAACAATCCCAACTTGTAGTTAGCAAACATAATCTATATTAGGTAAAATCATTTAGCAATAGTCTGTTATTGAAAATAAACTGTTGAAATGTTGCCGAAGGTTTGCTGTTTTACACAATTATATTACAAAACACATAAACCTGACTGCAGTGTGCTGTGAGCTAATTAATTTTAACTGAGACCCTAACTTGTAGTAACTTGTAGCTAATATTAGCTAAGTCAGTTGGTGAAGTAGCTAATAGTTGTAGTTATCTAAGTAGCTGTAGTCATCTAACATTAGCTAAGTTAGATTAAGGTTTTTATCATTAGGTAAAAGCCTGTTAATGAAAATAAATTGTTGGCATTTTAGAGATTTTTTCCCCAAAGATACAGTTTTCTGTTGTTCATAAATATGTAGCTAACTGTAGCTAATATTAGACACTAACTTGTAGTTAGCTAATTTCAGCTACGTTAATCAGTGAGTCTGCTAACATTATCATGAGGTGAAAATGTAAACTTTGTAGAAGGTTTGCTGTCATTTCATAATTATTTTTCACATTACTTAAACATTACTTATGTGAACTGTTAGCTAACTAACTAACACAAACCAGAAGCTAACTCTAGCTAATATTATCCTATACACTAACTTGTAGTTAGCTAATGTCAGCTAAGTTAGTTAGTGAGGTAGCTATAAATAAAAGTTGGCATTTTATACAAGGTTTGATTTTATTACATAATATTTTTTCATCTTACACAAAACTAGTCATGTGACATGTTAGCTAACTAACTAACGTAGACCCTAGATATCTATTGTTTCTGTGCTAAGTAATATTAACTCTGAGCCAACTTGGAGTTAGCTAATGTCAGCTAAGTTCATTAAAATAATGTATTATTAGGGAAAGATTTGGTAGTGAAGGTCAACTGTTGAAATTTTATCAAAGGTTTGTTGTTGTTGTATAATTATGACTGAAATGACATAAACCTAACTAATGTGAGCTGTTAGCTAGCTAGCACCATGAACTATTATTAGCATGCTAACTAATATTAACTGAAAGCCCAACTGGTGATTAGCTAACGCTGGCTAAAGTTAGTTACCTAGTAACTAGGTCAGTGAAAATACACCATATAATGTTTTATTTCCAGTGTGCAGTTATATAAATGTCTCAAATGAAGTAAGCTGGCTATCAGAAAATCAGTTGTTGGAATATTGGAGATTTTTCTGCATGGCCTTGTGCTTCACATCATCAGTCTGAGGTTCTGCAGCTAAAATTGATTCTATTGGGAACATAGAAAAGCAATTTTAAGTGGATTCTGATATTAAAGTTATTAAAATGCCTTTGCGTGTCAGCATTTTGACATTAAAGATGGAAGGGAAACTGAGTGAAGAGAGTGAATCAAAAGGTGTGACAGGATCGAGGTCTCAAGCTGTGTATGTGTGTGTGTGTGTGTGTGTGTTACCTCTTTGCATATTCCATTATAGCAACACAGTCGTTGTGGAAAAGCCGTGCATCTTTCCCTAACCTCACACAAACACCTGCTCACACACACGCAGCCATCGCCTGTTGATCAGATAGCCGCCATAACTAATGAAAAGTGCCGTGGAAGTGACAGAAAGATTAATGAAGTTTCCCAGGCCGCACTCCTGCGGGGACGGCGGTGCGTTAAACGCTATCCGCGGTGACAAATAATGCACCTTCTCAGCGCTGACATCTCTGAGTCAAGGTTAAAAAACACATTTGGCCAGCAGGAGAGGAGCGCCGTCCACTCCGAGAGCCTATGCTACTGCAGATATGGAATGAATAGATTTACTCAAAGAGCTTCTGGTGATGGAGGAACAGGGGATTGTGAGAAAATACTGGAGAAATCGTGGTTAACTGGAATCAGGAGTACAGCAATGATGACAAGTAGTCTTTACCTCAAACGGAGTCGATCGCCCAAGACAGGTTTGGTGTCCAACTTTTGCACTTGTGGCTGATGTAGCTAACAAAAAAATCTCAATTTCTGCCTCAAACTTCAGCCATGCAAGCCCAAGCCATGACACTACCTCCACCATGTTTCACAGATGAGCTTGCATGTTTTGGATCATGAGCAGATCCTCTTTTTCAATTCAATTCAATTCAATTTTATTTGTATAGCGCTTTTAACAATGGTCATTATCCCAAAGTAGCTTTACAGAAATATATAAACTCAGGATATAGATTTTAAATGCATGAATTTATCCCCAATGAGCAAGCCAGAGGCAACGGTGGCAAGGAAAAACTCCCTGAGACGATATGAGGAAGAAACCTTGAGAGGAACCAGACTCAAAAGGGAACCAATCCTCATCTGGGTGACACCGGATAGTGCGATTATAAATAAATAAATCCCTTCTATAAATGTGCTAATACTACATACTTTTTTTCTCCACACTTTGGCCTTTCCATTGCTTTGGTTAATCTTGGTTTGTGGATTGTGATACCTTGTGATACCCCTGCCCTGTGGAGGTTGTTGGTGATGTCACTGACTGTTGTTTTGGGGTTTTTCTCCATAGCTCTCACAATGTTTATGTCATCAGCTGTTTTTGTTTTTCTTGGTCGAACCATTCAGTGTCTGTTGCTCAGTACACCAGCTGTTTCTTTCTTTTTCAGGACATTCCAAATTGCTGTACTGGCTAAGCCCAATGTTTATGCAATGCCTCTGATTGATTTCCCCTCTTTTCTCAGCTTCAAAATGGCTTGCTTTTCTCCCATAGACAGCTCTCTGATCTTCATGTTGGCTTATCCTTTTTACAGAGTTTTGCGGAGTCTACGGCAAAAACAAATGAATTGGCCTTGCCGTTCCAAAAGTTTCTGAGGGGACTGTATTTGTAAGTTTGTAAAGACCTTTTTTTAATAAAACTGGTTATTTAAATATGTGTACAACCGTAACATTTTAAAATGACATTTTTCTTTCCATTTAGTGAGAATGTTTACACTAACATTACCAGAATGATTGTTGTTGTCTAACTGAAGACATTGTGTGAGCAACATTCTAACAACTGTTTCTAGAATGTTCACAGGAACGATATTTTTTGGACCGTTACAACCCAACCCTCTTAGAAGCTGTTGAATACTGGTTGTCTAAAGCAAATTCCTAGCTAACAGACATGAAGTAAGAAGAAGAACATGAAGTAAATATTGACTAGGTTCTAAGATGGTTAGGGCTGTAATGTTCCAATAGTGTGTTCCTGCAATGTTCTAAAAACACTTGCTGTTTGCTTCACAAGCAATGTTATTAGAATGTTACAGCATAACCCTCTTAGAACCTGCAGAATATTCACCCATAATCCTAAAAGTAGAATTACAAGCTTAACAATGTAACAAATACCTAGTTAATTCTGAGTTATTCGAACGCTCAATAAACACTCAAATGATTCTAAGAGGGTTAGGCTGGAATGTTCCAAAAATAACACTAAATATAAAATGGGTTTTTTGACCTGGACAGAACATAAAGGTTAATTCAGTCTGTGTCTAGTGTTGATGTGTGATCTGTGTCATGTCAGTCATCACAAGTGTTCACAGGATGCATAAAAATATCCAGTCTTTTGACTGGAGCGGAAAATCTGATCAGATATTGTCCAAAAATCACAATCCTCTGACACAGTGAGGACTTTTTTCACTTTTGGATAATATTCACTTTTCTGTCTCCTTCTTCTCTCATTTTGTTGGTGTGTGTGTGTGTGTGTGTGTGCGCACGTGCCATGTGGTCAACTTCTCCTTTGGCTAAGCCTCTCATTTGCAGTCGATAGGTGTGGGCCAGCTTTGTAGCGGTCAATTCCTCCTGACCTTCAGCTGTATTATGTTGAAGCAGTGGAAGAGATCTAATCGGAGACAAACAGCCGGTCAAAAGGAGTCTGGACACACACACACACACACACACACACGTCTGCGGTATCCATTCAGGGTGTTTGGGGATGTTGTAGGAATTTGTTGTTTCGTCTTTAATGCAGGTTCTGTTCTTGAAGAACAAAGCGATGGAGACAGAGACAGGTTAAAGTTGAGTTATGAAATTTCCACAAGTATCCCTTTGCCCTGCCAAGACATGTTCGGTGTCAACTGCTAACAGGTAATGAAAGCTTAAGGCTACCAATTTAGAAAAAAAAACATCACAGTGTTTTTGCTCCATACCATATTGTATTATTTGTTTCATCAGCTGGTCTGGCCTTCTTAGTGCCTCCTCAATCTCAAAATGACGCATTAAAAGCCTGTTGTCCAATGAGCATTAATCTTTGCTCCCATTAAAACACAGTGTAGTTGAAGTTGGCCGTCTGAACTGGACTCCTATCAGTGCCCATCATTACGGGGCTTTAAAAGGAGACTTTAATGAAGGTGGTGCTGACCACTGAAAACAGTTTGCGTTAAATGTGCGAACAGCACGATGCTACAGTAAGATAACTGATCATTTGATTCGCTAAAATATTACATTTCGCTGAAATAATATAGACACCGGTAAAAAAGTTCTCTGCTGAATGAAATTCTTGAAGTAATCTGCTCGGATTGGCTCAAATGATTCTTCAGATTGTACGACGTTTCTTCAGTTCCCCACTCACAACTTTAGTTCCTACCTGCAGTTAGTTCCCATTTACTGTTTGATCCACAAAAATGGAAATAAATGATCTTATCCTGTCTCATATATATATATATATATATATATATATATATATATATATATATATATATATATATATATATATATATATATATATATATATATATATATATATATACGTATATGACTTTTCATTAAATGTGTATAAAGACATTATGAAGAAAAATAAAGCTTGCAAGGAAGTTCACAGACTTCCATACAGGATTTCGTGGAGTTTTTATGAATGTTTAATGAATTTATATTTGTTTTAATGAATGTTTAATGACACTTTAATGAATGTTGCGGCCAAAAATGCTTGATTTTGCTGCAGCTTTTTTCAAAATTTGAGATGCAACTTGCAGAGTTTTTTTGTGCACTGCTTGAATTGGTGAAATCGCAATTGCACGAAATAGATTTGCATGGTTTTTTCGCAGTGATGTTTGTTGATAAATGAGACCTTTTAGCTGTACTCATGTTCAACGCACGTGAATCGAAGAGGGCTGTGGATGAATGCGTGCTGTGATGACGTCACATGATGTGCCGTGGCCCAAATCTGCGGAATTTTGAAAAATGACAAATTCCTCTGAATATTTCGGAGTTTGCTCGATTTTGCGTTCGTTTCTGCGATAATCACAGAATCCTGAAAGGACCGGTACATACAGTACTGTAGTTGACTCTAAATTAACGCTAATGAGGAATGAGTGTGTGTGAAGGTGTGTGTCGCATCCAGGGTGTATTCCTGCCTCGTATCCTGTCATCCAGCGAGAGGATGAGGGAATGAAACCGATTATTCTGTATAAGTATTATACAGTTATTCATCTTAAAGCATATTATTCAAAGATGTTGTCACTGTTGTAAGACAGCACCTTCTCTTGGTTATGATTTATTTAATATCCACGCTCTCGTCACTTGATTGACAAATTCAGCTCAACTTCCCTCCTGCGACTTTCCTCCTGTGATTAATCAACATAACCCATTTCTGTCAATTAATCAAGGACGACAGAGACGGTGTAAACACAGACGTCTCTAACAGCAGAAGGAGACAAAGGGAGTGAGTGATGCAGTAAAGAAGGGATGAATAGATGAGAGAGAAGTGAGGGAAAGGAGAGCGGGAACAGAAGAAGGTAAAGACAGACCAATGGAGAACGAGTAAGAGAAAAAGAGTGTAGAGAAAGAAAAGACAGAGAGAGAGACAGAGAGACAGAGAGAGACAAGCAACAAGAAATGGTAATGAGCAGTAACATAATAAAGCCAGAGCACCCGAGACAGATAAAGAAGAAAAAAAAGATGGAGAAATGGGAGAAAAGGAGAGAGAGAGAGAGAGAGAGAGAGAGAGAGAGAGAGAGAGAGAGAGAGAGAGAGATGGTGAGAGATGGAGTGATAAACAGAGACATGACCTACAAGCACAGAGAGAAAATAAAAGACAGATGAAAAATAAAAGAAACTGAATGGAGAGAATGAAGAGAAAGAACGAGCAAGAGAGAGAGAGAGAGAGAAGGTGAGAGACAGACAAGCCGATGCCGACAAACAGAGAGCGAAGGGGCAGATAATGAGGGAGTAAGGAAGAGAAGTAAGAAGAGAGGAAGAGGGAGAGGAACAGAAGATACAGCAAAAGAGAGGAGAGAGTGAAAGAGAAGTTGAGAAAGAGAGAGAGCCATGGAATGAGACAGACAGAGCTCAGAGGCTGAAAGAGGTAAAGAGAGACAGAAAGAGAAAAAGAGAGATACAGAAAGAGATGGAGAGACAGAGACAGGTATTCAGAAAGAAAGATAAGAAAGAAAGAGAAAGAAAGAAAGGAAGAAAGATAGGGGCAATAAGAAATAAAGAGAGATAGACAGAATGGGAAAGTAAGAGAGAAAGAGACACAGAGAAAGAGAAGACCAAAAAGAGACAAACACAGAAGAGAGAGAGAGAGAGAGAGAGAGAGAGAGAGAGAGAGAGAGAGAGAGAGAGAGAGAGCAGTATATAAATCAGCGGACAACAGATGCATAAAACCAAAACAAGGGAGAGACTGAAAGAGAGAGAGACTGGAAGAGGAAAAAGTGGAGTTTGGACGAGAGGTGCACTCCACACACACACACACACACACACACACCAGACCAGGAACCCTGGGACGAGAGAGAGAGAGAGAGAGAGATTGACGGAGGAGGGACAAGACAGCGTTGTGGCAGCGCGTGCGGCGGTTAAACCACACACGCGTTCTGTCTCTCCTACAGAGCACCGTCTCTCTCTCTGACACACACACACACACACACACACACACTCGCGCGTGCTGAGAGCATGGAGCGTCCGTCGGCGTCTCCAGCACGCGACCAAGCCAGAGAGCTGCGCGCATAACGGATTATGGAGAGCAGCATGTTTCTGGGTAAGTGAGAACAACACACACACACACACGCATACACCGTCTCGTTCATCACATAACAGCTGTGCGTTTAAGACTAAGTGGAAATCTGGAGATTTGTGTGCTTGCATGGTGCTTCTTGTTTTCATTTATTAATTTAAAATAAATAAATAATTATGTTACGAATGCATTTTGGTTTATTTGTCATTATCAAGAACTGAGTGTTATAAAAAGTACAAGGGATGCAAAGGAAAGGGCTACAAACAAAACAAATGTAGTCCATCAGCCAAAACATGTCTGGAATGTCAAGTCTGCTTCTTTAATTTTGAAGCTAATGTTGCTAACAAATAGAGGAAGTGTATAGCCTCCAGTTTAGCACTGCAAACTTGCTCAGTCTATCAGACCTGTCTCTGACACTGTTATCTGTAAAACTCTTGAAGCCACCAGTACATCACTCAGCACATGAGCAGTAGATGTGTGTAGAAAGGTGTGGCTTTCTGAAAGTTGGAAGGCGGAGTTATACGCTCGGGCTGATCGTATACATTGCGTCCGAAGAGTAGCAAACGTTGTCCACTCACTGGGAATTTTTTTCAAGGGTGTTTACATCGATCCTTCGCTGTCCTACACATCCCATAATCCTGTGCGTATACGAGCAATTTTTGTATAGGTATAAGTTTTGGTCCATTTTGGTCATTTGCCGATTCACACCCATCTATCATACGACAGCTACCTGCCGGGGAGGGTGAAGGCTAACACGTTACACGTCAGCTATCCCGAGACACGTGAAGCCAAGCAAATGCATCTTTATCAAACTGTTGCTCATGCTGTGTCACGCACTCGGAGAAAAGCTCTATCTGCCCTCTTACGCATACTTGAGCTCACAGATGACCGTGATTGGCTAGTGTTGCTGTGATTGGCAGGGCAGAGAGTATGCCCCTCCCACCCCCAGAGCACTTACATGGACGGCTGTGGCACCATCGGGATTTGAACTTGTGATCTTCGATGATCATTTTATTTAGTTTTTTTCAAATTGATTCTATTTTTATGTATTAAATTTTACATTATATTTGTGTATTTTTTTTATCTCCTCATGCTTATTTTTGTACTTATATGTTCTTCATATTTTTACTTCATCTTTTATTTCATCCTTTTTTACCATATAATATTTACTCCTCGATTTTTACAGCACTTTGAACTACCACTTGTATGAAAAGTGCTCTATAAATAAAGTTCTTCTTCTTCTTATTATTATTATTCAATCAAGCCTAACTGATTTATTGTTACTGTGCGGTCAAGTCCTCCTGGGAAGTTACGACATCAGGTGCATTCAGGTCACTTTGGTCGGCGCAAGATGGCGGTGTACCATCTCTTAATTAACTACAAAAAATACAGCAAGGCTTTTTAACTCTATTTCTAGAAAATGAAGAACAAAGAAGCCACTGTAACCGTTATTGTTACATATTATATCATAATTGTACAATGCTATCGTATTTTGTGCAGGAAATTAGCTTGTTTTATTGTAAATAAAAACTCAAACACATAAAAACTGAAATCAGCTTCTGAGACGAGTAAACATTCAGTTTCAACAAATTTACCGTCAATTACAGACGTGGCATCCGTGATTCCATCGTGTTTTCTTACTGACACACCCCCAACTCGGAAACTCATAGTTTCCCCACTCATAATTACGACTTTGTGGTGGCATTCATGTGCGTTCAACGTGTAAATACGATCTTTCCGTCATGACTTGAACGCACCATTAGTGCCCATTAGCATATGTTGTCAGTATCTTGCTAAAGCTGTGACGTATGCAGCCTTATCGAAGCCTGCTTCAAACCATTTTCTTAAAGGTTCCTATGTAGCTGATGCATCAAGACAGCTGCCTTGTGTTTTGGCCACGCCCATAATTCCAGTTTGAATATTTGAATATTTGATTTTGGTTAACGGAGTACTCAAGTGTTTGTTTATTTTCCCCAGAATTAGCATCTGCTTGTAGCGTATATGAGATTACCACGGACAACGATTGGACACATTTCCCTGCATTGATTAAAAAGAATAGAGAACTTGATTACTTGAAATTCAGCTATAATGGAAGTCTAAGGGCACTTGTTAAGGGAGTCAATAAATATTTTTATAATAATAATACGTTAATGTGTCCAGAGTAACAACACGTTCAAAAGGACCTGTACAGCGGACGCTCCACATAATCTATGGCTAATAACTAATGGCTAACAATGTGTTGTTATTTAACAAAGAAACGCACAGGTTGTTTCTTTTCTGTGAGGAGACATTTGCTTAACATTTATGGAAGGAGTCTCCAGTGTCATAGCTTTGTAACTGTAAATAATCAGCTGTGGTGGTAACAGTAACGGGTATTTGTAAAGAAACTTCTAAATCTTTGTAAAAGATGTACTTGTTTTTCAGAGGGAAGAATATGCTTTATTCTGTTATCAACATTTTAACACGTTCTCTCATATCTGTCAATGAACATTTTTAAAATGAGGTTCCTGCAACCTAAGGGGTGAATGTTTACATAATAATAATAATAATAATAATAATAATAATAATAATAATAATAATAATAATAACAATTATATATATATATATATATATATATATATATATATATATATATATATATATATATATATATATATATATATATATATATTTTTTTTTTAAAAACGGTAGTACATTTATAACCATAAAAATTTTGATAAACTTTGCACATTGAACGTTCTCAGAAATTATGTTACAATAACCTAAAAATAACATTATGGGAACATTAGGGAAAGGTTCTTGGAATGTCTAGTAGTTAGCCTGTCTTAATTGTTAAAGTATAATGGTTGTAGCTTTGAATTTCAGTTATATAATGGCAAATGTACAGGTGCATCTCAAAAAATTTGAATATTGTGGAAAAGTAAATTTTTTTCCCCTGTAATTTAATTCAAAAAGTGGAATTTTCATATATTCTAGATTCATTACACTTAAAGTGAAATATTTCAAGCCTTTTTTTGTTTTAATCTTGATGATTACGGCTTACAGCTCATGGAAATGAGATACTGGAAAAATCCCGTATCTCAAAAATATTCGAATAAAGAATTTATAATACAGCAATCTGTATAAACCAGAGTCTGGAGGAAGAGTGGAGAGGCACAGAATCCAAGTTGCTTGAAGTCCAGTGTGAAGTTTCCCCAGTCAGTGATGATTTGGTGTGCCGTGTCATCTGCTGGTGTTGATCCACTGTGTTTTCTCAAGTTGAGAGTCAATGCAGCGTCTACCAGGAGATTTTAGAGCACTTCATGCTTCCATCTGCTGACAAGCTTTATGGAGATGCTGATTTCCTTTTCCAGCAGGACTTGGCACCTGCCCACAGAGCCAAAACTACTAGTAACTGGTTTGCTGACCATGGTATTACTGTGCTTGATTGGCCAGCCAACTTGCCTGACCTGAATTTTGTCAAGAGGAAGATGAGAGACACCAGACCCAACGATACAGACTAGCTGAAGGCCGCTGTCAAAGCAACCTGGGCTTCCATAACACCTCAGCAGTGCCACAGGCTGATTGCCTTCATGCCACGCCGCATTGATGCAGTAATTCGTGCAAAAGGAGCCGTGACCAAGTATTGAGTGCATAAATTAACATACTTTTCAGAAGGTCAATATTTCTGTATTATAAATATTATATTATAATATTTTGAGATTTTTGATTTCCATGAGCTGTAAGCCGTAATCATCAAGATTAAAACAAAAAAGGCTTGAAATATTTCACTTTACATGTAATGACTCTAGAATATATGAAAGTTCAACTTTTGAATTAAATTACGGAAAAAAACAAACTTTTCCATGATATTATAATTTTTTAGATGCACCTGTATTTATTGACAAACTTCAACAACTACTCTTAAAATTTGTATTATAAGTGAGTTTTGAATAAATAAATCAGCTTATTTTTGGTTTGTTGGTTCTCAGTACAGTGAAACGTGTGCTCTATAATCATGTATATGCAGCAGATACAGCGGATAAAGATCAGGTTGAAAAAAGCTGTATTCCTTTAAAAGAAAAAGAAAAATCTTGCATGACTACATGTTCCTCTATACACACTGGCTGTTGATATTGATATTGCTCTTTTGTGATGCGATTATTCCTGGTATCTTAGGAAAGGCATGATGTTTAGTACACACTCTTTAAACAGCTGTACTTCCATGAATAGGTCAAATCGTGTTTCGTAACACACAGTGGTTCCTTGAAACCCCTCCCTTCACTGTTACAGGTGCAAACAAAAAAAGTTTGCCTGCAGGCCCTTAAAAATAGTCCTCCACAAGAAATGATCCGTGCAGAAATGATCTCATGCTGCGGGCGCGGTCGTCTTATCTGGATCATCGCTCGGGGCTGGGAGTGCAGTTACCGGCCGAGGCGTGTATGAACCGGCTCCCTGTGGGATTTTGTGGTTGATGCTAATAGTGTTTAATCGTAGCCGCGGTTTTCATCTGGCTACCAAGCACAGAGCAGAGAGTAAAGTGAACACCTGCAGTCAGCTACAAGGTGCTCATCTCTTGCGTGTGTGTGTGTGTGTGTGTGTGTGTGTGTGTGTAAATCTGAAATGAGATGGTTGTAGCCATGTTCTAAGAGTCACTGTGCAAGCATGGTTTAACTGTGTTTTATATAGTAGTTACTCACAGGAAAACATGAGACCATGGCTTGTTTTCCATTTTTGAGTGGTTGAATAGGGATGTGTCGTTTGCGAATGAGTCAACTCTGATTTTTTGGGGGCGTGTCGTTTGGAAATGAGTTGACCCTTTGATTCGGCTCTTTTAGTTGATCGTCGGGAGCCGACTTGCAAATCCGAGGAGCCACTTTTTTGGAGACTTGTGATGCTTTCGCTGCAAATTTATCAGTATTCTGTATTCACGAATCTCTAATGGCACCGTAAGTGCAAAACATCCAGTGAAATGTACGAACATCTGATTTGTTTGTGTATAAATTTCAGTTCGTACAGGATTTCACGGATTTTTTTGTTGCCAAAAATGCTTGATTTTGCTGCGGCTTTTTTCAAAATTTGTGATGCAACTTGCGGAGTTTTTTGTGGCTTTTTTTTTTCTGACAGGAGTGGAACCTGATGTGGTCTTGTGCTGCTGTAGATCATCCACCTCATGGTTAAATGTGTTCTGCTCGCCATGGTTGTAAAGAGTGGTTATTTGATCAGAGTACTGTAGCATTTCTGACCTCTCTCATCAACAAGGCGTTTCTGCACATAGACAATAAGTATTGCGGAGAATTGATATAGACTATGTGAAAAGAAAAAAAAAAAAAAAATTCCAGTAAATCCAATAACACAGTTGTGGTGTCCATCAGAATTTGATTAGATATGATACCATGATTATTTTTCCCGCCCATGAGTATAGTGATGTAATGAAAAATCAGAAGACATTTGGAGGTGGGAAAAACTCATTGTACACGTAGAACCATTTTTTTGAGTAGAGTGTAAAAGCAAAGGGAAATTCAAAATCCTGAAACATGAGTCTCAGATAATGAACTCTTTCAGCAGTGCTTCTTAAAAAGATTTTTCAAATGGGAAGTGCTTCAGAATGCAATTACTAAGAGTGTGTAATGCTTCATGTTATGCTAATGCTAGCTGGGAGACTAACACTTGTTTTTGTTGTCTGCTCTACTTGCATCAGTGTGTGTATTGTGTGCGCGTGTAGTGTGTGTAAGTGTAAGGCTTCACGTTTCACAGTTAGCGGTGCAGACGTGTGTCGATTACGAAGGTGTCATCTTCGTCCCCGCAGACATCATTTTCCTTTCGTATCTTATTATGATCGGCACATCTGAGAGACGAGATGGGAGTTTGAGCAAGAGCGGAATTCTCGCTCGCGTTCTTTCTCACAGCCAAAAACGCACATTACACTAATGCATCAAGGTCATGGCATGAGCTGTGACAGTGAGCAGGGTTTTAGTGATGGATGTAGCGTCTCTTTCCCAGAGGCAGAGAGTCAGGGTTTGTGTTAAGCCTGTGTGAACCACCCCCCCCCCGGTACCATGAGTTCTGCAATCACATCTGGATTTGGTTCAATTCCACTGGGGTCTGACTGCACACATCATCTGTAAAAAATAAAAAAAATGTTAAAAAATAAAAAAAGGAGGACTGGGTTTGAAACAAATACACTTTTCTAAATTCCACTGCAACATTATGGCATCATTTTTAATATGAGGTTATGTTTTGTAAGACAAGTGATGATTCATTGATATGACTCTGTATTGTATAGAAATTTCTTCTAAAATAAAAGTAAAAAAAATTATTTTTAAACACCAATTTTATAGTTTCATTCCTCATTACTTTTGTGAAGGAGGCGTGGCCTGTGAGTCCCAGTGACGGAGGTGTGGCCTGTGCGCTTATCAGTCAAAGTAACAAGGCATGTCCTGTGTGCCTGTCAGTCCTAGTGAAGAGGTGTGGCACAGCTGTTTAAAGCTTATCAGGACTTGTTAGAATTATATAAATGTACTCATGCTAATTGCTGTGCCCTAGTTTCCAGCCACATGTGCTGATTCGGGTTGAAGTATTCATATGTCCATAAGTCCTGGCTGTGTGGTCTGTCATTACTCACTCGGCCAGACCACACGACGTCCACTTCACTTTAAGCACACCATCACCGATCGAGTCCAAACCCACTTTCTCAGAAGTGCAGGGGAATCCCGAGTGTGTTTTTAGCCACGTCCTGAAGTTAAGCTGTTCAGGCCTAAGTGTGTTTTCTGGACAGCACTCGTTCCCTGGCGACAAGTTCCTGAGGGTTTGGTGTACTCGTCCTGAGAGAGGCACGCAATAGAAGTGCAGATTTACTGCGTGGCTAAAGCCGGCCGGACGTTTTCCACATTATGGCTTGGTGGGAAAAAAAACAACGTTGTAAAAGACAGTCTCATGCAATGGGCATGGTGTCAGAATCCCACCATAACGACCCAGCTTTCTGCTCAAGTTAATAAGCCATGCAGCCCTTAATCCAAATGGCTCTCCTCCAACAGCCATGTTGGAGTTTATTAAATGGTGGTTGCAACACACACACACACACACACACGTTCTCCAAGATAACACACCCTGTTGGTTATGGGAATTTTGCAAGGGTCCATGTTAGAAACCATATCTAAAGCAAAGAGTGTTTGTGTAAAAGTAAAAGGCTTATAAAAGAACTCTGTAATTCTGACTTCTATCCTATATTAATGTGCTGTTCTCATCTTCAGGAAATGTTAAATGTAAGTAAAAACTCTATTGTGGGGTTCTGCATAGACCCTTTAAGGGTTCCCCCAGAGGGACAACCGAAGAACCCTTCAGGAACCATATTTTTTAAACGTGAACATACAGTATACCAACCTTCAGTCTTAGAACAAAATGGTTCTTCAAGGACTCTTTGAGGGTTAATTGGATAATCTTGGAGTTCTTGGCTACCAAAAAGGGTTCTGCTTGGAACCATTTCAAAGAACCATTCAGAAACCCTTTTTTCTAAAAATGTACCAACCTACAATCTTCAAAAATGGTTTTTCAAAGGTTCTTTATGAGTTCATTGGATGATTAAGAATTCCTAGTTTTCAGAAAAAGTTCTACTTGAAATCCTTTCTGATTGGGAAAGACTTTATTGTAGGGGTTTACATAGAACCTTTAAGGGTTCCTCCAGAGGGACACTTGAAGAACCATTCAAATTTTCTAAGAGTGTCCAAAGTACCCTTCAGAAACCATTTTTTAAATACTCTTTTACACCTACACTCTTAGAAGAAATGGTTCTTCAAGGATTATTTAAAGGTTCACTGGATAATCAAGAGTTCTTAGTTATCAAAAAGGGTTCTACAAGGAACCCTTTCAAAGAACCCTTCAGGAACCTTTTTTTCCCCCTAAAAAAATGTTCTTCAAGAGTTCTTTAAGGGTCCATTGGATAATCAAGTGCTCTTAACTTCCAAAAAGGGTCCTACTAGGAAACCTTTCTGATTGGAAAACACTATATTGTAGGGTTATACATAGAACCTTTAAGGGTTCCCCCAGTGGGACAGCCAAAGAAACCTTTAGGGTTCAAAATTTTCTAAGAATCTCCAAAGAACTCTTTAGGAACCCTTTTTCCTAATAGTGAAACACATTACCAATCTACATGTTTAGAAAAAAGGATTCTTTAATGGTTCTTTACGGATTCATGAAATAATCAATTCTACATGACTTCCAAAAAGGGTTCTGTTAAGTACCTTTTCTGATTGGGAAACAATCTAGAGGTCAACATAGAGTGGAGCGTGGAGCTTAGGCAATGTTACCTGAGCATTAGCCCTGCCCATTTTATACAAAAAGTTCATGCAGATGATGGAAAGTCAACAATAATTTTACTCTATACCACATTATGTGTTCCATGAGACCACGCCAACATCATTAGAACGCTGATTTAGGTTCCCAGGGGCTTTAATCAACGATGACCAGAATTAATGGACGTCAAAAGAAATTGCTCCAACCTCGTGTTGTTTCCCAGGAGAAGAATCCTGGCCTCTTGTCCTCCTCTTTAGTTTTGTTTTCTACAGAACTACTCGAGGTGTGTGTTCTGGGATACACTTCTGACCCAGCATCATGTAAGATGTTTGAAACTGGTGTGCTTCAGGCCTCAGGCATGCCTCAGCTCGCGGGCAGGCATGCGGCTCAGCCAACAAAGCTGCGGCTCTTAATGTTTTACAACCTTTTCTTTTTTATTCCCCCCGTCATTAATGGCTTGCAGGACTTGAAGTGTTATATTTTAAATCCATCTCAAACTGGTGTATTTTAATACAGGATATGTGCTGCTTTTAGTACCAGTTGTTATTGGTCTCAGTTGTTTAAAAAAAACAAAGCAAAACAAAACAAAAACGATCTGAAACGCTCTTATCCTGAGGCAGTGAGCTTTTAATTCTGGACACACAAACCTTGGGTGGTGGTTTTATAATTCTCCACTCTGACGCCTCTCCCTCCTACAATAATAAAACCAAAGCATTGACTTTTATTTTCCATCTCCCTCCATATGACCCTCCTGCTGCGTCGGCCTGCTTAATGCACCGGCTTTTGTCTGGTGCACTTAATAAGGACGCGGGCATCAGTCTCGCTGTCTGACATTAAGCACTGCATTATGAAGTGCACTGGATAGTGGAGGTATCTGAAAATATATTAGAATAGAAATGTTGTCTTGAGGAGGATTAATCTCACGGGAGTCTGTGTTTTCTACAGTTTTCCACTAACCCCAATTGTAGTTGATTAGCCAAGATATTAGGTAAGCTAAGTGAAATCTACCATGTGTGCATGTTCTGTCTCTCAACCACACTTTCTTGTGGTTTCTGACACTCCATGACACACTGTTATCTATAAAAGTGGACAAAAAGACATTGTTTGCTGTTGCTACTCATGAAGTAGCTAAGCTATAGCCAAAAAAAAAAAAAACTGTAGTTACACTATAAGCTACTAAGAAAACATAGTTAACTACTTTGAATCTACTTAATCAAGTTGAGGAAAGTCAGCTGCGACATTTACATTTTATTGTGCGGCTAATTTATTGCACAAAATAAAACGCACATGCTTTGTACAGGCTATGGTGGCTGACGCCAGTAGAACTAGCGCAGTAACACTAGCTAGCTATGTGTATGTATTGTGTATGCATGATATGTGTGTATTTTTACTACTCGACCTGTGTTCTCTGTGTATTTCATTACGTAATCTGTGTACTTTGTTCTGTAGCCTGCCAATGAAGTTAGGCACAAGCTAGATAGTATCAGCATGCTAGGTAAAACACAAATAATTCACTTTCATTCGATTTAACCGTCTAGTACACCTCCGTTTATTCACTACTGTCTGTCTGTACTAAAAAAAAAGGAAATTTGTTTTATTCTTGTAATATACGGTCAGAATCTTTCACTCTCTCACTCTAGTTTGTTTACACTCTCTTTCTTGCTCACTCTCTCTCTCTCTCTCCTGACTGGCTGCATTTCCTGTCTGTCACCATATAGACTTCTTTTGTGCCTATTTTGTGCCTATATTTGAGCTGGCGTATGATATATGCAAACAAATTTCCCTCGAATTCTGACCCAACACCCCTCACACAGCACTGACTGTGAGTTACTATTACAGGATTGTTGTAAAAAGAAATCACATTGTAGCTTTAAGGTTCTGTATTTTGTAGCTTATTGGCATCACAGTGTTTTAAAAAAGACAGCACAGTGCAATGTTTATGCATAACACTGTGATGTTGCCTATGAACACATTGTTTTTATTGAAATCAATAGCAAGAGGTACATTTTTGCCGGATATCAAATTGTCCTAATATTATATATCACTGTGTTGCTGGATCCTCTCCCATACTCGCACATCTTTTTGGCAGAAGTGCCTTTTATTGCTCCAAAAACAGCAAAACCACCACATCTGGCCTTTATTATTTATCATCCCGATCATGAACAGACGATCTGCAGTCGACCTACAGAGCTAATCATCTCTGCAATAAATACCCATGCCTCCGGTTTGTTCATTTTATTGCTTCTGTAATCATGAACCATCTCACCAGTATGACGTCATGTTGTTTATGATGCACATGGATCATGTACGTGATGTTATTGGTATTGAAACGTACGCACATTGGTCGTTGCGTGCCAGAACTCTGTTTACAAATACACATGTAAAGCCTGAAGGCGGGAAAAAGACAAAAGGGCTCATAATGTGAACGCAGCTTGAGACCGCATATCGATACTGATTGGTCAGGCCGACCTCACCTGACTCGAACCGGTTTTTCGATGGCTGATGACGTCATTTTGAGTAATGTAAATTCATCTCTCTCCTCGTGTCTCACTTCATATTCACTCACATGAATTTTAGAAGAGTAGCGTTGCGATAAATTTGTTGGTCCATGACAGTTTCGACTCCTTCTCTCTCCGTCTCACCTTCTCCCATTGCTTTGTTTTCCTTCACTGATGTATATGCAGGTTAGTAGACAATGCTGCAATACTGCTAATAAAAATATTACTTTCTTTTCTAACATCTCCTTCCCGTCTCTCACGCCGTATGTTTACATTAAAGTCCCCATGAAATCAAAGTGGACGTTTTGTGGCTTTTAGGATGAATATGTTAGCCTTAAGGTTATCTAGTGTGCTCCAAAACAATGACAAAATTCGCATTTAGAAGATATATGCATTCAAAATTTACAGTCTCTCTCTCTCTCTCTACCACCAATACGGATCAACAATTTTGATGGCATCATTCTAAATTTTGGCTTCTCACCAGATTTTCTGTCCAATCAAATGCTCTCTAGAATCTGAAGTCTAATTTGCATAGAATCTGCATAGAATAGAAAATCTCAATTCCAATACCACGTGCCTTTTCGCTTGCTGCTCTGTGTCACACGCGTACATCGAAAATGAATGATTGCCTGTTGCTTTGTTGTTTGCGAGTGTGAATGTAGTGCTCTTCATGCATCCATCTTGTGCTCACTGCCTTTCTCCTTGCCCTCAGAGTGACCTCAGACAGTGGGACACAACATATTTGTGTTTGTTTGTGGTTCCCCATGTTTGTTTAATGATTATCATCACATTTTGTGCTTCAGATACAGGCCATACAGTCATAACACTGTGCAAATTTGAATTTCTCCATATGCCATCTGAAATGTGCAATATCGAAGATGTCACTCAGAGAATGTAATCCCATCAGAATATGGCTATAGGTTCTTCTTGGTAGATACGTTTCTTTATTTCGGAATGTTTAAATACACTGCACTGCCTGTAAAACACTCCCTTTATAGTGGTTAGCCACTGCAATTGGATGGTAAATTAAAGGAGTTCCCTTGCTGTGCCAGATCTTTACCCGCTTTTTGGCAGGTGGGCGGGTTTTCATTTCAAGCTCTGCTGCCAGCGCAATTAAAAGTGGCACACAATGATGTAATAACTGGGAATAGTTATTACAGGATAATGATAGTAATATAGCAAACAATATATATATAAATGACAGCAATGAACCTGTTGCTTATTATACATACACACTCTCTCTTGCTCAGTTTCAGTTTAATGTTCTGTATAGATATGACTGCTGGACCGGTCGAGACCTTGGAATTATATTTTTTAAAATGTTATAAGTATGTTATAAGAATAGTAGATAATGTTTATTACATGACAATGAATTTTCTTTTTTTCTCTTTTCCTCTACCTCTGTCTTTTTGTTTCCTCATCTCTCTCTGTGTCTGTCTGTCTCTTCCTGTATTATTTTGTGCTGCTCTCTCTCTCTCTTTCTCTCTCTCTCTCTCTCTCTCTCTCTCTCTCTTATTGTCTCTCTACCACTCTTGATTTGTCTTCCATCTCTGCTTCTTTTCTTTCTCTTTCCCATTTCCCTCTTTCTCTCTCTGTCTATCAACCATTTCTCTTCCTCTGTCTTCCTCTCTTCCTCTTTTACGCCTCGTCTCCCTGTTACTGTCTTTTCCTCTTTTCTCTCTGTTCTGCTCTCTTTTATTGTCTCTCTATATCCGTGTGCCTCCCTCTTCTCTGTCATGTCTTTTCTTTCTTTTCTTTTCCACTCCATCTCAACTCATTTTCCTTTTTGTCCTTCATACTGTCTTCCTTCCCATCACTCTCTTTATTTTTCAATTTCCTCTCCTCTTGTTGTTCCTATTTTTTATGCCTTTTCTCTCTCTCTGTTCTTCCTTTTCTCAATTTCTGTTTCTTTGTCTTTCATTCTTTACTTCTACATCTCTACTCCCTTCTTTTTCTTTCTCTCTTTCTGTTTTTGCGTTTCTTTCTTTCGTTCAATCTCTCTCTCTGTCTCAACATCTGTCTCTCACTATCGCTTTTGCTCACTTTCTCTCTCTTCTCTCTCTCCATGTCTTTCCTACTTACTCTCTACCCCCCACCCTCTCTCTCTCCCCCCCCCCTCTCTCTCTCTCTCTCTCTCTCTCTCTCTCTCTCTCTCTCTCTCTGTAGGTAGTGTCTGTCAGGGTGGCTTGCTGCCGGCTCTGGTTCGAGCTCCTCTCCCCCAGGTTCACTCATCTGTGGGCCTAAAACACTTCCTTCCCTTCTCGTTGGAGGCAAGCCCCGCCCTCAACCTGCTGCCCACATTCAGCTCTGTGAGTCTCTATCTCTCTCCCTCACACACACACACACACACACACACACACACACACACACACACACACACATTGGTTTCATTAATGAACTGTTCTGTGTAGCTTCTGCTGTAATTGAAACCAGGATTTTTTGGATGATTGCTGGTGATTGAGGTGGTGTTTGTGGGGGAGGGTTGAGGAAGGTGTGTGTAAATGTGTAATCATGCTGCCCGTAAAGACACAACAACAACAACGCAGTCTGAGATGCTGTTAGCGGCTACGAGAGCTCGGCTCAGAGTGAAGATGTGTGTAGTAGGCAGTAGCAATGAGAAATGATGGAGCAACACAGTAAATGCATCAACGGACATCTATACATTGTTTAACTTGCAACTTGATTAATAAGTCCAGTGGAGGAAATGGCAATGCCAGCCAGATGTGGATAATATATTCAGTTACATGAACTTAATGAACATGAAGTCACATGAACAGAACACGGATGTAACTATTCAGATACGTGAGAACTGGTATCTTACCCGTGTCATCTCAGGGTCCAATGTCCAATGCTATTAGAGGCCAATATTAAATACATAAATATGACATTATTAATTAATAATAATAGTATTATACTGTTTAAAATCCACAGAATGTATATATATATATATATTAATATCCACAGAATATAAGTGAGTAAGTGTAGCAGAAAAGTGCTCGGTCAGCTTATCCTTCAAAACATGGGCATGTTATCTTTACAAGAGAGTGCACAGTATTAACCAGAACATTGGTAATATTTTATTCAGCTTTGAGTGTGGTGGACTAGACACAACTGAAAAACTCCGTCTCGGATGCGTCTGTTTAAGAAGAATCTAGAAACCTTGGACGTTTTTATAATAATAATAATAGTAATAATAATAATAATAATAATAATAATAATCTGAATGGGCCGCTTAGAAAATCAGTTTAGGTACGTGCGTAACTCAAGACTGAGTACGAGCAACTTTCCCTGCATAAATATTCATGTTGTTTTTGAACTTAAATCGCAGACTCTGAATATGGCTTGTTAGTTTTAGTCAGAATTAGCCTTCAGGTCTACTTCTTTTCCATAAAAGTCAACTCATGGGGCAAACATGGTTTCAGGACCGAGGGTGGAGGATCAGGGACAGCCCCAAAAAGTTGTGTTCATAGCTTGTAGTGGTTTTTCGCTAATGTGCCAGAGATCATGTAAGAGTCCAAACTAGAAAGTGTGCTTGCACACACACACACACACACACACACACACACACACACACACACACACACACACACACACCGTGAGACAGAACTGAAATTGTATCAGTGCCAGTTAAGCTGAGTTCCAGAGCACTCAGACTATAATCACACACTCTTCTCCTCTAATCATTACTCAACACTCTCTCTCTCTCTCTCTCTCTCTCTCTCTCTCTTTCTGTATGTCTTTCCCTATTGGCTCCCAGAATGACATATGATGTCTTAACATCTCTCTTTCTCCATCTCTATGTCTCAATCAGTGTATCTCATTCTTTCTGTCTCTCTCTCTATCTCAGTCTATCTCTCTCTTTTGGTCATTCTCTTTCTCTCTGCATCTATCTTTGTCTTTACCCTCAGCAACTCCAGATGCCATTAGTCCTACTGTACTCTGTGTGTGTGTGTGTGTGTGTGTGTGTGTGTGTGTGTGTGTGTGTGTGTGTGTGTGTGTTTAGAAACACAGAGTTCAGGTCCACCGTGGCTGCCCCTGAGGCACATTCGGCCTCTCACTCGTCCCGTTATAACTCATAAAGGAGCAGGAAGACAGCGGTTTATTTTGTGAGTGCTGATGTTCTGAGGCTCACCATTGTTCAGCGCACAGCTGCTAATGCACATGCTGAGCACCTCCGAGCATTAATAAGTGCAAATGCAGGTCAGTTTATCCTTTCTGAAGTGTAAATCTGCACTGGAGGCCTCCGACGTCCAAATAAAAGCCCCATTTAAACCAGCGCGAAACATTACAATGTCCTTATGAAGCACTGACATGCACACACACTGTTAGTGCTCCACATGATGTGAAAGGTAAATATTGTGGCTGTGTGTGTGTGTGTGTGTGTGTGTGTGTGTGTGTGAGAGAGAGAGAGAGAGAGAGAGAGAGAGCTCGTCTCACGGCCACTCAGGATTGTGGGAACTAAGAGAGGTGATCCTCAGTGCAGAGGTGCCACGTCCGAAGGTTGGGAATGAATTTCTGTTATTTTAGTCCTGCCTGAATCCGTCGTATCAGTACTTTTTTTTTTTTTTTTTTTTTACACAAAGATTACTCCTTATTTTACTTTTTCCTCTCTTTGACTGTCCAGTTTCAGTGAACCTGGGTCCACTGTAGGCTCAAATTCCTGTTCCTGAGTGGAAACCGACGTCATGTTCTAGTCCATCGACTTTAAAGTTTGATGTGTTCTGAGATGCTTTTCTGCTCACCACGGTTGTAAAGAGTGGTTATTCGGATACCATAGCCTTCTTGTCAGCTCAGACCAGTTTGGCCATTCTCCTTTGACCTCTCTCATTGACAATTTTTTTCCCCCTACCATTCTGTGAAAATCCGAAGAGGTTATCACTGAAATCACATTAGCCAATGTTGCACTGAAAAGAAAATCAAAATAGATTATTTTAACCAGGACAGAAGGTGAAGGTTAAGGAGAGACGAATGTGGTGATTAATTTTTTTTATTTATTTATTTTTTGGCAGCTGAAAAAGAGACAGAACGAACGAATGAATGAAGCTGAGAACGTTTCAGTTCGGGATTTCCGGACCCCCCCCCCAACCCCCCCCCCACCCCCCACTCCAAAAAGTACCATTTATCTCGCCTGGAGCCTACATTTGTCTTCGAGAAGCAATACAAACTCTATTTCCACTGTAGAGCAATCAGCTGTGGGAGCTATCGATTTCTCGCCCAGCTGCGCCGCGCAAAATTGCTTCAGAGTGGAACGGCAGGAGGAACGACTCGGCCTTGGGCCTCAGCTGACGGGCTGCTGGTCAGACTCCACTACCGAGAACTGATTTAATTTGAATCATTTATCAAAACCTAATAGGATGTTTTACTTATTATTCAAGAGCGCATTTTATAAAACCAGAGAAATCCTGTTTACATGCAACTGGTGGTACTGTGGACAAAAATCAAACCTTTAACAGCACTAAATGTAATATATATATAAACCCATTAGAAATATACACACATCAGCCACTTTATTAAGAACACTTGTACGCCTGCACATTCATGCAGTTATCCGGTTAGCCAGTCATGTGGCAGCAGTGCAAAGCATCGAATCATGCAGATACAGATCAAGAGCTGTGCAGTAGAGTGCTAGAGTTTATACAGAATGGTGTGGAAAAACAACAACAACAACAACAAAAAAAAAACATCCAGAAAGTTCTGATAACATCCAGTCAGTTCTGATAAGAGGGATCAGAGGAGAACTCAAATAACAACTCTTTACAACCGTGGTGAGCAGAAAAGCATTTCAAAACATGTCAAATCTTCAGGCGGATGGGCAACAACAGCTGAAGAATACACCGGGTTCCACTTCTGTCAGCCAAGAACATGAAATGGACACACACACATACTCAGAAGAGCAGATTTATTACTATTTGTTATATTTGAATGAAAACAGATTTCTTTGTAAAAGAGAACTTAGGTGTGTGTGTGTGTGTGTGTGTGTGTGTGTGTGTGTGTGTGTGTGTGTGTGTGTGTGTGTTTGGCTATACATGTTTTGGACGCATGTGGTTTCTGGAAGTAGTGTGAGTTCCACTTATGCTGCAATAACAAATCTCACACACTCTCTCTTACACACACACACACACACTTCCCATTTCTGGAAGAGTTATTGGTGTAGATATCATCATGGTAGCACTGCTAACTCTAATATTGTCTCTCTCTCTCTCTCTCTCTCTCTCTCTCTCTCTCTCTCTCTCTCTCTCTCTCTCTCTCTGTATGTCTTTCCTTATTGGCTCCCAGAATGACATGTCATTCCTAACCCATGTCTCCTAGTGGCCTTTTCCTAATACAACGCAGGGCTAATGCCCTAAAGCGAGCACTGATTTTTATGAGGACAATTTGCACCAGTTGGACTGCTCAACACTGCCTATAATACACCGAGTTTTAATTAAAACCTTTCACGTGCCACGGAATTAAATACGTCTCAGACCAAAATCTCAATGGAAAAATAGAAATTACTTCCTGTTCCTCAGCCATGTGCTGTAAATCATGCGCAGAGTTGTTTTCACCCTATTAATAAAGAAAGCAACATGGGCAGCAGTGGCAGGCGATGATTGTGGCATCGTTCAGTGTCTCAACAAATCACATGCAAACACACTGCTGTGCAATAAGGCCAGGCTGCTAAATGCTCATTTCTGTTAGCGTTTCTCTCGAAAATATTTGCACGTCCTGATTTTGCCAAATCACATATACCCTTAGGTCAAAAAGGGGAGGAGCTTAAACTCAATTTAATCAGCTAATCGCAAATTTGATAAAAATCACTAATCTTAAGTGTGCCTGCAGGCCAGGTGTTCTCCAAAATGCCTTACACATGAAACAAATATGACTAAACAAAAGTAAGATTGATGAATTGACTCTAAATCTATGAAAATGAAGTATAATAGTAAAACAGAAGGACTGCAAATACACAATAAGCTACACACACAGAAATTCACACAATAAAATAGCTCGTTTGCTAGCTTGATTAGCAATACGATACAATAATTTACTCTACAATACAATATTTGACATGGTAGCAAACCTGGCTATCAGTTTTAATCACACAATATAATAGCTTATGTAACGCTTTACATTGGAATTGTTGTTCGCAGATGCACTAAATTCCCTTCAGTGATCTTAACTCATGACCAAAGAATGTCTTGTCTGTGACAGCAAAATCAGGTCAGTGTAAAACCAGCTTCTACTGTCTTTCTGCTCTGATTGGCTGCAGCTCCTGCCCGTTGGCGTCCGTCTGTCTCGGAAGACAATGGAGTATCTACGCCTCTTTTAATTTGTAGTGCTTGCGCAGCGCCTGCTGTGGCTGTAGAGCCCAATGCGGGATCAACAGGTCCTTTTGCATTTGCTGCAGGTGTAGTTGGTGGTGGTGGCGACAGGAGTTGACTGGACACCCTGCCGCCTGTGGGTCCTTTTTTCTTCCCACTGGCTCTCCCTCCTCTCCTCGGCTTGCAGGATGCCAGCCTTGATGGTAGATCGCCAATTTGTGCGGTCGGATGTCTCTGCTTCTAGGTCTGCTGGGCCGATGCCGCATGCCTTCGGGTCACGTTTGCAGATGTCTTTGTATCGGAGCTTGGGCCGACCTGTGGGCCACGTCCCTGCGGCAAGCTCCCCATACATAACATCTTTTGGGATGCGTCCATTGTCCATATGGCAGACGTGGCTCAACCAGCGTAGCCGTCTCTGGGTCAGGATGACAAACAAGCTTGGCACATCCGCCTGGGACAGGACATCTTCGTTTTTGACGCGGTCATACCAGGTGATGCCTAGGAGTCATCTGAGGCAGCGCACGTGGAAAGCGTTCAGCCTGCGTTCTTGGCGGGAGTACAGTGTCCAGGCTTCACTACAGTAGAGGAGGGTACTAAGGACACAGGCTTTGCACACCTTCATCCTTGTGACCCGTGACACAGCACTGATTGTGAATTACTGATTGTGTGTTACATAACTGTCAGGAGAATGGACAAGAGCTCAGGAAAATCTCATTTTGTCCCAATTTAAAACAATGTATCCCAAACCTTTTTCTTTATAGTTTACTTGCTAGTTTTTTTTTTATGTTTTCAAACTTACTAGCAAACTTGGATATTCATATAGTCATTGTTAGTGGGGAAATGTTAAAACTACTTTAGCGACATAACTATTGTTAACAACTGACATTGCTAATATATTATAGTGTATAATTAATACCAGTATTTTTTTATTTATTTTTTTGGCTCAGCTACTTTCACTCTGCAAGACCTGGATTTCATGTTTGCGCATTTACTGTGGCGACATCTGAAAAAGTGACATCTGGTCTGTCGCACTTTGCACACTTTGCACCTGCGGCATGTCTGAGAGAAACACTCCCTAAAGCCTGACACTACACTCACCCCCGAAAGCATGCTCACATCTTCAAACGAGGAAATTTACGATTTCCGTCAGGGCCCCATTGTTCAAAAGCTTAGCCCAAGGTTATGCTCGTCCTAGCTAATTGCTAACTCTTACTGCTTGATCTTGTGCATTCATATTCTCCTTTCGATGATATACAGCCAGTACTTACTCAACAGTATCAGGGTCGAGCAAAGTTACCTACCCTTCGGCCCATCTCTGCTCCGAACAGCTGCCATTTTTATGAACACGAATATAATAAATGTAGAAATTGTGCCGCCAGTGTAATTGGTAAAAGTAACTTTCATTCTCCGTTCTTCAGCTTAGCTGTATAATAATACTGGCTCTTTGTCAGTTCCTCATTAAACAATGATCAATCTTGCTCAGCGGGCGCCGAAGGATGTTCTAGCAAAGA
This sequence comes from Cranoglanis bouderius, assembly GCA_023630585.1. Classification (NCBI taxonomy): domain Eukaryota; kingdom Metazoa; phylum Chordata; class Actinopteri; order Siluriformes; family Cranoglanididae; genus Cranoglanis; species Cranoglanis bouderius. The sequence continues at coordinate 25,370,640 of CM042539.1, forward strand.
CGAATAGCCTCATCTATGATCTTAGTGAAGTCATTATGCCATCAAACAGCTCATCTCAGTTTTAAAAAAGTGCAATTCTCAAGGAAAACTGGGCAATGGAAACTTTTAAGCAGGACAAAACTAGATTTATTTCCTTATGCAAGGGAAATACACTCTTAAATATAAAGATGCCAAAACTTTAGAGTGATGTCATAGAAGAAACATTTTTGGTTTCCTAACGAACCTCTTGATTGATGAATGTACCAAAGAAGAAATATCACCATAAATATTAACATTAGGGTTGTGTGTAGAAAACATTAATCAGTTTATTGTGGCAACAGGAAAAATGGCTAACGAACCATACAGTTAAAATGTTCTTTAGGGAGGAATTATGGACTGAAAAGGTTTGTTAGGGAAGAATCATTGACTGAAAGGTTCTTTAGAGAAGAGTCAATGACTGAAAGGTTCTTAATGGAAGTGACATGGACTGGAAGGTTCTTTATAGAAAAGTCATGGCTTTAGGGTAGAAACCTGGACCAAAAGCTTTGTTAGAGAAGAACCATGAGCTGAAAGGTTCTTTAGGGAAGAATTGTGGACTGAAAGATTCTTTAGAAAAAAATCATGGACTTGAAGGTTCTTTAGAGAAGAATAATTGACTGAAAGGTTCTTTATGGAAAAGTAACAGATTAAAAGGTTCTTTAGTGTAGAAACCTGATATGTAAGGTTTGTTAGAGAAGAATTGTTGACTGAAAGGTTCTTTAAACAAGAATAATTGACTGAAAGGTTATTTAAAGTTGAATCGTGGACTAAAATGTGCTTTAGAGACAAATCATAGACTGAAAGAATCATGGACTATCAAAGTGTGGAATGAAGGATTCTTTGGGGTAGAAATTTGGACCAGAAGGTTCTTCAGAGAAGAATCATGGACTCAGAGGTTTTTTTCTAGAAAAATACTGGTCTGAAAGCTTCTTTAGAGATGAATCATGGACTGAAATGTTCTTTAAGGAAGAAAAATGCACTTAAAGCTTCTTTAGAGATGAGTCATGGACTGAAAGAATGTGGACTGAAAGTTTCTTTAGCAAAAAAGAAAGAACTGAAAGGTTATTTAGGGAAGAATCCCTAACTGAATTGCTCTAAAGAGCCTTTTATTATTATTAAACATAATGGTGAGCATGGTGGCTTAGTGGTTAGCACATTTACCTCACACCTCCAGGGTTGGGGGTTTGATTCACACTGCCGCCCTGTGTGTGTGTGGAGTTTGCATGTTCTCCCCGTGCTTCGGGGGTTTCCTGCCCCAGTCCCAAAGCATGCGTCGTAGGTTGATTGACATTTCCAAATTGACTGTAGTGTGTCCTGTAGTGTGTGCCCTGCGATGGGTTGACCTCCCATCCAGGGTGTCCCCACCTCGAGTCCCCTGGGATTGGCTCCAGGTTCCCCCATGACCCTGTGTAGGATAAGTGGTATGGAAAATGGATGGATGGATGGATTTTTTTTAACAATATATGGCAAAATATTACTGTAAAGTGTTATGGGTTCTAGTTATAATGTTAACAGAAACACAAAAATAACAGCTAAGTTAAATTTGTGTAAAAATGTATCATATTCTAAATACATTTCGCAAAATAGAGATCGCTGCTGATGTTTCATTATATGGATTATATGGATCATTACAACCAGCAGTTTACTCTGTTTCACATACAGTATCATCACTCTGTGAAGAGATAGAGCACATGTGCATCCCTGCAATGTTACTAATGACTCAGAGCTTGTAGGGTGTCGCATGCATGTGGGTTACATAATCAGTACAAATGAAATCATGCTAAACTGCTACAGATTAGTGTTCGTTAACTGTTAGCCATGCTAGCATTATTAGATGGGCTTACTTCAAAGCTGCCGTATGTCTCTGTTGTGGGTGTGTGTGTGGGAGGCTGCAGTGTGATTAGTATGATTATGATTATATGTGGAAATTCTCACACAGAGCCGACAAGTGGAGAGGGAATTTGCGCAGCACGGCTGGATAATCATGGAGAGCTCGGCAAATGGATACAAGCGATCATATAGTATGCATCAGAAGTGAAAGACATCTCATTACAAAATACCAGCATTTCTGCCCTAACACAATTAGACATGTATTGTTGCATAATTACAGTGCATTATTCAGGGTCAGAATTGTGAGGTCATGTAGTGTGTTTAATCAGGTTGCACACCTAATCAAGGAGGTTTGTTGATTAGCTGCTTTGTGTATATGTGATGTGTTTGGGATTTAAATGACTACTTTGAAGGTCGGAAAACAAATCAACATCAATTGCTTTGAGTTTCAAGAGCGGTTTTGAACACAGCCTATAGTTATTTCCCTGTACTCTAACCCGACAGCAGGAACGAATCAAACATGCCATGTACAGTATTCTGGGTTGAAACATGTTTTGAGCCAAAGGACAAAGCTGTAGAAATGCTATGTGTGTGCAAAGACCAAAAGAGAAAATAAACACTTGATCACAATACACAAAATGTTTTGAGCTAGCTATTTAAATCACTATTTAATTGTTTATTTGGGTGATTTACATCATTTCTACATGCAAGTCAGAAACGTTAGTTTATCTTTTTCTGAATTGACTATTTCTGAACAATGAGTGAAAATGTTTTACAGTCCGTACAGGAGTTTTTTTGTCATGGATATGCCGGAACTAGCACTAGGACTACAATACCCATCAGCCACTGCACTGCACATGGTCACCTACCATTACATGACATGCGGCCAAAAAAATACTTGATTTTCAAAATTTGTGATGCGACTTGGCAGAGTTTTTGGTGCTTTTTTTTATTTTTTGTAGAAAACTACTTGAATTGGCAAAATTGCAGTCACACAAAATTGTGTCTTTCGCAGTGAGGTTTGTTGTTGGTAAATGAGACCTTTTAGCCGCACTCATGTTCGACACACATGAGTCGAAGAGGGCTTTGGCTGAATGCGCGTTGTGATTGTCACATGACGTGTCTTGGCCCAAATCTGCAGAACATCTGCAGTAATTTTGAAAAATTGCAAGCTCCTCCAAAATATCATTGCTTGAGTTGTTTGCTTGAGTTTGCGTTAAACTTCTGCGATCGAAATCCCAGAGGGACTGGTTTTATAAGCACATTTTTAGTACATTGTTTTGTTTAATCTAATCAGTGAAATCAAACCAAAAAAAAAAAAAAAATAGCAAACAAACCAAAACTTTTCATTTTGCTCTGAATTGGACTGGAGCAAATTAACTAATAATAATAGGTGTGAAAGTTACAAAACAACGCTGAAGGTCTTAAAGTGAGAGGGACATCCTTCTGAAAAGCATTTTAGTTTCAGATTCAGAACGTAATTTACAAATACTGAATATATAAAATTCAACAAAAATTTTTTGCATAAACAGTTCTTCACAGAATTTGACAACTGCCCTTAGACTTCCATCAAAAGTGCTTTTTTCAGTATGTGGAAATGTGTCAGAATTCCTGTCTGTGGCAATCACACATTTACAGATGCAGTAAATAGAGCTTAGGTTGAAAAACAGTGGCGTATTCCTTTAATGTTTTTATCAACCGTGCTCCAAATACTCGAGTCTGCATCGAGGATAAATTCTGGCTTGCTTTCATACACAGAGAAGAATTCTTTTCAGCCTGTCGATCGATTGCACTGTTCTACGAGTCATTTGTGTTGCGTGCGATGTTGGCAGAATGGGAGACGACGGGTACATCGCTGTATCATTCGTGTTGAAGTCTTTCTTGTTCTCTGAGTGCGTCCCGTGTCCTCATGACATACTTTTCTCACGTTTGAACCATGCTTTCTTCAAACTGTCGCAGTGTCTTGTGCCAAGTACTCACACCACAAAGCTGAGCTCATTGCAGTGATCCCACCCCAGTGCTATGTGTGTGGTTTATAGCATTAGGCCCGTAGAAATGGCACGGGACCCGGAATATCATTTTCAGGTGGAACAGAGATTGGTTCCTTGGATTGCTCCCCTGCGCTCGACAGCTTTTAACACTCGACTAAACAAGCCGAATTCTTTCTGCGAACGGCTCTTAGAAGTAGCAGAACCCACTGTGTTCAGTGTACAGAGGAGAGGGAAAGAGGTTGGCAGTGTATCCTATCGCAGTCATGCAGAGACAGAGAGAGAAAGAGAACCAAATAAAGAGACCAAGACGGGGGGTGTGCTCAGAGAAATGCCTTTTCTGTCTGTCATAAGGGAGGCTGTTGGGTCAGTGGCCCAGTGTGTGGTATCTGGGTCTTTCAGATGGGTCCTTTCTGTGTGTGTGTGTGTGTGTGTGTGTGTGTGTGTGTGTGTGTGTGTGTGTGTGTGTGTGTGTCCGGAAAGAGAAATAGTGAGCCTGAGTATTTGAATAGAGCCACTGCTGAGATGCCCATTTACCCATCAGTCCTGACACTCTGTGCTCCCTCACTGTAGGGGTCCAGAGAGGAAGTGTTGTGGTTACCCTGCAGCTATAAACAATCACACACACACACGCATACACACACACACACACACACACACACACACACGTTTGTCTTACTATCATCTTAAGGACCTTCTAATGCTAATGAATGCTGTGCCTACACTTAAATCGAACTCTAACCTTAACCTCAGGAACAAAAACAAAACATCGTCTGGACCAGCCAAATATTCCCACATGGTCAAAACTGTTCAACAGTCATTTTTTTCATACCAAGATATAAATCTCCCACACACGCACATACACACACAGACCTACAGAAATGCAAAGAGCTTTCCATCTCTTCCTATGAAAAGTCTGATACTCATTATACAAGAATGCAATATTTCAATATTTCAGGTCCTGTTTTCATCTCATCCACTAACACCTGATATCGACTCAGCTAGTACACTCCTCTTCTGTCTTATCGTCCTTTTGAATTTAAGCCAAAACAAACACGCACTGTTTTGACTGGCGTCGATGACGATGGCGTCTGGTTTGTGAAATATGATCTGGGGGGAAATTTACTAGGCTTTCTGATTAGGAAAGAAGCAGTTGAAAGTCTAAAATAGTTTTACTGACCTGCTGCTATGGAATGAATGTCAAGTATCTAATTATAGATGAGATTTTACAAACAGAGGACAGAAATGCAATGAAGATTCTTCCCAATTTTTCAGTGGGCTTAAAAGTGTAATAAGCTAAAAGAGTATAAACAGTATGCAGTATATACACTAAACTACAGTATGTAGTATTTAACACTATACTATACATGATACTTTATACTTCAACGATGTTGAATTCTCGACTCTGATTGGTCGGAAGGTGTTGATTCATTTTCTGTAACAGCAGCTATAACAATTCTTTTCTTTATAGTAAAAAGTCTTTAACAATGAAACATATTGTATATAAATGTTGATCTGGTGAAGTTTTCTGTCAGGAGGAAGGAGTCTCCAGTGCCAGAGCTTTGTAACAGACAGAGGTCCTCAAGCTTCCCCAGACAAGAGGCTTGTGAGGGAACAGCTGTTTGTAGCTTCCATAATGTAAATAATTTGTTTCGTAGATGCTCCACAACATTAAACCTAACTATAAATGGATAAAAACTACAACATTTCATTCTTTAATAAACAAATCACTGTAACCATTTGTAAATGGCTGTAGTGCAAGGGGAATAAAATACATTAGGACTTGCTGTAATGAGGAAATAATAAACGTTGAGGTGGTAAAAGTAACTCTGCTTCACATCGTTGATTATTTTCCTATAACCGCATGATCTCTCATGTTTTACTCAATACATAATCAATACAGAAGCAAGAACACTGTAGAAAATAGTCATGCACAGATCTGAGAGTGAAAGGAGAATTCATCGATGAGATAAATACTTAATAGGATCGTGTCATTCCTACACATTTTCTTCCCTGCTTTTCAATTATGTTTTGGGTAAAAACATTGTTAGATCATTTTATACATAGAATTACACCTGCAGATTGTATAGTGCTAACCTGGATGCTAGAAGCTTTGGGGGGAAACTAAAATAGCAAACCTCGAACACCAAACATGTCTTTATGTGATATACTGTAAGGTTGGAAATTGGACAAATGACATTTCTTTTGGATTTTTTGTTTATTTCATACGACTGGAGCAGTATTTCCCGAGCCAGTCCTCAATGCCCTGCAGACGGCCAACATTTTATGCTCTTGCTGAGTTCCCACTGGGTTAAAGTATAGATCCTGCGTAAACGAAAGTTATGACATTAAATGTTCATCAGTCTCTTGCTGGAGGGAAGTGTTGTAAAGTGGTAGTTTGCAGGGAGAGAGGTATTGGTTTGAAGTTTATGAGCCTTCGTAACAACTACTTTAATGAACAGAGGCACCTGAGGGAAAATTGAGGCCTCTCTTACGCTGCCATGTTGAGATGGAAAGAAATCACCACACTTCAAATAACAGCACTAGTGAAGAGGAGCATCATCTCAGAAAATAGAGTCGGTGCTGGGGTTTGGGTATAGATGCATCTGTGTTGCTCATGGTCATTGGCACGAATTCCCATAATTGGCACATGCCATGGCTTCCAGGGTGAAGATTGCGGCTTTCATTTGATGTGTTTTGTTTTGGGTTCTTCGTGTGCTTTTGCTTATTGTTAGAGCTCTCGCCAATCGCTGCTCCGGGAAGGAACAGCATGAATCGCTGCTCCGGGAAGGAACAGCATGAATCGCTGCGCCGGGAAGGAACAGCATGAATCGCTGCCCCGCTATGGAGCAGCATGTCTACGCGCTTTCTAGCGCTAGTATTAAAAAGAACTCTCCGCTGGACATTCCTATAACAAAGACTCTGGTTTTGTTTACGTTGCCATGTGCTCCTTTGTTTTTGTTTACGTCATGTCTCTGCCCCCGTTTCCTCATTGGTCCTTCACGTTATGTTTCCTCCCATATTTTGTCATTGGTTCAACTTATTTTCTAATCATTATTTCCAGGTGTCATGTGTTTCTTCTCATTCGCGCTTAATTTCCTTTGGTACTAAAACCCCTAATTTTGTCCACGTCTTTGCGGAGTATTGAACTAGAATGAAGTAGATTGAATTAGAATGAAATGAACTGAAGTATATTGATAATGCATAATGGTGATGAGTTAGAATAACTGAAAGGGACTCGTTATAGTTAAACTTAATGATATGTTCCTAATGATAATGATCGGTAGTGAGGAAGCTCAAGCTTCGTAGTTTTTTCCTAGGTTTTTGTTTACCAGGTGTTCCCTGGTCCTTGTGCTAGTTTTGGAGTTTTTGTTTACCCGGCGCTCCCGCGTTCCTGAATGGATTCCTCGCTACTTCCTGGATTTTTTCCCTGTTATCCTTTGGAGTAATGTTTCCTGTCTCTCTGGATTTTGCCCTGTAAACCTTGCGATTCCTATTTAATGATGTTCGGGTTTTTTGCCCTGTAAACCTTGCGATTCCTATTTAATGATGTTCGGGTTTTTTGCCCTGTAAACCTTGCGATTCCTGTTTAATGATGTTCGGGTGTTTTTTGTTCCTAATAAACTGACCACTTTCCCCTGCGAGTGCATCCTATCTGACTCTTCACCCAAGTAACGTAACAGAATACTCCGCCAAAAAATGGATGCAGCGGGGAAAGTGAGGGCACGCCACGCCACGCCACATTTCATATGCCTGCTTATGATTCAATTTTTTTCCCCCAATGGACCTTTGTTTATCCCCCTGAAGAGTTTGATGGCTTTTCCACCTGGCCACAGTGCTTCTGCTTGCAGGCACAGATTTATTTCCTGAGTTTGGAGGACCCCAAGCCCGACGAGGAACAGTGGGTGGGGTTCCTCCTCTCTCGTTTGGTCATCTCTGCTCGCCAATGGGCAGAGCTTCACCTTGCCAGTGGATCCACGAAGTTCAAAACAGTTTCGGGCTTTGTGGATCTACTGGTCCAGGTGTTCGGAAGCCCAGACTTCCAACCCGACCTCAGGACCTTTTTGGGGAAGGACCGTCTGGACGACTGACCTAGCCAATCTTTCCTGGAACATTATGGGGGTAAGCGGGCTAACGTGGCGGCCTGCTCCTCACATCCCCAAAACCAGGAGTGTTCCACCGAGGGATGCACCCGACCAGCCATCCTGCAGTGCCCCACCTGCAGGAACCAGGGAGTAAGGAGCAGCTTCTTCTGCTCCCAAAACTGTTTCAAGGGCAGCTGGCGGGTGCATAAGCGGCTCCACCAGCGGGCACCCTCAGAGCTCCCGCCGGAGACCCAGCAGGAAGTCTCCTCAAGGGAGCTACAACTGGAGGTTAACATGGCGACCTACAGCCCCGAGCTCCAGCCGGAGACCCAGCAGGAAGTCTCCTCAGGGGAGCTGCAACTGGAGGTTAACATGGCGACCTCCAGCCCCGAGTTCCAGCCGCAGGCCCAGCAGAAGGTCTCCACAGCGGAGCTGCTCAGGGAGGTTAACAAGGCGACCTCCAGCCCCAAGCAGCAGCCAGCAAATAAAGAGGAAACCTCCTCTCCTGGCCTGCTCGTCTCAGAGGTTCTAGAAGGAACCTCCACTCCAAGTCCATGTCCAGATTCCTGCCCTAATCCAAGTTCATGTTCAAGTCCATGTCCAGATTCCTGTCCTATACAAAGTCCTGCTCCCAGTCCGATTCTCAATCCTGTTCCCAGTCCTGCTCTTAATCCGGTTCCCAGTCCTGCTCCCAATCCAGTTCTCAGTCCTGTTCCCAATCCAGTTCTCACTCCGGTTCCCAGTCCTGCTCCCACTCCGGTTCTCAGTCCTGTTCCCAGTCCAGCTCCCAGTCCTGTTCCCAGTCCTGTTCTCAGTCCTGCTCCCAGTCCGGTTCTCAGTCCCAGTCGAGTTACTAATTTAGTTCCTAGTCCAGTTACAAGCCCAAGCCCCATTTCCAATCATTTTCCAAGTTCAGTTTCTGATTTTTATGATGGATACATAGGTTTAATTTCGGGATGGGTGTTAGCCCTCCTTCTCAGTGCAGAGGGTGATTTCACTCCCAGCTCTGCTTATAACCCAGCTCACTCCTCAGTCTCCAGCCCTGTCTCCTCCTCAGTCTCCAGCCCTGTCTCCTCCTCAGTCTCCAGCCCTGTCTCCTCCTCAGTCTCCAGCCCAACTCACTCCACTGTCTCCTCCACTGTCTCCTCCACTGTCTCTAATCCAGGAGCTGAATCAGGTTCCAGACAGAGCACCAGGTCACGCGCAGCTTGGAGATTCAGGCCAAGATCCAGGTCACGCGCAACTCCGAGTTCCAGGCCAAACACCAGGTCACGCGCAGCTCGGAGACCCAGGCCAAACACCAGGTCACGCGCAGCTCGGAGACCCAGGCCAAGCATCAGATCACGCGCAACTCCACGATCCAGGCCAAGCATCGGTTCTGGTCCTTGTCCAAGTCCTCGTCCAAGTCCTCGTCCAAGTCCTCAACACGACACGGTCGGCTCTGGCTGCGGGACATTAAATTGCACCAGCCTCGGTTCCAGGGGGGCAGATGTGCCAATCCTTCCCAGGGGCCCGGGTCCGCCAGAACGGACAAAACTTGCGGCGCGTCAGGAGCCGCGCCTTGGGGGGGGGGGCTCTGTTAGAGCTCTCGCCAATCGCTGCTCCGGGAAGGAGCAGCATGAATCGCTGCTCCGGGAAGGAACAGCATGAATCGCTGCGCCGGGAAGGAACAGCATGAATCGCTGCGCCGGGAAGGAACAGCATGAATCGCTGCCCCGCTATGGAGCAGCATGTCTACGCGCTTTCTAGCGCTAGTATTAAAAAGAACTCTCCGCTGGACATTCCTATAACAAAGACTCTGGTTTTGTTTACGTTGCCATGTGCTCCTTTGTTTTTGTTTACGTCATGTCTCTGCCCCCGTTTCCTCATTGGTCCTTCACGTTATGTTTCCTCCCATATTTTGTCATTGGTTCAACTGTTATTTTCTAATCATTATTTCCAGGTGTCGTGTGTTTCTTCTCATTCGCGCTTAATTTCCTTTGGTACTAAAACCCCTAATTTTGTCCACGTCTTTGCGGAGTATTGAACTAGAATGAAGTAGATTGAATTAGAATGAAATGAATTGAAGTATATTGATATTGAATAATGGTGATGAGTTAGAATAACTGAAAGGGACTCGTTATAGTTAAACTTAACGATATGTTCCTAATGATAATGATCGGTAGCGAGGAAGCTCAAGCTTCGTAGTTTTTTCCTAGGTTTTTGTTTACCAGGTGTTCCCTGGTCCTTGCGCTAGTTTTGGAGTTTTTGTTTACCCGGCGCTCCCGCGTTCCTGAATGGATTCCTCGCTACTTCCTGGATTTTTTCCCTGTTATCCTTTGGAGTAATGTTTCCTGTCTCTCTGGATTTTGCCCTGTAAACCTTGCGATTCCTATTTAATGATGTTTGGGTTTTTTGCCCTGTAAACCTTGCGATTCCTATTTAATGATGTTCGGATTTTTTGCCCTGTAAACCTTGCGATTCCTGTTTAATGATGTTCGGGTGTTTTTTGTTCCTAATAAACTGACCACTTTCCCCTGCGAGTGCATCCTATCTGACTCTTCACCCAAGTAACGTAACACTTATCATGCCTTTGTTTCTGTTTTAGTCTTGTCTCCGCCCCTGTCCCATCATTGGTTTGTTACCTATTGTACTCACCTATTCCGTGTTAGGCTTGTTATTAGTTTGCCATCTAATAGCCGGTCTTTGTTCTTTACAAAGTTTTGTTCCTTGTTTTGTGCGTTTCTGAGCTGTGTTTTTTCTGTTTTTCCAGCTCATGCCTATGTTCTCATTGCTGTCATCTGTTAGCATGTTGCAGTTACATTTAAAAAAAAAAATTAAAAATGTTTGACTGTGATAGGGGTTTCATAAATTCACTAGTCTCTGCTGTGGGGAGCTGGTGACTAGTTTGAAAAAAAATATGAGTGAAGCAGACAGTAAAGAAAGCAGGCTAAATGTACTCTGTTAGTCTGGAAATATTTCATCTTAGATGAAGCCAATTCTACAGTCAACTGCACATTACGCTGAAGCCACGCTGAGAATTTATTTATTTATTTTTAAATAATGTCACTTTTACACTTTTGGATAAGTGTAGAAGTATGCATGGGACTGAATTTTTAACCTCGTTCCCAACTGCTCATGAAGGAATTTGGACCAATCCTGCTATTCCAGTTATTTTTATTTGTACTCCCCTGCAGTATTTTCTGATCACTTTAGTATTCCCAAATTTAAAAATAAATAAGTAATTTGAATCATAGCACCTTAATAAAGCTGTTACTAAAGATGTTACTTATTAATGAATGATTGAGTGATTGAAATCCCAGTTTACACCTGAAAGTTAATCATGTCGCATTTGATCCCTTTCTTCATCCTTCATATTTACCATTTCCACCTGCATGAGAGTTAAACTGCCTGCTCCTGTGACTTTTTTGTTTGCTCCCCGAGGACTTCAGGCCTGATACATCACCTCAGGTTAAGTGTTCCATGTTTAAATGTCTTTATGGTTTTAAAAAATAATGTAATATGGCAGAAAGATTTAATATTTTGCACATTTATTGAACTGATTTTTCTTTGTTGTTAACAGTGTAGCATAAAGAAGCACTGAAGCTGGAAATGCAATTTGTAGCCTGTCTTTTGTTGTTAACTCAAGTGTGGTTTGATGCGTACTTTGCTGTTGTTTATCAGCATTTAACTACAGGAATAAAATAGCATAAAATAACGATGTCCTGAATCCGTTCTTGGTTTAACTATGGAAGAGACAAGTTTTTGTAATTATGCTTTGATTAGCAATAAACATTAGTAGTCACGCAGCCCTGCATGAACCTGCGTGAACTGATGCTCTTCGTCATTCTGGCCCTGCAGATGCTTCTTCGTGGATCTGAAATGCAAATTTTGGTTGCTCGAAATCAATAGGTGCGCCGATTTCATCCCATGCATACGAGCTACGTAATTGGACAAAACATAGGGGCCCATATTACATGTGACAGGTCATTTATTCCACTTTGGTAAATGATAAGTGTGCATGGTGTTGAACACTGCTGTTATTCAGCCTTCAGAGTGTTTATGAGGTGGCCTACGTCCCTTGGGTCTCATGTAAATGCTACACCATTTGAGAAATTTTGCAGGGTTAGTCAAGTGGTTCATCCAATAAAGTGTAAAGACATCCAGATCTAGAACGGTAAAAAGGGTTCTTCAGGGCCTTTTGGAAACCCATTTTCCAAGTGAAGAGCCCTTAAAAAAGCGTTCTACAGAGAGAAAACTGCTTGCCGTCATGGGTAGCTTTTTGCATATAGGGGACAATCAGGGACATTGCCTTAGACAACATGTCACCCTGAATGGCACGATAGCAGGTTTTGTCATTTATTTATAACGCCCCCTGTCCTTGCTGTCATTGCCTTCATTCCTGTCCACTTCCTGTTTGATTTCAGTCCAGCTCCTGTCCTCCCTTCTCACCGTTGACAGGACGAGTGATGAACTCTCCTGTCATTTCTGATCCACTCTGTTGCGCAGCAGCATTTCTCTGACAGGATAAAGAACGACTGCGTTACTCCAGACGAGATGAGACAGGACTCTAAAGAGTCGAGGAAAGTTCACATTGGTGAAGATTGGCATGTTTACTTTTGGATAAAGAAACCATGTGTCAAAATGCACTCTGGTTCTGATGACTGGTAGCAGCAGGGAGGCTGATTATTTTTCATCGGCAATCTGATAGAGGGGAACGGGGCTTCAGTCACGAACGAAATTGACGACGTTTCCGCGGTGGTCCTGCTGAGATGCGTCAGTGTCGTAAAGCTTTGGCATTACGGAGCCTCAGTAGGGGAGATGTGTAAAACATGTTACTGATTTAGTTCAGCTTTGAAGTAGCAATGAAGTTGGTTCAAGAAGGGAGAATTTGGAAGAGGAAATATTCTCCATGAGAAATGAGACTTCAAATATAGCCCAAAATTTTCCATCCTCTAGGGCTTTCACGATGGTCTATATTTATCCATTCGCAAAATGGACCACTTCAATAGTAATATACAAGACATGATACTACAATAAATTTAATGGCAATTGACTAGATTAAACTTTCTTTAACATTCATTGTTTAGTAGGCATGTACAGTTGAGTAAGTTTACATACACCTTGCAGAATCTGTAAAATGTTAATAATTTAACATTAAAAATAAGAGGAATCATAAAAATTTAGTACTGCCCTGAAAAAGCTATTTCACATAACATATTTACATATAGTCCACAAGACACAATAATATTTTCCTAAACTACCTTCGTCTTTCCCCTCCGTTACATTAGAAGGTTAACGCTGATTAATGCGGTCCCTTGTGCTTCAGCTCAGGTTCATTCTGACCTGGAAAGACAGCCTTCAGTTTCACTGGCTGGAATAAAACCACAGAGTTGCCTGAGGCAGGGTTCTTTTATTACTCAGATCTATTAAAAATAGTTAATTGCACACCTAGTGATTGAGTAAGATTTGTTTAACCTTAATTTGCAATATTTACACCTTTTGCATTTTGAATTTGTTCTTCTAGAGCAGGGGTAGCAACTCCTTGCAGCCAGGGATTAAAAAAAATGTTTTAATTTCATGAACTTACTCCAACTATTCAAATATTATTACCTAAATATGTGCAAAAATATTTCAGCCATTTATTGAATTAATTTCTGAACTTTCCACCCATGGAACACATTTTTGATATTATTTATAGGCATAGTAACTTTGATGATCGTAGGTTTTAATTTCACTATGGTAACAAAATCACGGAGCCTCTGGCTATGCTTCATGAGAGGTTTTAGATTTTTTTTTTCCAATTTCATTACACTGCTGTTATGGAGAACTCAGCTTCCGCTTGATTTCTGCATTTTATTTATGGTAGATGTATGCTTTGTTGATGCTGTCATGTTCAGCAATTTTGCTGAAGGTTCCATATGAACAACTCGAAATTTTCTGACAGTTTCAAGTTAATGAATTTTGACCTAACATTTATATGCTAGAACCCATGCAATTACAGTGTCATGGAATTATTTCCTTAGCAATTTACTGACACATCTGAGGAAAATGTGAATATTCTTAATGGATTTAACTTGTTTTCACTACACTTTTACGTTGCCCATATAAGGAATTAACAATACAGTCGCTAATGCAATAAGTTGCTAGCTTATGCTACCTCCATATTTCTTGGTTGCCTTCATGGCTTTGGCTCTATCATGGTATTTGAAAATCTTTTGCCCACAGCTTTACTAGGCCTGCTAGATAAATAACTGAAAACATGATCCAGACTCCGATACAGAAATCAGGAGTTTATCAGTGACAAATGTGTGCCTGTTTACTAGCATGTTGTCTTGCTGTATTGCTAAAGTAGCTAGGGTTCATGAGAAATGAAATCCTGGTTGTTAAGAAGGTGGCTCAGTTACTGAAATCCCGCTCATATCAGCCTGCTAGCTTACTGTCAGTTAGCTAGCTAGCTGGCTTGCTATTTAAGATATATTTATGATTTTTAATGAGATGAATGGTGAACAGATGTTCCTAGGCAGTTTAGGAGTTTCCTTGGCATTGGAAAAAAACCCAAATAGTATAGTAAACAAATTATAATTCATTTCAATGGTTTTCTAAGTAAATGTAACCCGAGATATTTGATACGCGCTCTTCGAAAATTATTTTTTAAAACAAACCATTTTTTGGCATGAGAAGCAAAAAGCAGAAATATGTCATGTTTAGGGTTAACCTCGGGATACACAGACGTTCTCACGCTCGCGCTTCTTACAGATGTTCCTTTTCTCTCTCACCGTAACTCCATCTATCCATATCTCTCTCTCACTGTCTCTTTCTATCTCTCTTTTTTTTGCTTTTCTCTCCCTTACTCCATCCATTAATTTCTCCTTCTTGAGATAATTCCTGTTTCTCAGAATCCGTCTGGTCTGTGGTGCTTCCTGATGCTCCTCCACACATTCAGCATTCTCTCTCTGAATCGTTTGAAGCCGTGTTGGGGATTTATGTGGCTCTTATATCATGTAACCCTTTCTTAGAGTCTGTAGCTTGTTTCACAGATATGCATATGGTTTCAATATGAGCTGCTTTTAGCATCATATTAATGCTGCTCCCCAACTGAATTAATCAACTCGATAGTGATCCACACGGCTTCAACGCCATCTGGTTTGCTCCCCTGAAAGCCATCTCTCGCTTGTGTCTTGAACGGAGGGCATTTGTGAGCGTACCTGGATGAAACTGAAGGAAGAGTTGACCCTGAAACACGTTTAGTTTCTAAATTTTTGTTTTTGCCGTTAATTTGCTGGATGGTACTGTATTTTCATTTTCATACTTTCCTGTGAGAAGTTGTTGTTACAAGGGGACACTGCTATTGCTAGAGCAATTTCAAACCTAATGGATTAACGGTTGGATTTTGCTGTTAGCTGCTAAAAACCAAAGAGATGTAGCTTCTCTTCTCACTCACCATTTTCCAGCAGCATTCAGAGTCAAATTAATGAGGAATCAAACATAGAAGTAGCGGAGACATTGGTGCAAACACTGGACTCAAATTTCCAGAATGCAATGCAGCTATACATGCTGAGTATATTGTGAGTCTTGGCTCGGCTAAATTGTGGTCTAGTGCGATGACATTGGAGGAGCTTGAAAGTTGCAGCTTTGGGAGCTGATCTGTTTGAGCAGAGTGTCCAGATGGAGATAGGAGGTGATAGTGATGGACATAGTAAAGGACTAAAGCACTGCTGCATCACTCTATTTAGATAGAGATAGAGAGTGAAGGCTAAATCCCACTGCATCACTATCAGCAGGTAGTTCAAGTTCAAGTTCAGTTTATTTGTATAACACTTTTAACAAAGGACATTGTCCCAAAGCAGCTTTACAGAAGAATATAAATTCAGGACATAGATTTTAAATTTATGAATTTATCCCCAATGAGCAAGCTAGAGGCGACGGTGGCGAGGAAAAACTCCCTGAGATGATATGAGGAAGAAACCTTGAGAGGAACCAGACTCAAAAGGGAACCCATCCTCATCTGGGTAACATCGGATAGTGCAATTATAAATAAATAAATCCCTTCTATAAATGTACCAATACTACATGGTCAAATAACAGTTGTGAAACCATGAAAATTCATTACAGTTTTTATATGAAGTCTGTTTTGTTGAACTTCACCACTGTTCACTGATGGAGACTTGAGTGCCAAACTGTTTGTGGCAATTGCAGTCCTAGCCATCATAGCATAACTGTTCATATGAATTGAGGTCCAAAGCCATCTTTATGGTTTTTAAGTGGTACCATCCTCAGTAATATCAATGATCTTTATTCTGCACCGTGTGGGGCCATCCTCAGCAGCAGCATGTGACTTCCAATTGATGAGAACTCCAACCAGAAGTAGGGCATCAGGATGGATCAGGCAGGTCCAGAGAGCAGAAGGGGTCGGGATCACTGGAATCTCAGGAGTATCATGTGTAGAGAGAGAGACAGAGAGAGAGAGAGAGAGAGAGAGAGTATTACGTATGCTTATTGTCCCGTAATGGTTAAGGTAGTTGAACGGTGTTATGGGTAATGTAGGAAACCATTAACCAAAATTAAAATTGAACAACATATCTGAAAGAAGTTTAAATTTAAAATGTCAACACCGAACTACAGTAGATCTTGGACGCCATGGACGCTCACATCTTAATTAAAAATATCACCCTGCAGTTTGTTCAGAGAGAATATTTCCCTTAATGCTGTAAAATGATCAATCCTCTAATCCATAGCGTTCACATTAGGACAGGACAAGCTCGACCTCCTGCCTCCCTGATCACATCTGACAAGATTAAGGAAGGAGGCTGCACGCTGTTAAAGGCCAAAATTATGAGCAGGACAATTGCAGTTTGCAGCAGTGGGAGCAATGAGTGAGAACATCACTGCCATTTCGTCTCGCACGATGGAAGCTTATCACCGCGAACAGGCACCTGCGGAGTGTTTCAGTTTCCCATTAAAACCCGAACGGCTCTCGCTGAGTGGCCAGGTGCACTTTCATTCAGGATGAGACGTGATATGAAACGAATAAATGATTCTATATTACTTATGAAATGGAATATGCCTGCAGTACATAATGATGTTTCACATTTATTCATTCAGCAGACACTTTTACCCAAAGCGGAATAGAATCCAATAACAAGCCGAGGGACATGCATAAAGAAATGGTGTAACGACAAATCAAATTCATATAATTTTCTCCTTAAGCCAAATGTAGTGGATCAACCAAGAGATGTTTGGTGTTTGATATTCACTTCTTTAGTGTTGCACTAAAGCTATGAGGCTAATGGTGCTAACAACTAATAAAAGTCTATGTGGTTTAGGACATGGTGTGAATTAATTTAATCCATGGAGGAAAATAGTTGAGTAATTGTACTTCATTGCTCTATTCAAATATCATTTTGGGCTATTTACACTTTACTTGAGTGTTACTGAAATGGAACAGCTGTACTCTCACTTAATTACATTTTTTTTTTTTTTAATTGTGGACTAAAATATTTATTCAGACCTTTACCTCATCATTTAAAGCTAATATTTAAAGATTTGTTCATTTTTTAATGGAAAGGTTTTATGGAAAATCAATAGCAATAAACAAGACACTAAACATGTCTTGACTGATGAACTATATTTAGAGTAAAGGGAAAATAAAGTATGTTAAGTAAAGTAAGTAAAGTTAAGTCAAGTGTTTTCTTCATATACCTCATATACCACAGCAATTTGCCAACAATTACAATTTTTAATGAGTGAAGGAATGAGATATTACACTATTTTATCCATTTATAGTTACATTCAATGTTATGGAATGTATGCAAGACAAGTTAGTTCCTGTTACTACTTACATTATAGCAGCTATAAACTGTTGTTCTCTCACCCTTCTGTCTGTTTATCTCTTGAAGTTAAGAAGGCAAAAATATACAGCTTCTCATGTTACTCAGAAACCACAAAAGTCCTTTATGCTGATGACTCTCCCATGCAGGAAAACGTATAGACTGTTAAAAACCTCTGACACTAGAGACTCCTTAGATAAATATTAAACTTTAAATGTTAAATGAACTTTTATTTACAGAAAACAGATATCAAAAATTAGGTATTAGCAAAGCAAATTGTTTTTTTTTTTTTTTTTTTTTCTTCTTTTAATGTTTGCACATTTTGTTTCACACAAAAATCTTGGGGCCAGGGTGTAGAATTTTGTTTTTTGCTCATGACAAACAATGGAAAGCCAACACTAAGGTGGCATCAGGACACATAATGTTCTCCAGCCAAATATACTTTCACACTCCACACAGCTGTTTTTCTGTCAAGAAGCCCCCAAGCCCATTTTTATCTCTCTGCTGAATGAGTATCTGCTGCTGTGATGTTAATTAGACACCCCTCTCTCTCTCTCTCTCTCTCTCTCTCTCTCTCTCTCTCTCTCTCTCTCTCTCTCGCAGATGGACCCGGTTCAGAAAGCAGTCCTACATCACACATTTGGCATCTCTCCTTTGTCTAAAAGGAAACATGTCTCCTGCAATGTGTGCCAACTGCGATTTAATTCACAGGTAAGAAAGACAGAGAAAGAGACGATCCACCAGACTCACATTCAGTAGGGGCCAAAATGTCTGAGTCCTCTAGGAACATATTCTTTTATTTTGTTTGTTCAAAACTAACACAGATTTTATGATTTATGCTTGACACAAAAGATCATTTTGTCCTATTTGATTCAAGAAAGTGAATCAAAGTGAACCAGAAGAGATTTTATGGTTCCTCTAGGGTTTTAGTGTGTTTCTGTTTTTGATTAAATGTGTTGTTCCTGATGGTTCCTGATGGCTTGTGTCACTTTAATCTGATAGTAGTTAACTATCCATGAAAGAAGAACCTATTGGGTTCTTGTGGTATTGATGAGTAACCTTGAGGAATCTAATGGAAAGCATGAATCTAATTCCCATTAAGGTTCATTACATAATGAAAACCATTAGATTCATTTGTTTGTGTTCAGTAAGTGCTTTATAGTGGTCAGGGTCATGGTGGATCTGGAGCCTATCCCAGGAACACTGGGCGTGAGGCTGGAATACACTTTGGATGGGACGCAATGCATCGCAGGGCATCATGCATGCATAGAGTACATTCCCACACTAATTCATACCTACAGGCAATTTAGCATAGCCAATACACTTACTGGCATGTTTTTATGAAGGAGGAGGAAACTGGAGAACCTGGTGGAAACCCACATATTCCCAAGTTACACCCACTTATTTTTTTTCACAATTATATAAAAATTTTGAAGTTGTCTGTTTAGAGACACAGAGCACAGTTTGATTGGTCATTTCAATATGATGCCTAGAGGATTCTGCTACACACTGCATTTTTACAGTGAATTTGTGATTTGGGAACTACAAAATGTTAGCGAATGATGTAGACTGAAGATTTAGCTTGCTATTGTGTAGTTGTTAATGACACTGTGTCCAACAGATAATAGCACAGAGCAAGAGAAAACTTTTAGCAATATCAACTTTTCCCTCAGATGTGTTGGGACGTTACTAAGAGTCTTACACTGGAATTACACTTACCATTGACAAGTGAGCCATTTATATGGAATGTTCTTGTAAATTTGGTAAACACACCAACCCTGTCCTGAATGTAGTTTTAGCTCTGTTTCTCATCGGTTCAGGCATCCAGGATGAACAGATATATGGATTTTGGTTTCAGAATAAAATACACTCATAGTAGATCTAGTAGATCGGAAATAACATTCCGAAATAACAAGTCTGAGCTCCGACTTTGCTCTTTTGAGGCAAATCATGTTAAATAACAGATTAATTAGCAAGTTAAGCACCTAGCCAGACAACGTTAGCTAGGTGTTACAGCACGTGTTACAGCCCAGGAACCAAACCAATGTTGGCCCATCATTTATTTTGGGTGGCCACTTTATGCTGGTCTTGGGCCAACCTTGGCAAAGGAGCACTTTTTATAACAGCCCTGCCAATGTTGGGTTAACATTGGGCCAACATTGGCAAGATGGATTTAAAGGTGGCTGAAAGTCTGTGAGGCCTGGTGGCCCAATACTGACCCAACAGAATGGCTGACGTTGGTCCAACATCAGTTTACTACCTGTGCGTAAACCCACTGCTTGAGTCTCCAATGGGAATTAAATGTACGGCATCCAAAAAGTTTGAGAAAATTGTTTCCTTCACATGTTTGAAGTGGGTCTGAACTCAGCAGAATTTTTATTCCTCACATTCCTCCAAAATTAAATGGGCCTCTACTGAGTGCTTTAGTTCAGGGGCAGACGGTAAGCGCTGACTTTGGAAATGAAGTCCGGCTGTCATGACCATTTTAGATTTTCCTGACCTAAGACGCAGATAGACTTTGTACTTTGGGGGAAATTATTCAGCAGGTGTGCATTTGAAGTAATAATATATTTCAGAGGACTGTAGAGCATAGTGCTTAATGGTTCAATTTCTTCATCCATTTGTTGTTATATATGAATTTTCAGGCACTGTAGCTCTGAGTGGCTTGAAATAAATGTTGTAAAGACTTTTTTTTTTTAATCACCAGTTTGAAGATGGCGTATTAACAAAATATTTTGACATTTTAGCTTCATACAAGAATTCCTCAGGATCAACTGAGTATAATTGTTTTTGATTAAGGAATATTTCAGTTCTTAGTAGTGGACTTAGACTTCTTGACCCTGATTTATGCGTTTTCCCGTGCATGTTCTGGAAGGTGGATTACTCAAAGCAATACATCTTGCTGAAACATAGTCAGCAAACTCATTTCATTGTTTTATGTGATTAATATACTGTATATCCTAGGATGACTGGAACTTGCCAATTTAATGCTTTTTCTTTTGCCAGTGAAAACTTTTCATCTTTTAGCTATGACTATGGCTATGAAAATGTCCCATCTTAAAAAAAAAGGTTAATTGGTAATTAGCAGGTAAAGTTTGCGCTAGAAACCAAACAGCTGTTGAAACCACTGGTGGATATATACAATTGTTCAACTCAACACAACTATATCCAATCACCCAAGAGTTTGTTTGTTGTCTGAAGTTTGCTTCTTTAGTTTTGCATCAGAACAAATGGAAGTCTATCTTACCCAAAATCTTTAACATTAATACTAGCAATGTTTAACCAATTTACACCACAGTGCTGTTTTTTGAATTCTCAAATCTGATTGGTCAGATGGTGTCGATTTTTTTTTATAACAGCAAGTAGCTCGTGCTGCAAAAATCACAGGTTTATATTGATGCATTTATGGAAGGAGTCTCCAGTGTCAGTGCTTTGATCCAGTCAGACGTAAAACTCATTTCTATAGTAACAGCTCATTCACAGGGACTTGTATGGCTCCACATAATTTAAGTCTAACAATAAACATAAAAAAACAACCTGTTATTAACAACAAAAAAGGATAAACATTGCTCTGTTGTCGATAAGGAGATTGTTATGATACCAGACAGAGGGAAGCAGGATGCACTCACAGGGGAAATAGGCAGTTTATTAGGAACATCCAAAAGTAACAACATTAAAAAAATAAAAGAACACTCAAAGGTGAAGGAACATATACCAAACTGTCAAACAAAAATCAAACGAGTGTTCAGGCATAAATCCACAAATAAACGAGGCAATGATCCATAAAAATGACACTGCAGTAGTTCCAAAATGACAAGGAGATAATCCAAAACTCACAAGGTAATAATCCACAAACTGACACGGCGGTAATCCCAAAAATGGCAAGGTAAAGATCCAAGAAATCACGAGGCAATAATCCAAAGTCCAGAGAACGCATGGAAACCAAAAACCATAGAGAAATCTACAATTTCTTATCTTTAGTCATCTTTAATACTCCATGAGGAAGCGGACACAAAAAGGGGTTTAAATACACAAGGGTAATCAAAAACAAACGAGATCAAACACCTGGAACCAATAATAAAGCAATAAACAGAAAACCAATGAAAGAACATGGGAGGAAACATGACGTGAACCAAAACAAACGGACCAATGAGGAAGCGGGGGCAGATACATGACGTAAACCAAAAACAAATGAGCACATGGCAACGTAAACAAAGCGGGAGTTCATGAAGGCCAGTCCAGAGGGTTTTTGTGAATTACGCTCGCGCTACTCTTCCTCGTAGTGCGAAGCGTGGAATGCGGAAGTGCGCTACTCGCTAGCCTCTGCTAGCATCGTAGCAAGAGGGAGACTCCAACAGAGCCCCCCCCCCCCCAAAGGCGTGTCTTCCGAAGCACCGAAAGTTCTGACTGTTCTGGCGGACCCGGTCCCTGGGCAGGATCAGAACATCTGCCCCCCAGGACCCGAGGCTGGCGATGTTCAGTGTCCCGAGGCCAGAGCAGAGCGTGTCGGGTTGTCCCTGAGAACTTCGTCGAGAACTTGGTCGAGAACTTGGTGGAAAACTTGGAGCGGAGCTTGAACTGGTGCTTGGCCTGGAGCTCGGAGCTGCGCATGACCTGGAGTTTGGCCTGGATCTCAGAGCTGCGTGTGACCTGCCGTTTGGCCTGGATCTCGGAGCTGTGCGTGACCTGGTGCTTGGCCTGGAACCCGGACTGGAACCAGGACTGGACTCAGATTTGGCACCTGGATTTGAGACAGACTCAGAGACAGACTTTGAAACAGACTGGGGAATAGGACAGAGGACAGGACAGAGAGGACAGAGATCTGGATAGGGAACTGGATAGAGAACTGGACTGGAAACTGAACTAGAACTTGAATCGTAAACAAAATCAAAAATCTGAACCGGAACAGAACGGAAAACCTGACTCAAAGCTAAATTGGGAGCAGAGCTGGAAATTAAATTGGAACCAGAGCTGAAAATTAAATTGGAGCCAGAGCTGGAAATTGAAGTGGAAGCAGAGCTGGAAATTAAAGTGGAAGCAGAGCTGGAAATTAAAGTGGATCCAGAGCTGAAAGGGAGACAGGGCTGGAGACAGGGCTGGAGACAAAATCGAAAACTGGACTGGAAACTGAGCTAGTAATGTAACTAGAAACCGGACAGGAAACAGAGGAGGAGACAGAGGAGGAGACAGGAAAGGGAACAGGATCGTGTACAGAACTGGAAACTAGGCTAGAGATAGAACTGTCAACAAAATCTAAAACCTGACTGGAAACGGAGCTGGAATCGGAGCTGGAAACGGAGTTGGCAATTAAATCAGCAACTGAGCTGAGAATTAAAGCAAAAACAGGGCTAGAAATTAAATCAAAAACAGAGCTGGAAACTAAATCAGAAACGGAGCTGGGAATGGAGCTGGGAACAGTTGGGAATTGGTCTAGAATCCCCAGAAACTGGACTGGGAACTGAGCTAGGAACAGGATTGGGACTTGGACTAGAAACTGGCTTTGGGCATAGGCTGAGGCATGGACTTGGATCTGGATTTGGACCTGGATTTGGTTTAGGACAGGAACCTGGACATGGAGTTGAACTAGGACCTTAATTTAGGGCTAAAACATGAGCTAGGACTTGGAAAGGAGGTCATCCCGTGGACTTCAGACATGAACTTGGCTTGGGAAGAGGTCATCCCGTGGACCTCTGACGTGAACTTGACTTGAGAAGAGGTCATCCCGTGGACCTCTGACATGAGCTGGACAGGTGAGGAGGTTTCCTCTTGAACTTCTGGCAGGAACGTGGCTTGGGCGGAGGCCTCCTCGTGGACCTCCGGTATGAGCAGGACAGGAGAGGAGGTTTCCTCTTGAACCTCTGGCAGGAACGTGGCTTGGGCAGAGGTCTGCTCGTGGACCTTCGGTATGAGCAGGACAGGAGAGGAGGTTCCTCTTGAACCTCTGGCAGGAACGTGGCTTGGGCAGAGGTCTCCTCGTGGACCTCCGGTATGAGCAGGACAGGAGAGGAGGTTTCCTCTTGAACTTCTGGCAGGAATGTGGCTGGAATGGAGAACCCCACTTGGGTCTCCCACAGGGACAGGACAGGAACAGAGGTCTCCTCGTGGACCTCAGGCATGAACAGGACAGGAGTGGAGGTTTCCTCGTGAACCTCCAAGAGCAGCTCAGCTGAAGAGACCTCCTGCTGGGCCTCTGGCTGGAGCTCGGGGCTGGAGGTTGCCACATTAACCTCCAGGAGCAGCTCCGCTGAGGAGACCTCCTGATGGGCCTCCTGCTGGAGCTCGGGGCTGGAGGTTGCCACGTTAACCTCCAGGCGCAGCTCCGCTGAGGAGACCTCCTGCTGTGTCTCCGGCTGGAGCTCGGGGCTGGAGGTTGCCACATTAACCTCCAGGCGCAGCTCCGCTGAGGAGACCTCCTGCTGTGTCTCCGGCTGGAGCTTGGGGCTGGAGGTTGCCATGTTAACCTCCAGGTGGCGCTCCACTGGGGAGACCTCCTGCTGGGCCTCCTGCTGGAGCTCTGGGGGTGCCCGCCTGTGGAGCCGTTTATGCACCCGCCAGCTGCCCTTGAAACAGGCTTGAGAGCAGAAGTAGCTGCTCCTTACTCCCTGTTTCCTACAGGTGGGGCACTATAGGCTGGCTTGTCGGGTGCATCCCTGGGTGGCGCACTTCTAGGTCCGGAGTTGAGAGGTGCAGGCTGCCATGTTAGCCTGCTTCCTCTCATAATGGTCCAGGAAGGACTGGCCAGGTTCACCGGGCAGGTGCACCTTGTTCAGGAATGTTCTTATATCGGGTTCAAATTCTGGGCTCCCAAATTCCTGGATCAGGAGCTCCACGAAACCCGAAGCTGTATCCAGTTTGGTGTACCTGAGCCGACCACAACGGGACAGGAGGAACCGCGCCTATTGTTCCTCACTGGGCTTGGGGTCCTTTAGACTCTTGAAATACCCTTGGGCCTGCCAGAGAAAATATTGGGGATAAATGGAGAAACCATTGTAAGCCGGAGGAGGAGGAATGCAGGCCCACTGGGAGAAGGAGACTGAGTCCATTGGAGGAACAAAAGCTGGGGCGCAGGGCACCCTAATTTTCCCCACTGCATTCATTTTTTGGCGGAGTATTCTGTTACGTTACCACAAGGAGGGAGGCAGGATGCACTCGCAGGGGAAATAGTCAGTTTATTAGGAACATAAAGGAACATTCAAAAGTAAAGGAACATATATTAATCAGGGGGAAAGGCAACGCACCGACAGGGTCAAAAAAGGAAAACGGTCAAACAAAAATCCACAGTGTTCAGACATAAATCCACAAATAAACGAGGCAATGATCCACAAAAATGACACAGCAGTAGTTCCAAAATGACAAGGAGATAATCCAAAACTCACAAGGAAATAATCCACAAACTGACACGGCGGTAATCCCAAAAATGGCAAGGTAAAGATCCAAGAAATCACAAGGCATTAATCCAAAGTCCAGAGAACGCATGGAAAACAAAAACCATAGAGAAATCTACAATTTCTTATCTTTACTCATCTTTAATACTCCGCGAGGACGCGGACACAAAAAGGGGTTTAAATACACAAGGGTAATCAAAAACAAACGAGATCAAACACAAAACACCTGGAACCAATAATAAAGCAATAAACAGAAAACCAATGAAAGAACATGGGAGGAAACATGACGTGAACCAAAACAAACGGACCAATGAGGAAGCGGGGGCAGATACATGACGTAAACCAAAAACAAACGAGCACATGGCAACGTAAACAAAGCAGAAGTTCATGAATGCCCAGTCCAGAGGGTTTTTGTGAATTACGCGCGCGCTTCTCTTCCTCGTAGCGCGAAGCGTGGAATGCGGAAGTGCGCTACTCGCTAGCCTCTGCTAGCATCGTAGCGAGAGGGAGACTCTAACAGAGATGTTTATTTTATAGAGTTTATAGAGTCTCCAGTGTCAGTGCTTTGTAACAGTGTTCTGCCACTGGGAAGTCTTTAAGAGTTTACATTTTGTGGTTTTTGGGTAAAATGACAAGCTATGCTTTTTGTCTTATTAAGATTAAGATCTTCTCAGATAGAGAAGAATAGAGAGGCTGCTATGGGAATGCTAACAGGAACTAACTTGTATTGCAGATGGTCCACAACATAAAGTGTAACTATAAACGGATAAAATGTCAAAAATGTAAGACGCATTCTTTAATAAGTAAAAAGTGTTTGTGTGGTTAGTGTTAAAAGTTGCTGTTGTGTGAGTGCATTAAAACACTCCAGGATGTGCTGTTGTTGGAAAATAATCAACTTTGAGGTGATAAGAGTAGATCCTCTTTGTCTCGGGCCACATAACATCATTCCATCGTTGATCATGTTCCTATAACAGCATGTCCCCAAGTGTTTAATTCCTTACTTAACTAAAATGAAGTTTTGTTCATGTTTAAAGATGACAGTTGTTCACAGACCACATCAACACATCTGTGTGACATCACTGAAGCACTGGATTTACAAAACATCTTTTCAGCATTAGCCTCGTAGCTCCAGTGGTAACTACAGAAGCAAACCAAATGTGCCTTGGAGAAAGAAAGAAGTTGTGAAAATTTAGGGGTTTTTTTTTGTTTTGTTTTGTTTTTGCTGAATATTCCTTTAACCCTCAGCTGCTCAGCTGGATCTGATCATACCCAACCTGCTTTGGATAAAAGCATCTGCCAAATGAATAAATGCAAAAATGTTTGGCGGGGTTGGCATGCAAAACTGATGAGTGCATTGCACACACATTGTAGCTGATTCCACCTTTTCCCCCCTGGGCTTCAACATCATTCATCATGCTATTATTAGAGGTGCTGTAAAACTAACTGATGTTTGTGCGCTCTTTCAGAGTACGTATTACCAAAAAAGGCAGGGTCTGCTGAAACAGAAATCTGTGCCATTGAAAAAACACAAACCTCTCAAAGCCATATGTATGCTGTTTTTCTGTTGTTTGTTTGTTTGTTTTGTTTTGTTTTTTACTTTGGTGTTTTTAATTCATGAGCCATCCCTTCTGTGTTATATCGTTTCACCTGAGGTCTTTAATCCAGAAGAACTTCATATTAAAAATACCATTTCCACCATTTCCCTCCATTAAGACAGCTATCTATTGTGTCTCTCTGAGTTATTATATTTGAGTTATTATATTTGAGTTATTATATTTATCAGAGGGCGATCAGGGAGTCATTTCTGTTTTTCCATCATTCATGACACTGCAGCTCGGCGTGCAAAGCCTGGAGGAGATTTTGCATTTGAATCACAGCATCACCGCGAGGAAGCCTGTTCTCATCAAACCCACCTCCTTCCTTTTACCTGTTTTTTTTTTTCCCTCACATTTTTCAAAAATTAAATAGGTCTCTGAGCGCTTTAGTTCAGGGATAGACGTTGGGCGCTGGCTCATTTCAATTCATTTGGAAATGATATATGACTTTCATGACATTTCAGGATTCAAAATGTTATAAGCAAATATGTAGTTGAGATACCTGAACTTTCTGGGACATCGTTCACTGAAATAATACTGTATTTGAGCAAATGCGGTGTAGAAAATTAATCAATTAATCAACACCTTCTGACTGATCAGATTAGAGAATTCAACAGTGCTGTGGCAAAGTATAATTAAGGTATCAAACACTTGCTGTTATAGAAAAATAATCAACAATGTGGAAGTTTGATGAGGCACAAAATCACATTACTGTTACCACCCTGAAGTTGATTATTTTCCACTAACAGCACATTCTGAAGTGTTTTATTCCTCTTATACCACAGCCATTAGCCAATGAATTCTATTTTTAAAGAATTAACCCTTTCTCGCAGTGCACTGTCGTTCCATTCATCTGTCGGAGTGGAAATGTGGGACATTATGGGACATTTTCAATCAGTATAATCAAATAAATTATTTTATTGCTGCAAGTCTGTTATAAGATTAGTCAGGACACTGTTGGGTTTCTGTGTGTAGAGTATCATGACTCTGCTGGGCAAACAATTCACACCTCTCCACAACAATATTGGTACAGAGATAAAACACAACTAAAGCTTTTTTTGATAGTAAAACACTGTATACAATTGCCACAATAAAATGATCACATTTAAACCTAGTAGGATATAAAAACTGCAAATTCTTAAATCCCTGAGTCTACTTTCATATCAATCATTAACCACTACTGTGAAGTGTGACATCACAAATAAATTCAATGCTGAACTCGAGCACAACCAAAACAGGCGCAAATTCCATTTTTTGGCCTCATGTTAATGAATGACATCAAACTTTTTATACTTTTATAGTTACATTTAATGTTGTGGAACCTCCATGAGACAAATTAGTTCCTGTTATCAATTACATTATAGCAGCTATAAAAAGTCAATCCTTCACCAGCCTTTCTTTTTCTCTATCTTGAAGTTAATGAGACAAAAAAAGCAAAGCACCTTGTCATGTTACTGAGAAACCAGAAAGCTCAAAGTCCTCCATCCTGAAGTCTTTCCCGTGGTGGAAAACTTACTGACACTGAAGACTTCTTCCATAACCATAAATATCCATAAATAAATGCCTTCTTATAGTAAACGTCACCATCTCAATGATTAAATATTTTTTTCTGTGTTAAATAATAACATTTTTTATCTGTTATTATTAGGCCATGTTCCGGTGAACGGGTTTTTACTATAGAAAACCTGACATATAAAAATAAGCGCTTTAAAATAAACCTGTTGTCTCATTTAAATACAGCTGGCACAACTGTCTGAGCTGTGCTGTGATAGAAAATCAATCAACACCTTCTGACCAATCAGATTACAGAATTCAACACAACATAAATCAGATTAGAGAATTCAAACACACCGTCTCTTAATTGCTGAATGCAGATCTTCCGGGACTGTAGCTCTTGTTTGATTGATTGATGACATTATTTAACTTAGTAAAGACTTGCTGAAGAAGAATATCTTCTTCAGCGAGGCCAATTCTTCCATATGGGGCTCTTAATGAAAGATTGATGGCGGTTGAAATTACACCAAACATCCATTCGCATCACGCCGCTCTCTGTCTTTGCAGTTGACTGCTATAAATGGATGGATGGAGGCATATGACACCACATTTGTCTCGGTGTTATCAGCGTTCTCATAACAATATGCAACTAAGAAGACACACTCACAAATCCAAAAGGCATAAATCTGTAAGGTCCATCACTTCCATCTCCATTTCAGAGCATTTTTCATTTTCTCGTGAGCTTATTATGTTCACTGAGACATTCATTTCACATTTCGCAGATTTCTTACTCTGTAAGTCTGTGGTGGAATGAAATTAAAGGTGCGGTGTGTGATTTTACAATAACCATGTAGCAGCATTTGGTTTGAGGTCTACAGCAGGTTGGGAGTTCAATACCAAAGATGGTTTTAATCACAACACAAATCATCTATTTGTAGCTATCACATATAGTATAGCTGTTATATGGACAATGTAAAGCCATAGTGACAAGAAAAAGCGACTTTTGGGAATGCCACGATTTTCCTCAGATGTGCTGGTAAAAAGACTATGACTAAAATTCCACTGTTATTACGCTGAGCATCAAATGCAAATAGAATTTTCATAGTAAGAAATGTTAACATTGGGTCACAGCTCATGAATACAGAGCTGTGAAAATTGAAACTTCCAAGGTGAATACTGCAAGGTTTTATTTATATTTAACTTTTTGTAAAAAAAAAAAAAATAGAGTATAGACAAGATCCCATAGCCTTGAACACAGCCTGTATATAGTATACATTGTGTATATAGTGAATGTGAACGTGAGTCCAGACACCATCATTGTGCCATAAAGCGTTATGTAAGTAATCCTGGTTGTGCGTCACGGGGAAGATTTAGTTAGCTATTACATAGCTGTTATTTGGCCCATGTAAAGCCATAGTGACAGAATAATTACATAAAACTACTGGAAATACCATGATTTTCCTCAAATATGTTGGTCAATTGCTGGAAGATGATTCAGTACGACTTAAATTACGAGGTTATTACACTTAGCGTCAACCGCAAACTGAACTTCTGCTGGAAGAAATGTAAACATTGCGTCACAGCTCATTAATTCTAAGTTGAGAACTTCTGAAGTGGTGAATACTACAAGTATGGACGGTTCATATGGGGTTTTGTTGTAAAAGTACAGTAATAGAGTAAAAACACACCACCCCATTTGAAGAACTGCTAAAAAAATGTATTCTCACAGTAATAAATAACGAGTTCAAGGTTTGTGTTTTTGCCGTTCCAACACACTCCATTCACCCCATCAGCAGGTGTATCAGAGTAAAGTTCAAGAACTGTGGACTTCAGTGCTACTGTTTGGCTCAAAAGCCCGACTGTTTTCTCAAGCACCTCTGAAATCTAACATGAAACATGATGCAAAACTAAAATATAGTCTGAGGCCATGTGTAGCTGGGTGTCGGGAGAAGACAGAATAAGTACGTGAAATATTTATGTGTGTGCGTGTTTAGACATCCGCATGCCAGTCAGTAAGGGGGAGTGCTCTTCACACTCCTGCCTCAGCTTGTCAGCGAACTGACAGAGGTCTTATTTATCCTTATTTATCCTTCCTTTTCTGCCGCAGGCAATGACAGACAGTGGGACAGAGGAACACATTCAGGTAAACAAGGGCATAAGACCCTGTCCAAGCGAATCATAATAATCCTGGCTCGAAAGGTGAATTCAGATGTCACTTGTTGTTAGGAGGCTGTGACAGTGCCAGTGCTACTGTATTAATAATAATCCTGGGTCCTTGCTATATGGATGGGAAATAAACCAATGTAATTAAGGTTTGTGCAGTAAACGAAGGAAAGATTTCTACAAAGGGCTCAATTTAGGAAAACAAATTGGATGTCTTTCCTCACAAAGCAGGCATTCTCGACTTTTAATAATGAATATTTGTCTTTCGTGTATTACCCTGCCAGTTTTTACACCACTTTGACACAATATTTCAATTTGTATTTATTTCCCAGTGAAAGTTTCACTGTATAAATGTAAGCTATTATGCAAATGACCTGCCTCCCATCACCTGTCCAGGTTAGTTGTTATATTTATTACAAAATAATATCATGGTTGGAAATGTGAAGAAGGTTCTGGAAACCCACATTACTTCTTATTCATTGCAGCAACTTTTTGCACTATGTGAAGGCTATTATACTGTATATTGGGAGGAATGTATTTGGGAGATTTTATAATAAATTTGAGGTTTCTAATTATGAAAAATAAAAAGTGGTGCAACTTTTGTTCAATTCAGTGACTATGTATTACTCTAAAAGTCTCATTAAGTTCGTTTTTCCTGTCAGAAATCCTTGTATAGAAATACATGTATATGCAAGTGTGGACAGCCAATCAGATTGCAGCCTTAAAGATTCTAAAGTTTTTGTGTACTTTCTTTCTTTCTTTTCTCTTTCTTAACTTTGAATCGAGTTTCAAATGACCATGAACAATTTGTATAAATTCAAATGAACATTGGCACTGTGATTGGATTTTGTCTGATTTCATCCAAATAAAGTAGTAAGAAATGGTATAAACGTTAACTCCACCCCTCAGACTGAAACCACCCTTACACTTTGTATCTTTAAATATGATTTAGTTGTGTGAATTGTTGATCTGCAAGACCGTGTTGGTACCGTATTGGAACAAAGCTCCACCCACTTTGAGACTGTAACCACACCCGTTATGGTTATATTGTTACATTATGGTAACTGACGTGTTATATTGCACTCTTTAAAAGTAAGAAGTTGTAAACACTTTCCACCACAACTACAGTCTTTCTCCCCTTGCCACATACTCTGTTCCGACATTCACTCAAACCTGACCCTTCCGTTAACCTGAAAATCACCGAGACAATTCAGAGAGAGATTTATGAGTTCAACCCTGTTGAAACCTTTGAAGACAGATTTGGCCTGACTTAAAATGACATCCAGGCTCTGACAGGGTTTCCTGTCGTCCTCGGTCCCTTTGTTCCCCCAGGCAGATGGATTTTGTTTGCTGCCTTTGATGGGATCGGGATGTGACCGAGTCCACATTTCCAGCCATGACTCTTACAGTTGGGCTGTGGTTCTCGGTTTCTTTGCCACCAATTGATATTGCTAACTCTTTTTCTCTCCATTTCTTGGTTCTGTTTCTTCCTCAGAGCCAAGCGCTGTCCCACTACAAAGGCACCAAGCACGCCAAGAAGCTTAAATCTCTGGATGTGCCCAAGTGCAAGCAGAAAAGCTCTGCGGTAATGAGGGAAAATAGGAAGGAGCCTGAGAAGATCCTCTCACCTTCCACTCCACCGAGCACCACTGAGAGGAACGGTAGGAGTCTTATATGTTTGCATGCATTGCTGTATTAGTTTGTGTATAAGTGGGTATGCAAGAACTGCCTTAACCCCTAGGTTCTGTTTAAGTCAGAGCTTAAAAAATACTGTACTTTGTGGTGAAATTCCACAGAGTGGAATTAACCCAAGTCAATGTCAAAAAGCCATTTTTGTCCTGTGCCAGTGGAATGACTCTGCAAATTCCTTCAAACTTCATAGTCCAGTGCCAGTTACAGTAGTAACACTAATTGAACCACAGCTCTGTTGAATGCTCGCATCTGATTGGTCAGAAGATGTTGATTAATTTTCCCAGCAAGATTTCATTTTAATACGCTATCATTTCTACAGTAACATCTTACACAGGGACTTTTGTGGCAAACACCAACATGGTGTCACAGTTTACTGTGATGTTTATTTAGTATTTTTGGAAGGAGTCTCTGGTATCAGCACTTTGTAACAGTTTTCCTTCATTTTTTTTTTGTCTTATTAACTTCAAGAGAGAAAGAATAGCCTGGTGAGGGAAGGACTGTTTATAGGTGCTAAAACATAAGTGATAAACTTATTTCACAAATGTTCTGCAAGCTAAATGTACCTATAAATACATAAAAAAAAGTATGTCTTTAATAAGTAAACAAAAAAATGAATCGCTAATTTAAAATTACTATGGTATAGAGGAGTAAAACACTATTATTGCCGTTATTAGAAAATATTCAACAGCACACCCCCAATTGTTTAATTCCTTGCTTTTTTTTTTACATTCATTTTTTATTTCATGATTTATCTTTATTCAATATAATCTTCACTTTTATTTGTAGTGACTTATAGATGAGAGATGATATAATCATGCAGTTGAGGGTTATGGGCCCAACGCTGTGTCTTTGGCAGTCCGCTGCAGATTTTATTTCTTTTTTAATCGGGAATGTTATTTGAATTTATGTACGCATTATGTATATTTTAGCATTTCATATTGTATTATATGGGTTGGTTTTTGGATTTCACGACTGGCTATAGCTTTTATTTCCTTTTATTTATGGCAGTTCATTTAAATCAATGTATGCGTTATTTAATTTTAACGGATTCCATTATTCATGATCATTTCCTTGTCTAATGCTCTGCAGTAAGGTTTAATTCCTTATTAGGTTTTATTACTTTGTTTGTCAATATCCAAGGCCTGTAGGCAAATTAGGCCTCCTGCTTAGTAATACATAAATGGAAATGAAATGAAGATCATTTTTAAGAACAATATGTAAATTACAGAGGTTGTGATTGGCCTGAGAGTAACAAGGTGGTCAAGTGTTCAAATTAAATTATTCTGAAATTAATCTGAAAAAAAAAACAAAACAAAAAACGGTGGTGTTATTGGCCATGCCAGTCGCTTTGTCTCTTATTTCCACTCCTGGGTGTGTTAGCGGGAGGAGCCCTGAGTATAGGAAAGGTTTTTGGGTTTTATTTTTATTGTTTACTGTATTAAGAATTGACAAATGTGTAAGGGGTCAAAAAGCCTGGGTCAGTTGGATATTCATTGATAAGTAGTGAACAGATCATGTGCATGAAATTCATCCAGCTGCAAGGACTCCTCAGTCTCGCTCTTTTCTTCAAGTGCTGAAAGCAGATGATGCGCTCTTCAGTTCAGCACCATGACCACTGTGTTACATGCCAAGCTGTTTCTTGCATTATCGTAGGCTGGAGTTTCTCTGTCTTTAAAATAAATTTTAAAAAAGCATTCTTGTGTTTAAAGTGGTGACATCAAAACTGATGCTCGTGTAATCCTGGTGGATTTTAAAGCAGACGCTCTAGAGGATTTAGAGAGCGTAATTGAGTAGTTACTGAAGGAGACATAGCATGATTTTATATTAATCTTATATGAAATCACCTATGCAGAATTCCCACAGTGAAGCATGGTGGTGGTAGTGCCGTGTTGAGCATTACACTTAGCCTTTTAGTTGTTTCTCTGACTAATTCCCTTGCATGGTTATTGATTTTCATGGACGGTGTATTTGGTCATGTTGTGCCATGTTCTTTTCATTTTCATTTTTTTTTTATAACCAAACCCTGATTCATACTTTTCCAAATCCTAGGAAAGAAACCAGATTTGTTTTGATAGCTCATTCATGTTCATGATGTTGTTTGTTTAGGTATTTTCTCTATAAAAAAAAAAAAAAATCTGGTACAGGAACCGATATATTAATATTGAAATCCTTTGAATATAATTGCACACAGGTGGACTCCATGGCAATGTTAATGACGGCATCAGGTCACTGTTTCTGGATTCATGTACGCTTTTGTACTATTTACAAAGTCACTTTACAAGCCACTGTTTATGTAATGTAATACACTGATATAGTGTGGGGCAGAGGTAGCAGTCTTAGCATTTCCTATGACTTAATTCTTAAGAAAATCCCACATAATCCTTTGTGCTTCTTAAAATGCCTTTGGATTTTGCCTGCAGTCACAACAGGAGCTGCATTTTAGTACAAAGTGCTCTATAAACACACTCCTCACAGCGAAGATGGACCAGCTCCTCCACCCCATTATCCAGAATTCCTTAATTCAGCTTTAAACAAAGCTACCCAGATGGCTTCTTTACATCAGGGTTTATTCGTGACTCAGAGGTTGGAGTTTTGCCCCAGCTGGATCACGCTAAGCTCCCTAGGCTGAAACTGTGTGCGTAAGCACTTTTCTGGAACTTAGCAACACACAGCACATGTTTGGAACTCGTTCCGGAGCCGTAATTTACTGCGCTTTGTGTGTTTTGATCTGCCCGCTCAGGCTTAAGAGGTCCATCTCGTTCTCTGACAACGTCTATTTCTGCTCAAACACCTGCAACAGTCTGATGGCCATTTTTATGGGAGAGGTGTTAGCCTGCACTTTCTGGAGGGAATCCACACATGGTCGTAAATTACTCAGAGATTTTCACTAACAACATCCTGCTTGTCAGAGCTCGAGTCCAAAGTGTGCAAAAGTGTTTAATCTGATGCAGTGTGGATCTGAAGAAGAGAAAGAGAGTCAGTAGTAGAAGTGGAGGAGTGGAGCATCAGTTGGAAATGTGTGAGGTTCCTCAGGTTCCTCTCCATGTTTGGGCAACAGAACAACAACTTCTTCTTCTTCCCCATCTTCTTCTTCTTCTTCTTCTTCTTCTTCTTCTTCTTCTTCTTCTCTAATCTTCCATGCTGACACTTTTTCTGCTTTACTCATTAATTTTTCTTATGTTCACTTCTTTTTCTTGCGATTTTCTCTTTTATTATTCTTAGCATCAGATTGAAATGTCTGAGGTTCATCAGGGCAACAGAACAACTCTTCTCCTCATTTTCTTGTTTATTTCTTCTTCTTCTCCTCCCTCTTCTACCACTTATCACTTATTTACCTTTTACTCTTCTCTTCTCTTCTCTTCTCTATAATAGATTTGGCATGCTGATCACAGTTCTCCCAGCATGCAAAAGCTTCTCTCCATTTATCACTTGCAGCCGTCGCTAGCATTCCTGTTATTAAGGGCTCTAAACAAAAGAGGGCACACAGCTCTAAAGAGCACGGTGTACAGGATGGCACACAGCTGGCAGGGAAAAGCAGGCGTGCCTCCCGCCAGATGATCCCCCACTTCTCTCCTCTCCAGCCTCAGCGGCGCACACATTTGTTTGTCAGAATGCCAGTCGGTGATGAATATTAATGCGCAGAGGTGACAGAGATGAATAGTGGTGGCAGCAGAAAGGCGAATTAGCTAAAGTCAGATTGGCACTGGGCCAGGAACAGGAGTAAAAGGCAGCGGACATGAAGGGTCAGAGGTCACCAGTGCAGGGCTATCATGTATATTTAGGGGATTTAGGGGTCCAAGCACAAAGTGCTGGAACTTTATTTTTCTGGTTGGGTTTTTCTTACTATTTTTCTCCCCTAAAATGAATCATGCAGACCAAACCATATGTCTTTGGATGTAGGACCATTAAGCTCCACCTACTTCAATGTTGAGGTAATTTGCATAATATGCAAAACCTATTATTGCGAACTTGTAATAGGATTTTTGTTGTATCTTTACAAAATTGGTGTCAGACTACTCAGTAGAGTTTGAACCTCAGTAATTATGAAAAACATGTTGACATTTGTAAAGAATAAGGTTGCCACGTGTCAATCAATCCTTGTTTGGGGCGGCGCTTGGTTTACTCAAACAGCTGTAACTCTGGACGGTTTCCATTAAATTGCATGAAACTTGAGGAGCACGTTCAGCACAAGGTTCTGAGGGAGTCAGCAAAGTTTGGGGTGTGGTTCTGAATAAGGGGCAGAGTTAAGTTCAAATTGCTTTTTCGAAAGGAAGCGGAAGTCCAATCAAGCTGAAGTTTGGTTTGCTGCATTGTTCTGGATGTTTATTAATGACCAGGTTACTTCAAAAACAGCTTTCAGAAGGAATTATTGGCATTTTGGCTCAATATGGTCTTTTTATTGCTTTGTATTGTCTTGATGTAACTTGGCAAGACCTGGCCACTGGGGGAGATATTTGTGGAGACTGCTCGGACCCCACAGATTGCTGCTTGCAGCTGTATTTTTTATTGTTATTGATGAAAACAGTTTGAAAGGATTAGAATGAACTTCTGAAGGCTTGGAATCTTCACTTCTCCCCTTTCCACTATATAATAGACGAATGCTCAGAGGTCACCAATTCAGGATTGGCTTGTATTTAGTTTTTCTTGTCATCAATGGAATAATGACTGACTGGAACTTCTAAAGATTTTTCAAAACTATGTGCAGCCTGTTCATCAAACAAGTGAAACAGCATAGAAAACAGGAAATACTACTAAGTGAATTGGCATTTTGTCTATTTGAATAAAATGGAAGCACAACTGGAGAGAATTAAAATCAAATGAGGAGGACCTACGACCTTTGCACCTCTCCTCAAACACGTTCCTCTCTCACAGCAGCATAGTTAAAGCTCCTGCCAGTTTCTGCTCTGTTATATATCACCACTGGCCAGTTTCTGTGGAGGCGCACTACATGTGGCCTGACTTTTCCAGACTTCTCTGCCAGCTAGTTCTGAAGTTCCTTTTCCGATCTTTTAAAGGTTTTGGAAACCTTCTGGAGATGTTTGTTCTCTGGAACTGAAATAATCTGCAATTACCAGAATTAAACATGCAACATATATAGAGAAATAAAGTATTAAAATATTGGGGGGGTTTGGGGTGGTGGGATGGGGGGTGATAAATGCTGATTTTTTTTTTTTTACAGATTCAGTACAAAATGTTCTCATGAAAATGTCAAAGCACAGTCTGTGATTAGGTGAACTCAGCTCTGAAACATTTGAACAGTTTCTTGGCCCTTTTTCTGCAATGTCTGAAATGTTGAATTCTTCTGTTTTCGCCGAAGCAAAACATCAAGACAGTTTTTCTC
Organism: Cranoglanis bouderius; assembly: GCA_023630585.1. Taxonomy (NCBI): domain Eukaryota; kingdom Metazoa; phylum Chordata; class Actinopteri; order Siluriformes; family Cranoglanididae; genus Cranoglanis; species Cranoglanis bouderius. The sequence goes on from CM042539.1 coordinate 25,408,040, forward strand.
CAAAATGATTGCCGTATTGATGCAAACATCAGTTTACGAAAACCCGTCCTTGCCCAAAATGTGTACATGCATGAGCAGCTGAGTAAACACGCCATATATGTTTATATCCATTAGTATACACTGTTATCTATACTAAAGTCCAAGAATCCTGAATGCAGATGTATGATAGTTTTCTAACAGTTCGAACATTTAAACATACTCAAGCATTTAAGAGTATATCAATATTTTTTAACTGATGAAAAGAGCTTACCACATATTCATCATGCCCGACTCTACATGACTGGGTAGTTTGCTAATCATAACCAAAAGTCATAAGTCATAATCATAAGTCATAATCAACCGTAAGGAAAATATTCTGCTAACTCAGACAAACCTTGCTGCTTAGCTAATGTTTAGTAACCCTTTTGGGATAAATGCTAGATACATTAGCAGTGAAAACAAAACTTAACCAACTAGTTTATTTAGTAAGCCAATTTACAAGCATAACAAGCTATTTTACCAAATGCACCATACTTCTTTAGAGTTTATGGCAAAATTTAAAGGTTGATATTTCATTTTACAGTATGTGGAAGCAAAAATGAGCTACCTCATCCTGTATGAATTGGTAAAAAAAAAAAAAAAAAAAATAGGGAAAAAAGAGAAAAAAGGTGTCATTTGAGATTTGTAATAAGTGCGGTGGAGCTTGAAAGGTTGTGAACCCATAAATATGAGCTAAAACATCATCAGATCTTCACACACATCCTAAAAGTAGATAAAGAAAACAAATTACACCAAAATATTATACTTGGTCATTTATTTATTGAGGAAAATGATCCGATGTTACATATCTGTGAGTGGCAAAAGTATGTGAACCTCAAGGATTAGCAGTTAATTTAAAGGTGAAATTAGAGTCAGGTGTTTTCAATCAATGGGATGACAACCAGGTGTGAGTGAGCGCCTGAGTTTTTTTTTTCTTGGTGATTTCCTTGAGTAAGAGTGCAAATATTCAGTTTCAGTCATTTCAGTAACACTTGAATAAAGTACAAATTGTACTAATATTGCTTAAGCACAGTAACACAAGAAATGCACATGGCAAGTTATCAATAGAGATACTACACAAATGCTTTTTCTTTTCTGATATTGATACTGAAGTACTGAGTATCAGCCAGTATCGATGTGTGTGTGTGTGTGTGTGTGTGTGTGTGTGTGTGTGTGCGTATGTGTGTGTGTATATATATATATATATATATATATATATATATATATACAGGTGCATCTCAATAAATTAGAATGTCGTGAAAAAGTTCATTTATTTCAGTAATTCAACTCAAATTGTGAAACTCGTGTATTAAATAAATTCAATGCACACAGACTGAAGTAGTTTAAGTCTTTGGTTCTTTTAATTGTGATGATTTTGGTTTACATTTAACAAAAACCCACCAATTCACTATCTCAACAAATTAGAATATGGTGACATGCCAATCAGCTAATCAACTCAAAACACCTGCAAAGGTTTCCTGAGCCTTCAAAATGGTCTCTCAGTTTGGTTCACTAGGTAAGCCACAAACATTCATTGCCAAAGAAGCTGGCTGTTCACAGAGTGCTGTATCCAAGCATGTTAACAGAAAGTTGAGTGGAAGGAAAAAGTGTGGAAGAAAAGATGCACAACCAACTGAGAGAACCGCAGCCTTATGAGGATTGTCAAGCAAAATCGATTCAAGAATTTGAGTGAACTTCACAAGGAATGGACTGAGGCTGGGGTCAAGGCATCAAGAGCCACCACACACAGACGTGTCAAGGAATTTGGCTACAGTTGTCGTATTCCTCTTGTTAAGCCACTCCTGAACCACAGACAACGTCAGAGGCGTCTTACCTGGGCTAAGGAGAAGAAGAACTGGACTGTTGCCCAGTGGTCCAAAGTCCTCTTTTCAGATGAGAGCAAGTTTTGTATTTCATTTGGAAACCAAGGTCCTAGAGTCTGGAGGAAGGGTGGAGAAGCTCATAGCCCAAGTTGCTTGAAGTCCAGTGTTAAGTTTCCACAGTCTGTGATGATTTGGGGTGCAATGTCATCTGCTGGTGTTGGTCCATTGTGTTTTTTGAAAACCAAAGTCACTGCATCCATATACCAAGAAATTTTGGAGCACTTCATGCTTCCTTCTGCTGACCAGCTTTTTGAAGATGCTGATTTCATTTTCCAGCAGGATTTGGCACCTGCCCACACTGCCAAAAGCACCAAAAGTTGGTTAAATGACCATGGTGTTGGTGTGCTTGACTGGCCAGCAAACTCACCACACCTGAACCCGATAGAGAATCTATGGGGTATTGTCAAGAGGAAAATGAGAAACAGGAGACCAAAAAATGCAGATGAGCTGAAGGCCACTGTCAAAGAAACCTGGGCTTCCATACCACCGTGCCACAAACTGATCACCTCCATGCCGCGCTGAATTGAGGCAGTAATTAAAGCAAAACGAGCCCCTACCAAGTATTGAGTACATGTACAGTAAATGAACATACTTTCCAGAAGGCCAACAATTCACTAAAAATGTTTTTTTATTGGTCTTATGAAGTATTCTAATTTGTTGAGATAGTGAATTGGTGGGTTTTTGTTAAATGTGAGCCAAAATCATCACAATTAAAAGAACCAAAGACTTAAACTACTTCAGTCTGTGTGCACTGAATTTCTTTAATACACGAGTTTCACAATTTGAGTTGAATTACTGAAATAAATGAACTTTTCCACGACATTCTAATTTATTGAGATGCACCTGTATATATATATATATATATATATATATATATATATATATATATATATATATATATATATATATATATATATATATATATTTTTTTTTTTTTTTTATCCCAGGGAACTCAAGTTCAAGTTCAAGTTCAGTTTATTTGTATAGCGCTTTTAACAATGGACATTGTCCCAAAGCAGCTTTACAGAAATATATAAATTCAGGACATAGATTTTAAATTTATGAATTTATCCCCAATGAGCAAGCCAGAGGCGACGGTGGCGAGGAAAAACCCCCTGAGACGATATGAGGAAGAAACCTTGAGAGGAACCAGACTCAAAAGGGAACCCATCCTCATCTGGGCGACACCAGATAGTGCAATTATAAATAAATAAATCCCTTCTATAAATGTACCAATACTACATAGTCAAATAACAGTTGTGAAACCATGAAAATTCATTACAGTTTTTATGTGAAGTCTGTTTTGTTGAACTTCACCACTGTTCACTGATGGAGACTTGAGTGCCAAACTGTTTGTGGCAATTGCAGTCCTAGCCATCATAGCATAACTGTTCATATGAGTTGAGGTCCAAAGCCATCTTTATGGTTTTTAAGTGGTACCATCCTCAGAAATCTCAATGATCTTTAGGCTGCACTGTGTGGGGCCATCCTCAGCAGCAGCATGTTACTTCCAATTGATGAGATCTCCAACCAGAAGCAGGGCACCAGGATGGATCAGGCAGGTCCAGAGAGCAGAAGGGGTCGGGATCACTGGCATCTCAGGAGTATCATGTGTAGCTCGACAGAAGGGGAGAGGGAGAGAGAGAGAGAGAGAGAGAATTAGGTATGCTTATTGTCTCATAATGGTTAAGGACAATGTACTTTGCGTGAGTGAAAGCGGGTACTCCGGCAAGACTAGCTATGACATCAGGGCACAAGGCAGGGGACACCATGGACAGGGTGCCAACCCATCGCAGAGCACAATTGCACACACCCATTGACACACTACGGACAATTTAGAGATGGCAATCAGCCTACAACGCATGTCTTTGGACTGGGGGAGGAAACCGGAGTACCTGGAGGAAACACCCAAAGCACAGGGAGAACATGCAAACTCTGTGTACACAGGGCAGAGGCGGGAATCGAACCCCCAACCCCGGAGGTGCGAGGCAAACGTGCTAACCAGCGTGCCCCCACACTGAAAATATAATAAATGTAATAAAATATAAAGTATAAATATAATAAAGGCAATCCTAACAAAAAAACAAAACAAAACAGCCAAGTCTCTTTATATGTGAACGTTTCCAGTTCCAGTCTTTGCCAGTTGTTACAGGATCCAACTCAATTTTTTTTCTCTGATATCCGATACACCATTTTTTGCTGGTATCAGCCTGATACTGTCTGTCTATCTATCTGTCTGTCTATCTTTTTTTCCATTTATATATGTGTAATTCTAATTGTACATCATTTTTAACATAATAACAAACACGCAGAGTTTAAGCTCAAATCTGATCATACGGACATTTTATAAATGAGCCACCAGCTGCAAAAAACAATTAATTAAAAAGATACTTTTTTATTGGTTATTTAAGAATACATCATTCAGAACTGATGTAAACACTTTTCTCAGTTTGAACAATATGATTTATTGGTTTTTCTTCACTGAAGAAATAAAAACAGTCATTGCTGGAGGAGCTCAGACTTTTGAACAGTTAAGTGGAATGAGAAGGTGTGTATATAAGCAAAGTGTGTGTTTGTGTGCGTGTTTGTTTGTTTGTGTGTGTGTGTGTGTGTGTCTCTGTGTGTGCGCGCCTTCCAGTTCCACTGCGATGCACAGATGACAGCAAGGTTGTTGCTATAGATTAGAAGATGAGTCAGCAGCCGTCTGTGTTCTCTGTGTGTGTGTGTGTGTGTGTGTGTGTGTGTGTGTGTGTGCGTGTGCGCGTGTGCGTGTGTGTGTGTCAGAGAGATGTGCCTATAGCCCCGTTGCCATCCCTCAGTTCCACTCCAGTGCCGCAGGAAATGTACCCTGATATTAGCTATTAAAGAGCAGATTGTCAAGGGAGCCACGCCAGCTCTGACAGCTGTACAATACAGAGAGAGAGAGAGAGAGAGAGAGAGAGAGAGAGAGAGATGGGGAATAATGAGAAAGATAGAGAAAGGTTTCAATTGAGAGCGAGAGAAGACGTGAGAGGCAACTTTCAGCTTGTTCAGTCATCAGCACCAGTGAAGCTGACATCTCTCCCAAGCAGCCACACACCCAAGCACCAAGCACTGGATTGGAAAAAACCCTTACACACACACACACACACACACACACACACACACACACACACACACACACAAACAGCTTGGCAAAAAACTGATGACAACGCTGCAAACAATGTCCAGTTTGCACCCAGAAAATGACATGTTCTCCTCCAGACACTCGCTTTAAACAAACATCTTCTGAATTCTGCATCTTTTTTGTGTTGAAATTTCTAGAAATTAGGATATTATTGACCCATTTGGAGACATTTGTTATTAAGCAGGACTTGAATCGGACCATGAAAAGACATCAGTGAGTTGTAAGTGGGTCCTAGTGCCACCTTGATCTTGCGCCTTAATATACTCTACATCCCTGTTCAGTCCATATTAATGTTACAATTATGTCGAAAATTTCATTTACACAATTTCTCGTTTATCCTCAAATGTAGCTGGTCAACCAAGACATGTTTGGGGTCGGAAATTTGCTTCTTCGCATCTTGGTTCAGCATGACAGAGTTAAAAACAGCCTCATTCATAGCTTCAGCCTTTCTTCTTCAGCAAATAGGAAGACTCGGATAGGAGGCATGGCCTAAAGTTCGAAAAAATTATTCAGATGGTTATATAGTTTCTTTTTTTTTTTTAAATACTTATTACTGAGTGTGTTTTAAGGCAGGTTGGTGATGCACAGTGTAGAACTGGAGTCTATGAGCTGGCAGTAGATATATTCCTCCCGTAGCTCTGGTGCAAATTTCAGAAACCAGACATGTCTTGGCTGACGATTTGGTGTTGAAACTCTACAGTTTATTCGACAGCTAAAATTTGACATCTTGTAGTTAAACAACTGCTAGTGCTCTTTTATTCCTCCAAAGATGTACATCTGCTAAACATTTTAGACAAATAAATATCAGATAGATAGCAGTGGTGATGGGTTGGCGCCCCATCCAGGGTGTCCCCCGCCTTGTGCCCCGAGTCCCCTGGGATAGGCTCCAGGCTCCCCGCCACCCTGTAGAGGGCACGGTTGCTTAGTGGTTAGCAGGTTTGCCTCGCACCTCCAGAGTTGGGGGTTCAACTCTATGCCTCAGGGGTTTCCTCCAACGAAGAGAGGAAACCAGTACTCCACATTTGACTTGTTTATTAGAGGTTTAGACCTGGATATTGGATGATATTGTTTACTTCCTAGCAATAGATGTCCCAATGACCGAGGTCACCTTTAACGTTTAATCATCTTTAATCAGTATAAACTTTATCACAAATAATTTACTAAATAAGTATAGGGAATATGTCTGAACACTGTATGCTTGAATGTGTTTCTACTGGTATGCGGGATAAATGAATGAATGAATGGATGGATGGATGGATAGATTAATGAATGAATGAATTAATTAATTAATGGGGAATATATGTATTAACACACATGCTTGAATATGTTCCTGATGGCAGGTGGAAGAAAGAAGGAATAAATAAACAAGCAAGCAAACAATCAAACAAATGAATGAATAAATTAATAAAGCTATAAATTTATTAATTAATTAATGGGAAGATGTATGAACACATATGAACACTTGAATTTGTTTTTACTTTCAAGTGGAATGAATGAATTAATGAATGAATTAATTAATGTTGATCTGTATGAACACGCAAGCTTGAATATGTTCTCGAAGGCAGGTGGGCGTCTTTATCAGAAATTGAGGGAATGGAAAAGCAATAAAATCACCTATTTTTTGCACACTTATTGCAGAGGAAGCAAGACTTCCTGGGACTGACTTCACGGCAGCACATATTGGGCCCTAATCATTTTAATTAAAGGTATTAATCCAGCATCACGGAGGAAACATAATCAGAACTCGAGAGAATTGTGGAGTACTCCGCATACTAACGAGGATGGAGAAGACTTTAATATGACGTACTGTAATTAAAGCAATGAGACTGGCAGCTTGCTCTTTTTACAGAAAGGACAGTGAGGATAAAGTTGTAAATGAAGCAGGTCAGAGGACCGGTGTGTCTCGCTGTCTCATTCAGCTCCGTCCTTCATCCTGTGTGTGTGTGTGTGTGTGTGTGTGTGTGTGTGTGTGTGTGTGTGTGTGTGTGTGTGTGTGTGTGTGTTCTGGAGATGACTGGGAGATTGATCACAGTCATTATGGACATTAATGAGGAGGAGCGAGTTCTTTCACTCTCTCATTCTCCTTTTCTCTTCTGTTCTGTGCTGTTTCAGGTCAGTGTGGATCTGCGGATTATAGATTAGCGTCAGAGTGACAGAGAATCAAAGTTGCCCTCGTCCTCGCAGCACAGCCCTTAATCACTTGTTTTCAAAGGCAGAATGGCTCGCTAATTGATTTATAGAGGAAGCTTGCTCACGTAGAGCCAGTCTTATGCAAGAACACCTGCAATTGCACTTTTCTTTTCAGCTAGCCGGGTCAGTCTGTGTCAGTCTGTCTTCTGTGGACGTGTGGATGCTGTAGATAATTGGGCTAAATTAAGGACTGAACATTTATGTAACACTGCTTTCTTTAAAACATGAAAATTTTTCAAACATTAAGGCTGAGATTATTAAACAGCGAAAGTGTGAACAAGCCTCTTAGTTATGTCTGAACAGTTACAGATACTTCGCATACACTGGGTTCCCCAGTTTGATCCTGAGCTTGAGTCTGCATGAAGTTTCCTTCCATGTTCTCCCCATGTCCATGTGGGTTTCCTCCCTCTCCTTTGGTTTCCATCCACCTCCCAAAAACCTGACTAGAACTACTATGTTTGCATGAGTTTCCACAGCAGTTCTTAGCCAAGTTCTTCTAGCATTTTTAGAGTTCCAGGTTTCATTGTTTTCTAATTTACCTAGTTCCTTTAAGATGTGAGCAGTGGTAGCTCAGTGGTTAAGATGTCCGGTTAAGATCAGATGGTCATGAGTTCAAACCCCAGCACTGCCCAGATGCTTCTGTTGGGCCCCTGAGCAAGGCCCTTAATGCTCAGATGTATAAATAAGATAAATGTAAGTCATGCTGGATAAGGGTGTCTGCCAAATGCCGCAGATGTACGATACTCTTAGTTCTAGTTTTTAAGCTTCCAAGTTGCTTTTGACTTCTGTCTCCATTTCAGATTTACAGTTCCGGTCCTTTCTTTGACCCCTGTAGAAGCTTGACTATAATTCACAGATAAGCCTCACTAAAAAGATGAGATATGTGAAATGCTGATGGAAAAAAAGAGGAGCAACAGTTGGCTTAGATTGAAATTCCAACATTTACTGCTTAAATTAAAACAAAATACGCAAGAAAACAAATGACAGAAAGTCAAATATTTATTTAAAGGATAGTTAAACAAAAATCTTCCAAACCAAAAAATAAAAAGAAATACATCAAAAGCTTTATGTGTCATAAAAACAAAAAAAGAGCTGCATAACTACATAATACAAAAGACAATAAAACAGGAACCAGGGAAATACTAGGCAAGCCTAGTGTTGCTGGACCAAGGTACCCTGATCAGACATTCAAGGAGTCATTCATATCAACCATTAAAAAAATTGTGGAACAGTGGAATTTGAAAAACATCGGAGGCACAAAGCATCTTTTGCCCAATGTCTGTCTCCATTATGGCTACTCGATTGTTCAGTCAGCTGACTGCTTATGGTAAGAACTGCTGGCCAATTCAAGCACATTTGTTGAAGTATGGAATACATAAAACACTATGTGGTATCAGAGTTAAGCTCTTCTTCTTTGAGTTAATTAATTTAGATTGCTGGTCTATGCTTTAAGTGTATACCACCACCAGTTGTACAAAGCATTATGTTCTGATGTTGGGATCCAGGGCATTCCATGATATCAAAGGTCAGGAAAGGTTGACCTGCTCTCAGATGGTGATCTGTCCTGCCAGCAAAACAGTGTCTGGCAATACTAGCACATCTCATCTGCCTCATCTCGAGCCATTTGAGAAGGCATTATGAGAAGCAAAGCAAATGAAAGTGTGGCCTGTTTCTTGCACTGACCTAAGTGGTTTTTAAGGTTTTAAAGATTAGACCTTGTTCCCCCTGACCTCATTAAGTAAAAATGAATTGAATCGCCCTCAACCTTTTAAGTTCTGCTGCTCATAGGAATGAAAATGAATTGACAACACTGTAAAAGTACAGAACCTATATTTCCTTCATTCCTAAAATGCTGAATTAAGCAATGGAAAGTTTCTAAAAGCATTGCTGACACGATTTCTTTTAACCTGCCATTATTTTGACACTTTAATACCAAGTGCCTACCGTGTGCCCATCAACAATAAGGAGTGTAATAGTGCTGTACTCTCTCCTGTAACCCCATCCCAGCATAGCTGAGCCTGCAGTGTGCTGTGAGTGTATGCTTGTTTTATCTGCATCCCCTGGCATTGATGAAAGAGCTCCATCAGCTGTTCCCACTCAAATCTTATTCTTCATCAGGAAACAAGGTCACAGAGCTGATGGAGGAGAATCATGTTTTTACTGAGATCTCTCAAGCTTCCTGGATGTGACTCTTACGTGACTCTTGTCCAGCTAATCACCTGTGGCTGAGGTAGTGCTACTAACTGGGCCATGGGAACACTCGAGATTAGTGATGCATTGTCTGAGATTGATTTATCCTTCTTACAGTAGTATACTCTTTTGGGTGAACAAGTGGTGCATGCGTGACATGGACAAGGACAATATTTTTTATTGGTTTGTAGAAAAAATACATGATTTTCATCCTTCCCCCGAGCAAGACATGTTAGTTGTCCAAAGTTTTTTAGTTTTGCACTTGAGCAACAAAGATTAAAAGTAAGGCTACCAGTTCAGCCAGTTTGTGTAGCAGTTCACTAATGTTACCACATTTCACAAGCTATAAAGGAAGATAAAATTCATGTAGTGAGTCAAAATGATTTGATTCTTTTGGTTCAAATGTCCACCATTGCAAGAGGCTATATGTTAGTCTCTCTTCTATCCATATACAGATGCTGATATTTTTTCGTAATATGATGAATAAGGATGAGCAACCACGCACTGCTTCTTTTAAAGACCACACAGCAGAGCTGAAAGATAAATAAGAGAGCCACTTAATGGCTCGCCAAAATAGAAAGACATAATTCAGTATCGATTGAGTCCTGAGATGGAGAGAGTGGATGCAGCCTCTGTGTTATGTCTGCACAAAAAGCGCAGGGTCTCATGAGATATCGATCACTGCTACACTGCCAAGCCCCTGGACCTCATTCTGAGAGAAAGGAACCAACGGCAGTTTATCTTGGCTGTAATTAATTTCACTGTCAGCCTCATTAGGTTATATTGACGGCCGACGCCATCGAGCTTGATATTTGACACGACCGTTTTCAGAGCAGTGGCTCTGTGACTGATTGTCTCACAATCAAGAAGAAGGCAAGGAGAAGTGTAAAGATATAACTTAAATGATAATGGAGGGGGCATGGTGGCTTAGTGGTTAGCACGTTTGCCTCGCACCTTTGGGGTTGGGAGCTTTCCCCATGCCTCGGGGCCTCCTCTTGGCATTCCGCCCAGCCCCCCAATCCAAAGACATACATTGTAAGCTGATTGGCATTTCCAAATTGATGAGTTGGTACCCCATCCAGGGTGTCCCCCAGATTGTGCCCCAGGTTCCCTGGGATAGGCTTCAGGCTCCCCTGCGATACTGTGTAGGATAAGCAGTATAGAAAATGGATGGGTGGATGGATGATAATGTGGGAAAACCTGTTAATGAAATATTAGACTTTACTGAAGGTGATTAGAATAAACTGGCCAGCTGTTTGACCTAGGCCAAGCCACGTCCAGCCTTAAGTCAGACAAAGTCTTTTAGGTCCCAACCTTGGGAATCCGCAGCTGTCTAAGGTTTCACCCAATTAATAAGAATATTTATTTATATATTTATCCTATCACCCAATAATGGAAACAAGGCCATTAAAGGTTCATGTGTAATAGACCTTATGCATTCCATAATCAGAAATTTGTTCTCTACATTAGAACAGTTTCAGTGTTGTTGAAGAGGTCAGACTATTGTGTGTCCCAGCATCAGTTAAAAGCATTTGTAATTTGCTGTAGCCAGAGGCAGCAATCTCAGACACATTATGCAAAAACTCCCTCAACAGTAGCTGTGTCAGAGGTTTACTTTCTGTTAAAATCAACCATATTAACATTTGGTTAATTTACTGAGTTCAGCTTTTAGCCTGATAGCCTGAAGATTTCTAAAGGGAATGGATTCGTAAAACTTGCAAAGTGAAATGGACGTCTATCTCACCCAAAATAATTTCCCTAAAAAATCTGCTTAAATCTTTATATAATCATTTAAAATGACATCATGGAGCTACATAGTCTCATTTTTATTTATCTACTATGACTGTCTGAATAGCTTCCAGCTTTTCTGTACAATTCTGTCTTCAGTCTTATAGATCCAGTGAAAAACTAATTGATTAAATAATGGACACAAAATCTTTTGGGTAATCAAGTGCATTTGGGAGGTGCAAAGGGAAAGTAAGGTATAATATGTCATAAGTAAAGGCAGGACGCAAGTCTGCAAAAACACTGACAGTGTTTGCTTTGTTAAGTTGAAATCCGAAAATCATAGTCATAGTTAAGTCCACAGTAGTGTTCAATACACAGGCAAACAGCTTCAAACAAGAGTAAAATGTCTTGAAATAGGTTTAATAATCGGATAATTTTTTTTTGTAGTCTTATAATAGGAAATACGACATAAATGTGACTATATTCAAGATATTTTCACTTGGTAAGATGTCAGTTTTTGTAGTGTAGAAAATAAGTCACTAGGTATTCATGAATGCATGATAAGACTTCGTGATCAGACCAAGAATCAGCAGGGTATAAATAGACAAACTAATCAAGAACTAAACACAGAACAGGTGATCACAATCGGGTAACACAACAATGGCAGGACAAGGATGGGGACAGGACTAGAACAGAACCAAAACAACATGGTAATGTAAACAAAAGCACATGATGTGAACCCAAACAAAACAACATGGTAATGTAAACAAAAGCACATGATGTGAACCCAAACAAAACAACATGGTAATGTAAACAAAAGCACATGATGTGAACTCAAACAAAACAACGTGGTAATGTAAACAAAAGCACATGATGTGAACCCAAGCAAAACTACAGGAAAGCAGTACTTATCAAACTCTGGCATAAGGTCAGTTCACTGACCAAATGTATTATTTACCCAAAATTGTAAATTAAAATGCAGAATAATAAAACCTAAAAATAGCAGCATAATAAAATAAAGTCCTAAATGCGCAAGGATGCAAAACATTGGATACATGCATCAATTATTAAACACCTCATAAACAATTTTCATACACCTTGGCCAATTTGAATCCTTATAGTTATAAAAAAATATTAAAAAATATAAAAAAATGAGTGAATTTATAACAGGTCGGCTGGAAGAGTAACCAGATGAGGGCTCACGTTTGATTCCAACTCACCGGTCACTACTGTGTAATAATTTGTGAGCTTTGCTAAATGAACCCGAATGTCTCTGTTCACATTTCATGAGTTGGATGCAATGTGACTTGGAAATATGCTAAAATAACAAAATAACAAATGTTGGGTTTCACCCACTCTCATGGGAAGGGGTAGGAACCTCGGCTGTGGTGCTGCTTGCACGCCCAGCTGTGCACAGCTGTGTTCACGCTGTGACCATGTGTTAACATCCCAATGGTTTCAGGGTTGTAAACAATAATGAGAACAGTTCAGGGCAGCTCATGTACACTGAAACAGATACTTACACCACTACACCAGTGGATATATAGCAGTGGTAATGACACAGCATCAATAGATCAACAGTACACCACCCCACCGTTGATTATTTTCCTGTAATGATATGGCCCCAAGTGTTTGATCCCTTATTTAGTTTCCTATAACCGAAGTCTTCCAGTACCAATTAGAAAATGTTTGCAAAATGAATATATTACTTTATATCATGGAAATCTGGAACCATCCATGGTTCCTTGATGTTCAAGAGGATAACCTAGAACTTTTTCTCCATCCCATTTTCAGAAGCCATTCCTGATCCATTACACGCAGTAGTTCCTCCACCTCCAGCCAAGTGTGGCTCCAGTGTGGCCTCCTCCGAGGCCGAGTTTACCTCAACAGAAGGACAGAGTCCAGACGTCACTCCTGGAGCAGCCCAGGACCCCGAAGCCGAGAAGGAGACGGAGGAGGCGAAAGCTTTGCGTCTTCTTTACTGCTCACTTTGCAAAGTCGCTGTCAACTCAGCATCCCAGCTTGAAGCTCACAATAGCGGTGAGAGAGAGTGCTTTATCCACTTTCCATCACAAAGGTCATGCTGTAAAGTGTCTCTGATTCATAGCAAATCGAGTTGGTGTGAAAAGAAATCTTGGACATAAACAGAAAGTGGTGTGCAGGTGATGCAAACTATCCTGTACTAAAAGAGTTTTTTTTTTTTTTTTTTTTTTTTTAAATGTGTGGTTTACTTTCATAGTTTCTTTCACAAAGCATTTTTGTCTGAAAGGTATCTGATTATTTTGGATTAAAAGCGGTGAAATGATGGTGATTATGAGATTTCCTCAGTGCATTATGACATGAAGACAATAATGTAAAAAGCAAAGCACAAAACATATTCCATCTCAATATTCTCCAGACTATTGCTAAGGCGATAAGCAGGATAATCTGTAAAGACAAACAGCTACAATCCGCACTAGAATGGAGTCATCTACTAGAAATATTTGACCATAAAATGAACACTCAGCAGCTGTCTCTGCACATCTTTATAGTATTAAATCACCAATGAGATTTCACCACCTAACAGTAGCATCTGAGCACAACAGCACGACTGATAGAACCACATTGCAGCAAAATACATAGTCGGAGTCCCAATACGTAAGAAATGTCTTTCCCAAAATTGAGAGATGATTCTTCTATGACTTCTTTATGATGCTGAAGTGTTCCATGTAACAGAATGGTGCTGTTTTTGGATTTGCTCCTCAGGCACCAAGCACAAGACCATGCTGGAAGCGCGGAATGGTAATGGCTCAATCAAGTCCTTCCCCAGGCCAGGGGTGAAAAACAAGCTAGTGTCACCTAGTGCTGCATCGACGGGCTTGCAGAACAAGATATTCCACTGTGAAACATGTGACGTGCATGTCAACTCTGAGACACAGCTCAAACAGGTCAGAAGATAAGTGTAATGTAATAAATGTAATGGAAATAAATGTAATGGAAATAAATAAATTGGGGGGTGGGGGTGGGGGTTGCTCATTGGCTTAGTGGGTAACACGTTTGCCTCGGGTTGGGGATTCAAATCCCACCGCCGCCCTTGTGTGCGTGGAGCTTGCATGTTTCCTCTGGGTAATCCGGCTTCCTCCCCCAGTCCAAGGACATGCGTTGTAGGCTGATTGGCATTTCCAAAGTGTCCGTCATGTGTGAATGGGTGTGTGAGTGTGTGTGCAGTTGTGCCCTGTAATGGGTTGGTACCCTGTCCAGGGTGTCCCCCACCCTGTGCCCTGAGTTCCCTGGGATAGGCTCCAGGCTCTCTTGCCACCCTGTTTACGATAATTAGTACGGAAAATGGATGGATGGAAATAAATTAGAGAAGCTGAAAGAATTGATGTATTTATGAAGTGAGATAACCTACCACATCTATATGATTATTAATATGGATGTTGAAGGAATGAAAAGAAAGACGAAGAAAGATAGAAAGCCTTTATTTGTTACATATACATTACAGTAGAGCAAAATTCTATTCTTCGCATATCCCAGCTTGTTAGGAATTTGGGGTCAGAGTAGAGGGTCAGCCATGATACATCACTCTGGGAGCAGAGGGGGTTAAGGGCCTTGCTCAAGGGTCCAACAGCGACAGCTTGGCAGAGCAGGTGCTTGAACCCTTGACCTTCTGATCAGTAACCCAGAGCAAGTTGTGCACAGGCGCCACAAGCCCACTGTAGCTAACTAATTGCTTCAAATGGCATTAGTAAGATACATGATCTAATGATTTAGTGATGATCTAATCCATATTTACAAAGTTTCAAGTCTAATGCCATCTCGCATCGAAAGATAAGTAAAGAATAAAACACTTGGGGGGCATGCTGTTATGGGGAAAAAAAATCAACAATAGGGTGGTGTAACAGAATTACTGTTACCACCCTAAACAGCACATCCTGAAGTAATTTATTAATGAATGACTTCATAATTTTTAACCATTTATAGTTACATTTAATATCTGCAAAATTGTAATCACTTACGTTATAGCAGCTATAAACAGACAATTCCTCACCAACCACTTTTTTACTTTCTCTTTAAAAAAAAATTGCTGACTGTGACAAAGCCCTGACACTGGAGTCTCCTTCCATAAACGTTAAATGTCTACTTACAGAAAACTTCACCATATCAGTGATTTCTACTTTTAATAACAACACAACAAATCTATTTATTATATGAATTTGCACTATTATATTTGCACTATTGCTGCAGCATCAAGGTGTGTCACATCACCTTGACATGTATTATGTTTAAACATAGCTACCATACCAAAGGAGTAAGGTGTACTTGTCTGAAATCTGCTTGTCCCATGTTCCTGCGATACTCATTTGCCCCACCTTTTATACAATAAGTCACTGTGTCCTAAACCATATTAGCAAATCTGCTTGACATTTCTGAGGAACTGGATGCGGTTTCTTGGCATATAGCATGTTTACAGAATAGATTTACGATGAAACAGACTTCCATTGCTTAGCTACGTAGCTACATTAGCTAAGATGGTAGCTCCAATGCAAATGTCAGACACTACAACCATGACTGATTGACTGAAATTGTGTTATTTCTGTTCAGGTTGAAACTTCTAACCCAGTAACTATGTGTATCTCTTCTTTCAGCATATCAGCAGCCGGCGCCATAAAGACAGAGCAGCAGGAAAACCGGCTAAGCCCAAGTACAGCCCCTACACCAAGACCCCAAAAGGACAGACCAAACAGCAAACAGGAAATACAGTAAGAGTCCAACAGCGAACTATGCATACAGCTAAGATAACGGACGATAAACAGAAAATGTTTTTATTTAACAATGGGCCATATTTATTAATGTGTCACTGCAATTGGGCATTTTGTTGGAATTTCTATCCTGGTGGGCAGAGTCTCTTTCAGGATGACCCACCCCCATCCACAGGGCCTGAGGGCTCACTGACGATTAAAATTATGTAAATCATATGCTATGGCCTTCACACTGACCAACTATCTCAATTGATCTCAACTCAATTGAACATCATTGGGAGATTCTGGAGCGACGTGTTAGACACGTTCTCCACCATCATCATCAAAACACCAACTAAAAGAATGTTTTTTGGAAAAAATATTGCTCCATCCCTTGCATATTTCCAGAGACTTGTAGAATGAGTGCCAATGCACAGCTGTTCTTGTAATGGCCTAACACCTTACTAACACACTTTAGGTTGGATTTTCTTTTAATTTTTCACATATCTGTACCTTTCTAATGCAGTTTTCTTTTGGAAAATACTGAGTGGAGATTATTGGAATGAATTAACTGTTCTGATTTATCAGCTCTAATTGTAGATAGTGACTGTTATGAGATTTTGTTATTTTTGGCAAACACATGGCTAAAACATTGCTAGCTACAGAGGCAGACTTTTCAAACAGCCATAATTTATATTAAATAACCGATGAAACTATTTTGCCAACATATCACCTGCCAAGTCCCATTAACATTAATTTATTGGAAGAAATTAAACATGAGTTGGAGCCCCAAACCAAAAGGAGCGCTTGGCCATCCGTTGCTTTCTGGCCTCAGGTTCTTTCCAGTGTACTGTGTTCTCAGCTGCTAACACTCTGCCACACTGACTGTATTTCTGCACGGAGTTTAGAAAACATACAGTTCCCCAATGACCAGGATGCGCATAACGAAATTAACTATGGATTTTTTCAGCATAGTTTCCAAATGGACTCGGACTTCAGTTAATCCCACCAGCAGTAGAGATCCAAAAAAGTCCCAATAACAAACACTGTGGCTATAATAAATGGATGTTCCTGTTTATTTGCTGACAGGAAGACATGCACAAAACAGCACTTAGGTTAATAAACAGGTTTAATGTTTCACTGACCGTATGTTTTTTAGGTGGGATGCACCTGTGTTTATTTGAATGAATGTGGTTAGAATTATCTGCTAATTTGTCCAGCACAAACGACCACCAATATGGCTGGAATGATCGCTTTTTTTAGTAAATATGGCCTCATATATTTGAACATTTAAATATTTAAGTATCGCTAGATTTGGTGACCCTTTGGTGAGCAGGGTCAGTCGATTCACGACTGTGTATAAGCCTGACTAAGTTGCACTTGCACGAGCTGATGTTCACAACGACCAATCACTGACCACCATTGTTCACAACGACCAATCACCATCATTCGCAATCACTGATCAAATTGGTTCCCAATGACCAATCACTGCTCACTGATTCCCATTGTTCCCAGGGACCAATCACTAATCCACATTGTTTTCAGTGACCAACCACTGATTACCGTCATTCCAAATCACTGATTAAAATTGTTTCCCAACGACCAATCACTGATTACTGTTGTTCCCAATGTCCAATCTTTGATCACCATTGTTCTCAACAACCAATGACTCCTCACCGTTTTTCCCAACGACCAATCACTGATCAACATTGTTCGTCCCACCCACACAATTCTTTGTTCTTTGTTTTAAACGCTATTCTCGGTGATATTTTGACACTAATAAAAGTCAGTTATTCCATCCGTAATTGTTTCCTTCATGTCTGTTTCACTTTGATAGAAATGTAAGTATTTTGTAAATACTTAAATAGTTTCTGGTGCCATGACCAAAGACAACTTCTTTCTATTAGAAATGTCATCTATTTTTTTACTCTGATAAATCTTTGTTCTAAGTGTCTTCCTAAAATCTTCCTTCATGTAGCATGTTTTCATATGCAAATGATCATGACGGCTGCTAGGACGACTTGCATTAGGTACTTTCCCCTGAAAACACTTATAGTAAAGACAAACTGGTTAGTAAAGGAACTTGATTGTGTGCCACAGGGGCCAATTCTTGGACCATTTTAGTTATATCTTTTTACCCACACTCTTGCATTATTTTGAACAAAAACAAGTATGGATGACTTAAACTTAACTACAGGATATTTTCTGACACTCTCTCCATCTCTGTCTCTCTACCCAGCCAGTGAAGCTGCCTCTGAGTAAGGACATGGGCCAGCCGCTGACCGCTGCAATAGTGCCCTCTCACTTGGCAGCCGTTGCCGCAGCAGCCGCCGCCTTCCCACTTCGCGCCAGCCATAACCAATCCCTTTTCCAGACTCAGTCTCTCCCCACAACACTTCTTCGGCCTGCACCTGGGCCTATTAGGACCAGCCATGCGCCGATACTGTTCGCTCCCTACTGACCTCCGAACTGTGACTTCAGATTAAGTCTGACACACCATCTCAGCGCAAATTTAATTGTGGTCCAGTCATGTGGATTATTGCCTTTTTTTTGTCCATCATCATACATGAATCCTGTATGGGTCTGATGTGTGATACTATACCGCAATAATTAAAAAGACAAACCAGGTAACTATGCATTGTCATCACCATATGACACACTGATTCTAAGCTCCAAATGGATTTAGGGATATATTGTTGGGGGTGTTTTTAGGTTTTTGGTCTTGGTCATTTCATTGCTTTTGAAAAAAAAAAAGATTTTTATGTATGAGAAGAGAGAGGTTAAAGTATGGGAAAATACGTTCTACTGTTCATCTGTTTGCACTTTAAGCCCTTCCTTCTGTGGATGTCTTCAGTGCTTTAGATCAGTAGAACGTGGTTTATTCCTTCCTGTATTTTGTTTTTTATTTGTGCGTACGTGCATTTGGTGTCGTGTGAATGGAAAATGGAGTGAAATGTGAATTACTGCTGATTTATTACCTATTAAGCAATGTGTGTGTGTATGTGTGTGTGTGTGTGTGTGTGTGTGCGTGTGTACACATTTGTACATCCCTTGAAGCTACCCATGCAAAAATCTACACACAAGGATGGTAAAGAGTAAAGTTCGTCTATCTCATCTAACAATGTGAAAAAAAAAGATTTCAAATAAAGTCTTACTTTGCTAACTTGTCTATACCAAAACAAATCCTTCTACAAATTCACACACACCATGTTTTGATTAACTTCACTGATGAATGATAGTTGGGGAAATATCCCCATGTGTCCTATTTCCATATAGTTATCTTTCTGTTTATTCTGGTGCATGAAATCCTGTTATTGAAAATGAGGAGCCAATAATTATTGAATCAATTCATCCTAATTTTGAACCATGAGAGAACAATAAACATGGATTTCATAATTCACCCCAAAACGATGCCAAGCATACCCTCTAAAAATCTGCCGCTCCTATCTGTCTCTGGAGCTTCAGTGAGTGTGAGCCTCATTTGTCAAAATCCCACAAGTCTCCAGGTGTTGAATGAATTGAGCTGTTCCCTCCATGGACCTACACTTGAACTCTCTCCCTTGTCTTGCGTAAATATCCCACTATGACTTATCCCTGCCTGAAGAAGACTGAGGGGAAAAGCTTCACTAGCACATGCTCCAAACCCAGCCGAGACATTAGTCTGGTGAGCAGATAGCAGGAGTTGCTGAATGGGATTGCTGGAGCCGTCGTGCAGCCATAACTTATTTTTGAATTAATAATGACCAACATCTGTATGTGGGACGGGCTCTTTTTTCGATCTGCTGTTCCAGGAAGCTGTCAGTGTGCACATACACATATGCACACTTTGCTGGTTGCATTCTAGCCAGCTGAGGAAGCAACATTTTAGATAAGCCAAATCGGGTTAAGTGCTCTGACCTCAGCTTTTTTTTTCAGGTATATCGAGCTTATATATTGGTTGCAGAAAAAAAATTAAATTTACACAATTCTCCAAATTCCCCCAAATATGCCAGCTAAGCCAAGTACTAGCCAAAGCACCTTCTTTGTTGATGTGAAAGAAAAAGCTTCTCACGCGATGCGCACACTTAACCATAACTATTCTACTGTCTATCTTGTACAGACTAACCACCCAATATTGTTATTAGTGATATCAATAATGCTTTGCAGCTTTGACTTCTGGAAAATTTATATGTAGTGCTTGAGCGACTAGACAGCTTTTAGACTGCTGTATGCAACCGATAAAGGAAAAATCCACCCTGAATGACTTGCATATTAATATTTATAATCCATATATGATCTTCAATTGTATAAAAAAAAATTCTAATCAAACTTTGAGTTGATGGGGTTCTTTTGTGTTTTTTAAAAACTATTTTTACAAACATAAGACAGTGATGCAGCAGCGCTTTAGTCCTTTAGTCTGTCCAGCTCTCTCATCTCCTCATCTGTACACTCAGCTTCCAAAGCCTCAAAGCTCATGCTAATACGGCCATCAGTGGCATCGCGTTCGTCATCTCATAAATTGCTAACTAGCCGAGCCGAGTCTCTCAGTGCTATCTAGAGCTGTATTGCATTCTGGAACGTCGAGTCCAACGCTTGCACCAATGTCTCCACTTCTTCTTATTGGATTTCTCATTATATGATGTTGAACATCACTGGAAAATGGTGAGTGAGAAAAGAAGTTCTTGCTAACACTGAAACCTGACCATTACCCCTAATGTTTGAGTTAGATTTTTTTTCCTACTATCAAACACTGTGATGTTAGCATGGCATACAACTGCTAACTTCTCACACGATTAGCGAAAATGCAGCACCAACCAACAAATCAGCACCAGAAACAATAAATGTCAGATATTTCAATATAAACATATTTAATGTGTTTCAGGGTGGAGTTTTCCATTAACATGTGACCAAAATGTGTAAAGATCATTTTGCCGGTTATGTAAAATTTAGAACTCATATGCTATTAATGATTTCTTACCTGTAGCTGCTAAACTGTTAGAAATGCAACTGAACAATGGAAAATTCCTCTAGCTTCTTTAATATTGATACTTACTTGAAAAGCTTTCTCAATGAGTCACCGTTCCAAGCTCAGCACTGAAAAATGACACACTCCAGTGCAAAGTCTTTGAGAGTGAATTGTGGTGTGTTTTCTCCCTACATTCCATACAACACATTGGCTTGAATCTCTGCCCCTTCTTTTCAAGAGTCTGAGAGAGAGGATGCAGGAAAAAAAATGGGGGGAAATATATAATGGAACTACACAGGGCGGCAGGAATTCCTCCCAGTGAATGTATGGATGGCAAATTCACACCTTCAGTCATTCTTGAGCTTCTGATCAAGAGGAATGTAGTTAGTAATTAGCATTCCATCACAGGAGGATTGTTTTTTTTCTTTGCTCATATTGCACTCTTTGTGCTATATAGCCTGGAGCTGTGAAAGCCTGCAGTGTGCAATGCATCACACGAATCTCCTGCAGGAAATGGAGCAATTTCATGGATCATGCTGACAGAGGGGTGCAGTCTCAATTTGACCCCCAGTTCTCTTGGGAGTGAGTTACTATCTGCTGAAGAAATGTGAATGACTTGATAATAAAGGTGACTCAATAGACTACAACACTTACACAGTTTGGAAGAGTTTTGGAAAACTTCTGACATCTGAAGTCAACAGAATACATGCAGAACTTCCATAGCATAGCAGTTAGCTGACTGATAGATAACGCTAAACACCATAGAACCATTGGGAACCCAGTAGCAAACAGTGCTTCTCATTCTCCAATATAAAGAAGGGCTGGTATGGTGGAACCATCATACGTAATGGGATGCAGCTGCCATTACAGGATGAACTTTTCAGCAATCTAGGACAACTACAAGGGTTCTTAAACCTTTCTTATGGGAAAACACACGGTTGCAGGGTCCTACATACAGTAGAAATTCCATTAGAGGGACACATTCTCTAAGAGTGTACCACATTGGAATCTAAAAATGTCTGTATCCCCACAGCCAATCTTGGGTTTGCCTGGTGTCACTCTGGTGGAAACCCCTGAAGAACCTTTGTAGGACCCATTTAGATAGGTAGAACCAGTAACCATCCTTAGAAACACTTGGGAACCCAAGAGCATGTAGTGAAGAGTTAGCACAGTGGAACCCTCAAATGTGAAGCCTGGGATGCACCATAAGCAGGTAAGGGTTTAAGGGTTTAACCCCGATTAAGGGTTCTTAGCCTCCTTAAAATGTACTACGTGGAACCCTTTCTGATTGGAAAACTCATAGGGTTCTACATAGAAGTTGTAAAGCTTTCCCAAAAGAGACTTATTTTGTACCACATTAGAAGACCCTAATTTCATTCTAGAAACTAAAGAGTCCTTTGGTTTTTGCCCCACTGGTGAAACCCTTAAACAGGTAAGGCACCTGCTTGGCTAGGATGGACATTTCAGTAATTGTTCTTCAAAGTTTCTTTAGAGGTTCACTGGATAATTAAAGGTTTTTAGCCACCTAAAAGGGTACTACTTGAACCTATTCTGGTAGGAACACTTGTAGGGGTGTTTTTTTTAACACTTTTAAGTGTTCCGAGATATAACTAGATAGAAGTTTAGATAGGACTAGACTAGAACTAGACCAGAACCTTCTAAGAACTACATTTGAAGATCATAAAAACACCTGTATACCGAGTACCTATATTATATAAAAACTTTTTTTTTTTTAATGGTTTGTTCTAGCACCTAAAGGGTTTTTTGGTTTGTCCCTTTTGTGAAACCCCTGTGGGGTAAACATTTCAGTAACCTAGGATAACTACACCCTTTATATGTTCATTGGGTAAAAAAGGGTTCTTAGCATCCTAAAAGGGTTATACTGTAGAGGTCTACATTGATCCTTTAAAGGTTCCCCACATTGCAAAGAACCTAAAAAAATGCTGGATTCCCAGTTCCAATCTTATACACAGTGTTCAGTCTGTCACCCAAAAGGTTTTTTGCTTTGTCCATCTGGTCTTTCATGTAGAATGCTACAAAAGAAGGCATCACTTTTATATAAAAGTTATATAAAAGGATTAATCATTTAAAGAACACTAAAGAACCCCTTTTTTTGAAGAGCACAGTTTAGTATATAAGGCACAAAATGTCCATTTGAGACTTTTCATCAGGAGTCTTAATCAGTATTTGAAATAATGCTGCTCTCCTAATGGCTGTCGTTATTCAGTAATTGACACACGGTATGTGATGTGTTCAAAGACAATTGTGAGAGCTAATACAATAGGCCAAGTTTACTTTTAAGCAAGAAAAATAGAGATGATCGCTGGTGTTGACTTAGAGGAGCCATAGATCGTGTCTGGAGGGAATTGACTACGCTTAGTGGAAGGTAATTAATAACAGCACGAAAGGATTTCATTTCAGGTTGACTTGGAGGTAATGTAGCATGCACTCAGCAAACTGGAGTCGGGCTTCGTTATTATTAAGACCGCTCATATCAATTACCTCTGAAAAATGAGCCTTGGTGAGAATTAATTTAATCTAGCTTAGGGTTTGGAGGTACAGTTCAGTGCAGGAAACTAATTATTTTCCATCTGTTGAAAGTTCTTAGTGTAAGTGCTGTGTGGTCTGCTTTCTGTACAAACACATATCCAACATTCTGACCATACACTCTCAGAAATAAAGGTATCAAACCGCATTTTCTTTGGGGTTGTAACGCTAAGGATACATGTTTTATACTTTTAATATGTACTTTTATACTTTTAACAACAATTTAAGGTACAAAATTGGACCTGATATACCTTCAAAGATTTACTATAAAAGTAACAGATGCACCATTCTACAACAGGAATAAAGATACACTATATGGCCAAAGGACACCTGAACATCACACCCATATGTGGTTCTTCCCAAAGCTGTTGCCAGAAAGATGGAAGTACACAATTGTATAGAATATCTTTGAATGCTGTAGCATTACAAATTCCTTTCAATGGAACCAAGAGGCCCAAACCTGTTCCAGCATGATAATGCCCCTGTGCACAAAGTGAGGTCCATGAAGACATGTTTTGTTGTTGGAGTGGAAGAACTGCACTTTTGAGTCCTGACCTCAACCTGTGACCTGAACACCTTTGGGATGATTTGAAATACAGACTGCGGCCCAGGCCTCCTCGCACAAAATCAGTGCCTGACCTCACAAATGCTGCTATGGAGGAAAGATGTACCCTTGACGGTACCACCCAAGCAACAAGGTACGAATCCTACAGTTTGATACCCTTATTTCTGAGTGTGTAGAGCCAGAATCAATTTTTTTTTTTTTAAATGTGTACATAGACGCCCAAATCCACAGGCACAACACTAACTCATTGAATTCAGAAGAGCACATATGGTCCTTATAGAAGTCATTCAGTGCAGAATCAATTTTTTAAAACTTCCCCTTTACCCCAAATTCAGCTAAGACATACTTGGTGTCTGACATTTGCATCTTTACTTTTGCACTGGAGCTCTGACAAATAACTGAAGTTTCCCCTAATCTTCTCCAAGTACATGCAGTTCTTCAGCAACACAACACAGACTTGCATTACATTGATGTGGTTTAGTACACTGTGGGACTTACTATGATCTATAAACATTACGAAACTTGCTGTAAAGCAGTGGTCACCAACCCTCTTCCTTGAGCTCTACCTTTCTGCAGGTTTCATCTCCAACCAAAATCTAACACACGTGTTTTAGTTAATGAAGAACTTCTTAAGGCAATGATTAGATGGTCAGGGTGATTACGGTTGGAGCTAAAGTCTTCAGGAAGGTAGACCACTGCTGTAAAGCTATTGGACAGCAATCTCGGACAAACAGAATCGCCCAGCATTCCCCAAGAAAAGCTTTGGATCCACCACAACTCTGATCAGGATAATCTAGTTATCGTTAATCTGGTAACATTGATGGCAGTATTAGCATGAAAGCTGAAGCTTTGGAAGCTGATCTGTTTGATCGGAGTATACAGATCAGGAGGTGAGACAGGTAGACAGACTAAAACACTAAAGAGCCACTGCATCATGCTTGAAGCGTGGGATAAATCTCATTGCAGCACTATCAGCTGGTAGTCGAACTGCATCGTGGGTAATGTAGGAAACTGAAAAGGCATGGTAAAGAAGTTTAATCTCAAAAGGTCAACTCAGAATTTCATCACAAAATAAATCTTTTGCAAAACTGAAGACCACATATTGATTATAAATACTGATATGCAAATCATTCAGGGTGGATTTTTCCTTTAAGCTCATGGAAAGCTTGAAAGTATGTGCCTGGTGTGAGCAACACACTGACAGTAATGAATGCAGCAGCTGAGTTATCATCTTAATGGGACTGTCAGTGACGTGCCATCTTAGTACTCTTAGTGACAGGTGGGACGAGTGAAGCGTGCTGGGGACTCATCAGATCCAGGCAGATAACGGGACACGATTCGAGCTGTCACATTTTTGTTTTGATCATAACAAAAGGTGCAAAAATTAGCATCAGCAGAATCTGAAGGAAGGGTTGATACAGGAATATGGTGTATCGAGTGATGTAAATTGGGTCGTATCTGATTTGCATGACATTGATTTGGATTTAACGTACCCACAAAAGCCTCAGAGTAATTTGCACATCAAAATGTTCTGGCTGAAGGGATGTAATTATATTGAAAAAATAAAAAAGTACACCATGGTCTTGATCTGATTTGGCATCATGTACAGTATTGTCAAAAAACTGACCTCCGAAAACTGACAACACACATTTATTGAGCCAGTGTGCAAATTTCCTTCTCTTAAAATCTTTTCATCTGGCATGTTCTTCTGTATGTGGAACCAAATAGTCTATTATGGTGCACCATACATCAACATAAAGTACAGTGCTGCCATCTAGCGGTCAACAAGCAGGAAGACAGCTAAATTAAACTATATCAAAGTGACCGTGTTATTCTTTTTATTATTTCTAGGAATAATTATTGATGTTTTCCTTTATTTTTGCTTGTGTGAATGCAATTTACTACTGTTTTGGATTATGGTGTGCAAATACATTTAAAAAAAAAAAAAAAAAAAAAAAAAAACGAACACCCCCAAAACCGAATACAATCGTGATTGGATGCACCCTGACCTGACAGTGAAATCACCAGGAAAAAAGAAAGAAATATTGTATTTCATACTTTGTCACGCCTAAAAGCACTCAAAGGGTTTGATTTGTCTGCACTGCTAGGTTTTGGCCGGCTTTGATTAACCAGCTGCACAGCTTTTGTCACAGTTCCCGTATTTGTCATAGTTGCTAAGGAGACTGGTTGCTAAGGGGAGATGAGTAAACAGCCAACATCCATCCAAGTGGCACTTGAGGACTTCAAAAGCAGAAGGAAAACATGGTATGCACTAACCACAGGCCTGTTGAAGTCTGAAATGAATGGTGGCTTTGCTGAAGGATGATAGCAGGCTCTTTGTTTTGCTGAACCAGTTCTTGGCTTGGACTTGATTTTTGAAGTATTTCTAATGTACTTAATGGAAAACAAAGTGGGGATTGTGTCACTTGCTTTGGTATAACATGCACTTATGCCATCCACAAATTCATAGTTTGATATACAAGGATCTAGGGTTTGTATAGATCTGTGGCGACTCAATTCCTTTGCTTCCCAATGAAATGAGAAAGCTCTTTATGCTCCTGATGAACTGAAAAGGAACTGTCCTCAGGAATATGCATGCCATCTCTTCTCTGGAAGCGGCACCTGGAAAAGTTCAGACTTCAACTCTGGGCTAGTGGCTCTGCAAGGTTTGCCCAAGAACATAGATGCTTTAGCGTTTCCCTCCAGCATGAAGATGTTGAAAATTGTGTCAGAATACAATGTTCAGTCATGCAAGTGTAAAACTCCTTCATCGCATATCAGAGAAGTGAAAAAAGTTCATGGAAAATGCCTTGGTCATGACTGAGAACCACAAAGGGGATAGAAGGGTTCAGCTTCTTTAAAACCGTTTATATATTTCCTGGCAGGGCTGCTACAGAAACTGTGACTGAGGAACTTCCTGTTCAGCTGGATCAGCTGCAGGGTATTTTGCTGTCCCTGGAGCCAAGTTGAGTTAGAGTTCCTTGCTTAAATAAACATGGTTTTCCACACTTAGATGACACTGGAGAAGATGCCAGACATCTGCTGGAGCTTTAGCTTCTTCCAAGAAGCTGAATGAACTGATGGATGCCATGCTGGGGACTGGCATGTTCTGTGATCCTGGCCTTCAGTGGCCTTTGATCGTGGTGCCTTACAATAGCATCTCCAAGTGAGAAACCATCCCATCAGAGCCTGACCTCCAGTGGTGTGTAATCCCTGTGCCCTATAACATGTGAGAAACCATCCCTCCAGAGCATAGCCTCTAGTGGCCTGTGATGATTGTGCCCTACAACAGCATCTCCAAGGAAAAAATCATCCCTCCAGAGCATGGTCTCTAGTGGCCTGTGATCATTGTGCCCTACAACAGCATCTCCAAGGGAGAAATCATCCCTCCAGAGCATGGCCTCCAGTGGTCTGTGACCGTAGTGCCCTACAACAAGATCTCCAAGGGAGAAATCATCCTCCCAGAGCACAGGCTCCAGTCACCTGTGATCGTAGTGCCCTACAACAGCATCTCCAAGTGAGAAATGATCACTCCGGAGCCCTGCCTTAAGTGGCCTGTGAGAAGCTCTTTATTAGCAGGAGGTGTTAAGAACTAGAAACTTGTTAAAAGATCTCACAAGGTCTCTAGACTGGCAGAATGAGAAGACAAGGGTTTGCAGAATATTAAGGAAAAGCTAGAGCCAGGTTATTGAGAAGGACCCAAAAGAAGACTGCGGCCTTGCAAAAGGCATCTATCAGGATCTTGCGTCAGCAGCTGTGGCTGTCGGATCAAAGAGAACATTGTTTTCAGTTCTGTACAACAGCATTGTCCATTTCTACTTAAAATAACCACACAAACTGAGTGATATTGTGATCTGAATGAAATATCCACACCACATAAACTGTATACAATTCACCCCCTTTATTGGAAATATTAACTAGTACCTGGACATTTAAAAAACAATCAGTCCCTCAGTGTTAATGCTGTTACATCACTCAATCCTTTTCAGCTCTCAGATGACTGCTAATTAATTACCTCAGCTACCTGCGGCAATTTAGCAGCACAGCTAATCAAGCCCACTGTGGTCCATTTCAGCTTGATCACACTGCAGAGACACCAGGCAGGCATCATCTCATAATGACTTGTTTAAAAATACAACTCATATTTTGTGCAACTTGATAGTATCTCAATAGAATAAAAAAAAAAAAAAACCATTTAGCATCTCAAAAGAAGCACTAGACAGACCATGGGTTAAATGTCAAGTTGATTTGTTAATAACACTACATACAAGGGGGAAAAAAAAGAAGAAAAAAGACAACCATCAAAACATTATTTGGCCAATTTGTGAAAAGAAAACTCTTATTTAAAGGGAACTGTACAAAAAAAAGAAGAGTGCATACATGGCAAACAGTTCATATAATAGTATTTAAGATGGAGATAGCAAGATATATTGGGTTTCTACCTTGACAGGCTGAAATTTTTCTACCACTGGGCACTAACGCCTTCAATGACCGGAATATATTCCAAAGATGAATCAATAGAGTGTCTTCAAAGCTTTAGTTTTCGTAGCTGTACTACACTGCATCACAATAATGCACCAGCCATGCACTACGAAGAATTATTTGTGACATTTATGAAAGAGACTGTAGCTTAAAAGACTGAGGGAATGGAGGCTTTTTAATCTACCGTTCTTTAGTGTTAACGTATGTAACGCCAACATGTAACTGTATCAACAGTAGTCCATACAGCAGGACAAAACGTAATCGCCACCCTCTGTTTATTCATTTCCCTCAGAAGACGCAGCCATTGGTTAAATCGGGTCAAGGCTGTCCGTCCAGGACAGTAACAGATTCACTGAGGCCATCAGCCAGCAATACTTTAATCATTTCCATGAACAGAATAGGAGAGAGTGTATTCTCAGACTCAAGGAGGAATTCATAGGTAGAACAATGACCGTTCTCTAATAGTTACACAACAAATAGCTTGGATAAGCAGAGGTTTGATTTAGCCCTCATTTTGCATCCATCAGATTCTTTTAAGCGACTGATATCCGAGCTGAAATTCAACCGAAAGTCAGCAAGATGGGTAGGAAAAGTTACTTCCCGCTGAGGAACTGCACTTGGACACCAAAATGGTTAATATTACAAATAGAACATTCTAAAAATCCTGGATGCTTTACTAGTTAATGATTGATTTTATTTTAAACATGGGAATTATTTTTTTTTTTACCAGATTAACAGTCAAAACATGCAAAAACCAGCTTCTCTCTACATCATTTACACATATTACGGTGATCATTTAGGTAGCATCTTTGTTTAGGATCGGGTTGTTCTTGGTCAGACCTCCAGTTGTTTGATTTATTTATCTCCCCACTATGGCACTCAAACACGCTGAAAGCTGCATGTACAGCTCGACTTAGCTGCAAATACAAACATTCAGCAGCCACCAAACCCAGTCAGGACATATTACTGTACCTCCACATCCTTAATACTACACTATACATCACTCACTCTCACACACACACACACACACACACACACACACACACACACACACACAAGCTCTTGTTTTTCCTCTCTCATTCGACCTAGTTAACTTTACCCCTGGGTTAAGTTAAAAATGTGTATTTAGGCTTTGTAGTGATACATGCATCCATTATACTGAAGTACTTATATTTGCTTAAAAAATAAAAAAAGAAAGAAACAAACAAACAAACAAAAAAAGTATTAGAAACTGAGCTATACAGAGTCTTTAGCAGTTCCAGGGAGCGAGGTTTGGAAGGATGCGCCCCATGTCCAGAAGTGATGCAGAGTTAGTTGGGAGGTGAGAATGTGTGCGTTTGGTGGTTAGTTGCTGCAGCATGGCCTATTGGCAGGCTGCGCTGTCTCTGCCAGGTCCACTCCTCGATTTCGGCCTGCGCTCGTTCCGGCCGCCTGTGGCTCGTTCTTGGGGAGTTTCTTTGCTGCAATGAAAAAAAAAATTGACGCTATTCCATAAGGAACCATTTTGGCTAGAATTGACAATTTTACCATGTGCAGCTTAATGCAGTTAATCAGACATGTTTGGTGTCTGACTTCTTTGATATGGCATTGGAGCTACTTGTAGCTAGCAATTAATGGCTGCTTAGAGCCTGAATACCCCTCCTCATATCAATATACACAGTCAGAACCTCAGTGGGAATGAGCTTAATGTCGATTTTTTTTGTTTGTTTGTTTTATTAACTTCAAGCGTCAGAAAAAAAAGAGGCTGGTGAGGGAACAACTGTATAGCTGCAATAATCCAAGTGATAACAGGAACTAACTTGTTTCGTGGATGCTCCATAACATTAAATGCAACTATGTATGAATTAAAAAGTATGATGTCATTCTATAATAAATAAACAATTGTAATCATTGGCAAACTCCTGTGGTGTAAGAGGAATAAAACTCTTCGGCATGCTGTTATTGAAACATTTGGGGTTGGTAACTATAACTCCAGTTTGCATCAGGCCACATCACAGCACCCCATCCTTGATTAATTTCCTACAACAGCACACACCCAAATGTTTTAGTCCTTATTCGATTGCATGCATCTGATAAATCCCTGCAAATACATACCGATAGCCATAAAAATCTCGTTCACGTTCATCGACGTCTTCGCTGACGTTTCCATGAAAAGCAAACTGTTGTCATCTGCATAAGACTGTGCGTCCTGCAAGCAGAAAAAAAATCTGTCATACTACAAACAAATTAAACAAAGCAATGCTCTTAATTACAAATTTATCCTTAATACAAGGGGTGGGCGATCTTCCCAAAAAATCATATCACGATCTTCATAACACAATCGTGACAGACGAATCTGAATCGCGATCTTCTTCCCAATTTTTTACAAACCGATGGATTCTATTTGCTCTATTTAAAACACAATAGTGCATTGTCAAAATGGTCATTAAAAAGTTAAGCTTTATTGTAAATGTTAAAGTTGTAATCAGCAGTCAGTACATAACAACCATTAAATAACAAGATTTTGCAAGTACTCAGAATTCAATTAGAAAAAAATTGCAGTAGTAAAATGTAAATAACACAAAAGTGCACTTTTCACATTCTGACACTTTCACACTTGAACATTCTAAGAAAAATAAACATTCAGTTTCAACTTCAAGTTGTAATCAGCAGCCAATAGATAATATAATATAAACTAACAGACTTTTCAAGTACTCAGAACTCAAATAGAAAATATCCTCTGTCAGCATTCGCTATCCATATGTCGAATGGCGATATTAGACAAATATTTGCTACTTGGCAGATCATACAGTGCATCTAAAATGCGCATCAGTCTCTTAACTCCCACACTGTCCACAGCTTTGAACGGCACCGTATCCTTGGCTAGACAGAATGTGACCGCCTCGGACACCTCTTTCCATCGTTTGCTGCTTTGTTTGTATTTTTTTGACTGCTCTAATGCATCGGTCAGTGATAACCGTTTGTGTTTCGGGACCTCACTGTACCGAACGGAGTGAAACACTTGCGGCATGTTCCTTTGGATGCTTCCTTTTAAGGTGGTTGAAAAGATTTTCGTATTACCTCCGGAAGTGCTGGTTGTCGCCTGACAAAGTTTACAGATGACTTTGCTTTGAGAAATATCTGTCTGTGTATAGCCAAACCACTGCCACACTACTGATATCGAGTCCTTTTGTGGTACCAGCACCTCATCCGCCATACTACTAGCTCATGTTGAATTGCTTTTCAAATACGTCACACGTGAAAGACGCATGATGTTTGTAGTTTTAACATCATTCTGTTGTAGTTTTAACATTTTTATGAGGACGTAAAAGGTCACTTGAAAAGTAGATTGTGGACGTCTTCAAGATCGATAACGATACAAAATTGTCAGATCGCCCACCCCTACTTAACACCCCGTACATCTTTATCATTTACAGTACACATATAATATACTGTTGCCTCTAATGTAGAATCTTTCAAACATTAATCAGATCCTGTCAATACAGTACGTTTAAACATAACCATGACACTGAACTGAGCTAGAGGCTAACGATCCCTCTCACAATTAAACTAATTTTTTTTAATTAGAACAGAAGAACCATAGCAACAGTCATGTAATGATAGCGTGTTAATTATGTGATGAGTCAGCTATGTGGAAGCAAAACATATACAACGGCTCTTTTTAAAATGGTGGTATGCAGGCACGATACAAGATAAGATAAACTCCAAAGAATCTCTAGGATCGTGATTTGATTTGCACTTAACTGAGAAAGCCAAAAAATGGTGAATGTGCATCCTTTACAGGAAAAAAAACAACCCTCAAACCTGAAAGTCCAGTGCTCTCTTGTTGGCAAGATCTGCTTTGTTTCCAGCCAGAGCTATTACAATATTAGGACTGGCTTGCCTCTGAAGCTCTTTAACCCAATTCTTCGCGCGTGCAAATGATTCCTAGAAGAGGGGGGAAAAAAACAAAACAGGAAAACATGAGATAGTATTTCCTGAACAATCATGCTGCATTACTTATGCATTCTTGAGTGCACTTTGTGCCCCTGGCTCCGAGCCAGGCAATTATACAGCAAACATGCTAGCATGTGATGAAAAACGCAACCTCTGGGTCGTTTCAAGCACCCACTCACTTCATTTGTGATGTCATACACCACTATGGCTGCCTGCGCTCCTCTGTAATACATCGGAGCCAAACTGTGGTAGCGCTCCTGACCGGCTGTGTCCCAGATCTCAAACTTCACCGTCGTGTCATCCAAACATACTGTCTGAGTCAGGAAGGCCGCTGGAAGAAAAAACAAAACAAAACAGAGGTAGAGTCAGATTCCTGTGGCTGTTGTCCCAGTATATGTGCACCTAGAGACCACACACAGCGTTCTCAGTTTTCTTATAAATATTTACTCGATGCTCTAGTGCTTCACACACAGTATAACAGGTACTTATCATAACCCTAGTAATCCATAATTACACAGGACGTGGGTTTCACGTGTGAAAAAAAAAAAACCAAAAACATACAAAGTATGACGAGCTACCTTTTGTCAAACATGCACTTCCTGACTGGAAGTACAACTGCGTGTCACAGATTACAGGGGAATTTCAGCATAAAACTATTGTTCATTACTTGTTGTGTTTTTATAGTATTCTTTAACACAATATTGCATCTCTTTACAACAATCACTATAATACCTCTAACGAATTACTAAAACTGTAGCACAGGAAATGGGATTTGGACTCCCACAGTTTATATCTATACCCCCTTGCAATAAAATCTAGGGACACATTTACAACTATCAGTCCATTTGCAGAGGTTCTTTTTTTACTTGGCTTGGTATAGTTTCACAGCGTACATAATTACACGAACAACAAAGCAAAAAAAAGTTGGCTAGTGGACATGCAGAGCTGAAAACATCCTCTTAATTCACTCATTATTCAGAAATACAACAATGGAAAAAGGTAAACAAACGTTTGCCAAGTGCACATAAAAAAAAAGCACCCAAGCATGGAGAACAAAGAGCCAGAGCTCTTATATTCTCTTATTGTTTGTTGGTCCAAATATCCAGAGCACCTTTCATTTCCACGGCACTGCTGCTCTGTATTTTGGCTCAGTTTAGCAGCTTGCATGTACAAATAAAATGCTGCAACACATAATACACAGAATGTTTGCATCACTTCCTGCAGTCGCATCAATTCAGAGTCGAATTGCTTGATCACTGCAATCAAACAGCCCTAGAGTTCTCCTGGAACTGGATTGAGGCCATTTCGCTCATATGATCACAGATCGGTTGTTTTGATCCATACCCGAGTGTGATTGCCGTTTTCTCACCTGCTTAAATGACGTCAACCAAGGCGGAAAAAGCAGCAGGGTTGGATTCAAAAGGACTATATGCTGCGTATGTGAACGCTAAAAAAACTCACTCACACGATGCCAATTAGCCTACAAGGCATGTCTTTGGGGGAGGAAACCAGAGTAACCGGAGGAAACCCCCAAAGCACGGGGAGAGCATATAAACTCCACATACACAGGGCGGAGGAAGGAAACGAACCCTCAATCCTGGAGGTGTGAGGCAAACATGCTATCCACTGAGCCAGCGTGAAGGGTGAACACAAACTGCACAAATTGTACCAAATATTGACTTTGTTTCATTTACTACTGTTTACTGCTCTTTACAGTATTTATTTTTAAATGTAGAAACTTTTAATTTCATTATTTTGAAGGCATCTTTGTTCTACAGTTTTTTTTGCATGTGCCTAAAACTTTTGCACAGTACATAGTATGTAGTTTTACTCTCATAATAAGTTATCTTAAATAGTGCAATGAGATCCATCTTTTTAGCATCTTTTCAGCATTTAACGTTGCAAGCATGAATACATTTCGTCGTCTGGTGAAAAAGCTGATGCACTTCAACAGGGAAATGGAAAAGGAAAAAGGAAGCAGTGATTTTCACTTTGCGTCAATCTATATGCAACATGAGCTGGTGTTAACAAGAGAGTAATCTGTGATCTTTTCTGGAAAAAAAAAGTGGAGGAACTGATTATTATTATATAGCAACATCTCCGTTTGTTCAGAGTTCTCTGTCGGACCATGAGGATTCGCAGGCTTGGGCACGTCTCTTGTACGGTCTCTCATGCACGTCTGTGTATTCGCCAGTGTGAGAGGTGAGCAGGCATGTTTACAACACATCTATCGGTCCGTTTTTTTTGTTTTTTTTTTTGTTCCGAACGTCTGTCATCAGAGAGAAACTCTGGTTTACCTCTGTGAAACTGACTCGAAACCCAAGCATTACTTCCTCATTTCTCATGCAGGAGTGATCTTACCTCCTATCGTGCTCTCCTGAAACTCATGGAACTGGCCTTTGACGAAGCGCAGCACCAGGCTGGACTTGCCGACTGCAGACTCGCCCAGCAGCACCAGTTTGAACTGACAGATTTTGTTGCTGGCTGCGTTCGGCCCGTTAGGTCTTGTAGCACCGCCTCTTCCTGCCATGACCCAGTCACCAGTCACCTGTTATGGACTTGAGTTGGATCTGTTTAACTCTGAAGAAAAAAAAAGGGGGGGGGAGTACAGGTGATCATAATGGTGGTGTCACAGCTCTAATGCATGTAGGATCAATAACTTTCTGCAACATGTTTACAGGATCGCTAGTTGTGTTTTATTTTATTTACATGAATTCTGTATTGCATTTTCAGATTTTTAATTTTTTGTCTCACATAATGCTGCTTCTTTCATAATGCACTTAAGTGTCTGTTCCTCCAGAATTTAATTTATAATTGTGATGTGATACATTAATCACAGTGCGTCTTTTTTCTTTTTTTTTTTTTAAGAGTATTGCAAGTTCAAACCTGTATCTGCTCTGACTGTCTTATTTTCTCTCCTTTCCATTAAATGCTAGCAAAATATTAGATTACTGTAGAAATATTAAACATTTTGTGCATTTTTTAAGACAAAAGTACTCTTTTATAACCACTTTTAGTACAACTAAATATTTTGGCATGTATCTTGGTCATGTATCATATATCATACGATATTTTTGCCCACCATTGTATCACACAAAGTCTAACATGTTTTCTGATCCGCCGACACATTTTATGCCATAAAAACATGCAAACTTGACCGACATGACTGCAGGATGCTCAAGCTTGAGCTTGCACAGTTAGCTTGGGTACAGTTTAATCAGTACTTAATGGGTCAGTATCAGGTATTAGCCAATACTCAGAGCCCAGTGAAAATGAAAATGGTGCATACCTGACTATCATGTACAAGCTGTCTATCACCTAATAAACTGGCATTATTGTGACACTGCACTGCAATAATGCATTGAATTGCATTATTAAGTACCTGCTAATAATCAGTCCTAGAGAAAGTGGTATATCCACCATATATCTAACTGCTTAAGCAATGTGTCAGAGCCTCAATTACTGATTAATAATAGCTTGAAAATTACCCTTGTAAAAGTAAAATAAAAAGCACGGAGTCGCCAAAATGTGATATTATAATGTCTGCAACCTTCCATACAACAGCTACTTTGCTTGGGTTCAGTGGTAACTTAGTGATTTTGTTGCTAGATCCGGCAACTTTTAGACCCCTTTAGCAGCCTTTTTTTTTTTTTAAAGGCTAGCAACAAATCTCTAAGTTGGCAACACTACACCCAAATAAAGTTACTGGTGTATGTGATAGTTACTTCAGCAACTTTGTACCTAGATTTGGTAACATTTTAGACCCTTTTAGTGTAATTATTTTATAAAAATGACCCTTGCAGCAAATATTTTTGAGCAGACATTAGCGACTGTCCGGGACTTGATTTGTTCCCAATCACTGATCACCATTGCTCCCAACGACCGATCACTGATCACCACCGCTCCCAACGACCGATCACTGATCACCACCGCTCCCAACGACCTATCACTGATCACCACCGCTCCCAACGACCGATCACTGATCACCACCGTTCCCAACGACCAATCACTGATCACCACCGTTCCCAATGACCAATCACTGATCACCACCGTTCCCAATGACCAATCACTGATCACCACTGTTCCCAACGACCCATCACTGATCATCACCGTTCCCAACGACCAATCATCACCGTTCCCAACGACCGATCACCACCGTTCCCAACGACCGATCACCGATCACCACTGTTCCCAAAAGTAATAAAAGCAACTCATTCCATCCGTAACCATATTCTTTATGTTTATTTCCTCATTGCTCACTACCAGTGCTTAGTATTTAATAAATAAACAAATAACTGTTTTGTTTACTTTGTGAACATGTCAATAGTCTAAATAACTACATAACTATAACGTATCTGTCTATAAGTTATAATTTTATATACCAATAACACTCCTGTACTACTCTACTATATTATTAGTGTCTTCAGAACTTAATCCTCCCTCACATACCACATTTTGATATGTAATCAATCGTGACATCGCAGTTAATATGCAAATCAGCTCGTGACGCCGTTTGGCGACTTCTAGCTGCGTCTTGAGCTTTAGCTGCCTGAGAAGAGTTGACAACACTGCTTAAGTTACCTAATTTTAGGTACATTATACATTATATAATACATGACGTTTCCGAAAGAGCCACTGAAAGTAAACGGAAATGCGTGTATACAGCTATAAATAATGCGGTCCTGGCTTTTTATAAGGTGTAAAACACACGAACTTCAGCTAATCACTCCTGGCAGGTTTATGATGAAACACTGGCGTACGATTAAGTAACAAATAAAACGCGCGCGCGCTATCTAACAAAATATGCCAGTGACATCATTAGGTAGCTATTTTTTTTTTATAACGTAATTAACGTTATAAAGTGACTAAACAGGTGATTATGCGACAGTTTATTCCCATCCTGGCGATTATAATAGTGTTAGCTCGCCCTTGTTTTCCTCAGGCCAGCGTTTGTTTTGACTGTCATCACAGAGGCTGGCTAGCATACTAGCTAGCTCTGGTCGACAAAAAAAAAGCAGTTAAATATAAACATACAATACTTATATATATATATATGTATATATGTATACATGTTTATATTTCAAACAAACCAGAATGTCGCAAGAATATCCAGTCTGTAACCTTTGCTAGCTAGCAAACCCGAGTTAGCATCACTGCTAGCTGCGTAAGCTTCCTGACGATAAATGTAGCCGATATATGCGTTATCAATTTAGCTACAAAATT
Source organism: Cranoglanis bouderius (assembly GCA_023630585.1). Taxonomy (NCBI): domain Eukaryota; kingdom Metazoa; phylum Chordata; class Actinopteri; order Siluriformes; family Cranoglanididae; genus Cranoglanis; species Cranoglanis bouderius. Next base: position 25,445,634 of record CM042539.1, read on the forward strand.
TACATAAGGAATTTATTCACTCGCGTCCACAGAGTTATTGCGCGTTAAACTGGACGTAATGAGAGAAAATACGCGACAGGCCTCGATTTTATTAGGCGACGACATGCTAACAATGCTAACAATGCTAATAATGCTAAGCAGCCACCGGCTAGTTAAAAAGAGCGAAAGCTGCGAGCTGAGCCATGATGAAGCTAAAAAACAAACAAACAAATTGACACCACAGACACAGAAGAGCTCACCGCATGAAGTACCTGGTTTCCGAATTTAAAAGAAAAAGAGCGTGTTTCAGTGGCGCTTCACGATGAAGTTAAAGAGAAAACAAGAGTTAAATTCCTTCCTTGTTTTTTTTCTTCTTTTTTTTTTTTTTTTTTTTTTTTTTTTGCGCAACTTCCCCCGCAAATCTGCCTGACAGATCGGGTGACTGGAACTGACACGCGGTGACGTAGTAGAGCCCGTGAACCAATCAGAACACAGAGCCGCAGCTTTTTTTTTTTTTAATTTATTTATTTATTTTATTTTATTTTTTCGTTAATAACTTTTTCTTTGAACCGCACATTATTAACAGATAATACAACAGATATTACACAGATATTGCTGATATACACCATATGGCCAAAAGTTTGTGGACACCTGACCATCACACCCAAACAGTTGGAAGCACACAATTGTAAAGAATGTTTTTGTATGCTGTGGCTTTACAGTTTCCCTTCACTGGAACCAAGAGGCCCAAACCTGTTTCAGCATGACAGTGTGTACAAAGCGAGCTCCATGAAGACACGGTTTGCCAAGTTGGAAGAACTGGAAGAACTCGAGTGTCCTGCACAGAGGCCCGACCTCAACCCCACTGAACACCTTTGGGATGAACCGGAGCGCTGACTCAGTGCCTGACCTCACTAATGTGGCTGAATGAGCAAAAATCCAGAATTATCCAAAATAAAGTTATGCCCTGAATAAGCTATTTCACATAACTGATGTTTACATAAAGTCCACAAGACACAATAATACCTGAATTTACACAAATGAACCAGTTCAAAAGTTTACACGTGCTTGATTCTTAATACTGTGTGCTGTTACCTGGATGATCAACGACTGTTTTTATGTTTTGTGATAGTTGTTCATGAGTCCCTTGTTTGTCCTGAGCAGTTAAACTGCCCGCTGTTCTTCAGAAACATCCTCCAGGTCCTGCACATTCTTTGGTTTCCCAGCATCTTCTGCATATCTGACCCCTTTCCAACAGTGGGCTATATGACGTTGAGATCTGTCTTTTCACACCGAGGACAGCTGAGGGACTCGTACACAACTATTACAAAAGGTGCAAGGTGTATACATTAAGAGCCAAGGGGGTGTAAACTTTAGAACAGGATGATCGATGTAAATTGTAAATCGTATCGCATCATGTGCAAGCCTGAGGTTTACACTCCTACCACATACACACATTCACACCTACAGTATGGGCATGCTTTTGGATAGTTGGAGGAAGCCAGAGAGCCTTGAAGAAAATGTGTCCAAAAATATGGACACGGGGAGAACATGCAAAACTCCACATGGACACTAACCCGAGCTCAACCTGTGAGGCAGCAACGCTACCGTGCAGTCGTGTGAATATATTTAAAAATAAACACTCAAATATATTGAAATGCAATGTTTGTGCTCATTTTGTCAGCACAAAGCTACAATTTTGGTGACAGGCGGAAACAAATGTAGGCCTACACGTTTCATTTACTTTTTTTTATTCCTTCGGCTTAGATAGCTGTGCTCACATACAGTATGCACCAGATATATAAAATAAATTATTGTTCTATACAAAACCATTGTACATATTGTGTGTGTGTGTACATATTCCATTCCACCCACAATCATTTAAAATGGTACCACAAAACAGGTAGAAAAGGTTGAGAGATAAAATGCTCACTATGTTGGACCGGATTGTTTTCATAATTGAATAGCCTGAGCACGGTTGCCTTAGCAACGCCTCCCCTCAGCCAATCACATTACACTTTTACGAACGTCCTAATTAATATTCATGCTGTGTTATTATTATTCATGAGCTTGGACGTGTTCTATGGAATGCGGCTGTCGCTACACGCGGCGCTGCCAAAATCCGTCGCTAAGCGACAGCAGGTAAACATCCAGGGTCAAAAATAAGAACGTTAGTGTTATCCAGAATATATGTTTACACGTTTACGATGACTGTTTTTGAAAAGGCAACAAGCTGCTGGAGACGCAGGGACACTTTCCCAAATATTAGAGCGGTAATAGTATATTAATCAAGCTGATTTCAGATTGATTAACTTCCAACGTTCCCTGGTAGAAATTATGTGCTTTACAGTTTTTATTAACAGTGATCATTTTCTCTGGGATCGATTAAGAGATCTATTAAGGAATTAAATTTCCACTTGACTAACATACAGTATTTCTTCCTTGGAAAAGGCAGGGAAAGTTATACCACAAGGAGACAGGGCACAGGCATGTCTGCAGGAAATAACACCAAGGGTGAGTAATAGCTTCAAAATATTTGCTTTGTGGTCACATGTCATACTGATGATGTTAGATCAGCAAATAAACCACAAGTGCTAAAGTCTGATATGATAATATATGATGAGGAAGACAAAACAAACATCTATTTAATGAATAATATAAGCATAAATTTGTCTTCATTAATTTTCCATATGAAATACGGATGCACACTGATGCTCTTCACTGAATTAATAATTCAAGAAATAGTGTGGGATTTAAAAATAAATAATAAATAATCTCTGTGTACCTACTGCAGTATTTTCCAGGAATAGTTGTTTAGTGGTTTCATAGCAATTCGCACCTCCAGACCTACAGAGTCATGTCAATCTTACAATATCTTCAGTGTGAATACACACAGTGTATGAATTCTGGGGAATTTCCCACCATTCAGTAGAACTGTGAAATCCCTCAGTTGAGAGGATAAATGTCTTCCAGGCCGCAACACATATGCTTATTAAATGTTTCTAAGTGTTCTCTGCCTCCGGGGAAGCCTAAAGAGATATAGTTGTGTGGATGCTCTAAAAAGTTTGTATTTAAGGTGACACAGAACAGGTTAGCAGTCTAAGATCCTTGTGATCAACTGGATTCCTAAACAACTGCTTCTCTGTAGCCTGAGACACCGCCGGTGGTCAGGAAGTTCCTCAACAGTACACACCCGGAGCCTGGGACAATCCGTGTCTTCTTTGGGAAAGCAAATGACCCTGATATCGCCAGCACTCTGGTGCATGGAATAAGCACAGGGTCGTCTATCAATGTAAATATTCCCATATGCCCTAATCATGTCAATAGTCAGTTAATGATAATGACAATATAGGCCTTTATGTCTTTCGGCCATATTGTATATTGTATTTCGTCAGATTCATTTAACACCTCTGAGAATGATTCAATTACTGAATGTGTTTTTTTTTTGTTTTTTTTTAATAGGCTGGACCTGTGATCAACCCACCACCTAAGACCCGCTACCAAGAGAGGCTGCGAGAGCTTCAGGAGGCCATTTATGGCAGCAGACAGAAAGCTCCATTTGGACGGTCCCAAGTTATGGGTCCTGGGCTTCCAAATGGTCTTGATCCTGAAAAAACAACTTTTGGTGTTAAATTACTTTATTGTAAGATCCACAAGAGAATCATGTAATCTTTTGTTGTTATTCTTTGGATTTTTAGTACATTTTCTCCCATTTTTGGCCAGTGGCCACCCAATAGCTAGTTCTTGCAACCAGCGGGAGTGAGGGGTAGTCTCGCAAGCCAGGCCTCCAGCTTGTGCTAGAGAGTCTAGTACATTTGGTATAGAGCAGTGGTGGCTCAGTGATAAAGATGTGCTACTGATTGGAAGGTTGTGAGTTCAAATACCAAAATCCCCAAGCTGCCATGGTCGGATCCTTCGACAAACCCTTAACCCTCAATTGCTCAGTTAGAATCTGTCTCAGTTGTAAGTTGCTTTGGATAAAAGCATGATCCAGATGATGAAATATTGTATTAATGTAGCCATTTATGGTGTAGTTTGCACTTCTTTTAATCCACTGACTATATCTTCCTCAAAAAAGCTAATGGTGCTGCACAGAAGTGTATATACATGGTGCTGATAGCAACCTGAAAAAGTGAAAAGTGTACAACAATATCATCACAACTGGCTCGTGCCACTCTGATAGACAGGAGCGAAAGCAATTGCATTCTTCTAGGGTTAATTATAGGAAGGTTGTGGGTTCTGCTCAGCTCATGTCGCTTTGGATAGAATATATCTAATATATGTACAAAAATCATATTTATTCGTGAGTTCGAATCCAGATGATGCCATACGCATCAGTGGCTGGGAGCCAAGGGAGCAAAATTGGCCATGTTCTCTAGGTGGGAGGGATGCAAATTTTGACTGGAGTGAAATAAAATAATAAGGAAAATGGAAGTATATTGAATTCTAAATGTAAATCATATTTACTGTCCAAAAACATTAGATGTGCCTTTGGGGTTTCCATCCATCCATTTTCCGGACCGCTTATCCTACGTAGGGTTGTAGGGGAGCCTGGAGACTATCCCAGGGAACTCGGGGCACAAGGCGACACCCTGGATGGGGTGCCAACCCATCGCAGGGCACAATCTCACACACCTTCACACACTACAGACAATTTTGGAAATACAAATCAGTCTACAGCGCACGTCTTTGGACTGGGGGAGGAAACTGGAGTACTCGGAGGAAACCCCTGAAGCACAGGGAGAACATGCAAACTCTGCGCACACAGGGTGAAGGTGGGATTCGAACACCCAACCCCGGAGGTGCGAGGCAAACATGCTAACCACTAAGCTTTTGGGATTTCATTTATATTTATATGTTTATAGCTAATAAGTTAGACAGATATATTGGCTTTTTTAAAAACACAATTTTAGAATTGCATTGTATCGGATCATTGGTACATCCACTGATGGATAATTGAACAAGAGGACTAACTTCATTACAGAAGAACTGAACTTATTATTATTTTTATTATTTTTATTTGGGCAGCTTTTAACGCTGGTGAGATCATCAATCCACCAAAAACAGCAGTGCAGGTAGAACAAGAAGCGCAGGACAGACATGAACAATACATCCGCTCACACAGTTCCTACTTTGTTGGTAAGTAAGCTGGAAAATATACTGTACATCCGTGTCATCATACATGCAATGGTAAACGACAAACGCAAAAGGTGACTGGATTGACTTTGGATCTAATTTCTTGTTTGCTGTCGCAGGTGAGCGTTTGAACAGGAAGTATGATTTGAATAGTTATAGGAAGGACAGCAGGTTTGGTGTGGCCACTCCACATCGCAATGATGGACACAACGCCAGACAGTCTCTCCATTGGCTCTGTGATACACAAACGTAAGCCTGATTGACGTTTTATACAGATATAGAGCCTTGTAGCACTGGTAGCTAACAAGTACTGGAAGTCTATTTGACCTAAAAATATTCTTTGGTAAATAATCTATAAGCATGATGCAAACTAGCTGAATGCCGTAATATTGTGCGGCGGCCATCTTTTTTTTTTCTTTTTTTTTCCCATCCTTAGCACGTTTTTCGCATTTTCATTGGCTCTATGTTTAAAAGCAGAATTATCAAAGAGAGCTATGCATATGAAAATATTGTTCCACATTAAACTTGACTTTCTAAATGCAGAATATTCCTGTATTAAAAACTACAACATAGCTTAAAAGTATAAGTTAAAGTAAGCATTATTTTGGGGTTTCAGTTACTTGCTAGCTGCAATATTCTCACAGAAACAGTCTGAAAGAAGAGAAGCAAAGAAACAGTGTCTCAGCTGATTAGTTACATTTGGGATAAAGGGAAAATTGTGCAAATTTCACTATTGCCTGTATTTTTCCTGTAAAGAATGTACTGTAGGTATTTATTAAGTCATATTACAGTTACCCTATAATAATAGATAATGATCAGCATGTATACTGATAAGACTATGGCAGTCATTTTCAGATTTCTTTCTACCAGGAGATGTGGAAAATGATTATTTGTTAGCTTTTAAGATGTCATTTATTATGCACAAGAGTGATGCATCTGTGGGACACGTTAAAAATGATCAGAAAATAAAAAGGAATGTCTTCATACCAAAGGAACCACAGTGCAAAATTTGTCTCGAAGCGATGTGACGACTTCAGAGAGAGGACACAGTCGCAGATTGGCAAAGTGCATGACGCGTAAGTCCTAATTACTGTAGCTGCTGCATACATTATCATCAGGTGGAGGGCAAACATTAATGTGTATCGATCTGTTTTAGAATCGCAGACACCTTGAATGTTCCGGCTGATCACACATTCGGAGCGCTGCTGCATCCTGACGAATTTGGTAATTTGAATAGAACTTGTATTTAGTGGGTTTTGTCTTGGCAACAATTGAGGCTGTGTTGTCGTAGGAAATAATAACTTCATCATTATGAAACAAGTCCAGTCATGCTGACTCACTACCATAAGGCTAAAATATGCATTCTAATTTCTAATAGCTAATTAACGTCACTTTTATGAGGGGTGGATAGTGGACCTGGTTACCCAGGGCCCCTCGGGTTGAGGCCATCCCCTAGGCACCTGGTCTAAAAAGTTAAAAAGAGAGTCTAACTAGACATTTGCAGAGCACCCTCCATACTGAGTTATGGATTCCTTACTTCACCTAGGTGCAGCAGACATCCTGCATGCCACACCACCTTCAGAGCACAGGAAAGAACGGGACAGACGTCGCACGCTGGTCAGCGCCGTACGCCAGCACCTGAAGAAGGCCAACTTCCACAACTTCACCTCTTTGCTGCAAGCATTCAGACACTACGATAAGGTCAAATGCTAATTAGTAAATCTTCACTGGTTACACAGAGCATCTAGTTTACTAGGGAATACATAAGCGTGACTAATAAACTGGCAATCCATTGTATATCATGGTATAGAAACCCACCCAGATTTTAAACTACATGAATAGGAATTATTCCTACACAAATTATGATGTATCACAAAAAGAATGGAAGTTAGTGTTGTGTAGTGCTGACTAGCTACAACTAGCTTTCAGTCATTATCATTGCTATTAGTATTTTCTAACCATTCTCAACTAGCTTTAATTCATTATTAGCTTTAATGTTAGCATTTCTAACCATCCTCAACTTTATTTCATTACTACCATTGTTATTAGCATTTTCTAACCACCCCAAACAGGTTTATTTTTTATTCTTAGCATTGTTATTAGCATTTTGTAACCATTCATAAATAGCTTTATTTTTATTCTTAATTTTGTTACTAGCATTGCTAATCATCTCCAGTTGGCTTTAATTCAATATTAGCATTGTTACTAGCTTTTCTAATCATCTCCACTTGCATTGCTAATCACCTACACTTGGCTTTATTTCATTATTAGCATGGTTACTAGCACTTTCTAATCATCTCCAGTTGGCTTTATGTGATTATTAGCATTTTTACTAGCATTTCTAGTTATCGCCAGTTGGCTTTATTTCGTTATTAGCCTGATTACTAGTGTTTTCTAACGAAAAACACTTTATTTTATGATTAGCATTATTAATAATAATATACATTATAATGTATAATACATTATTATACATTAATAATACATTATTAACATTTTTGTAGAAGTTCTGGGATTTTATTTTTTTTTTTTTGAGTCTATTCATGCTGCAGGTTTTAAGCTAAGCACAAGTCTGCTGCATTAATATTAATAGTATGCATTAACAGTAATATTTATTAGTGTTAGTGTTTAGTGTAATATTGCACATGCTTTTTTAAAAAAAAAATTCTATAATCAAGTCAGTTTTGTTCTGGTGTAGAAAGGCCAGGGAAATATCGATAAGGAGGACCTGCGGGACGTGTGCCGTGAGTTTAACCTGGACCTCAGCACAGACGTCCTGGATGACCTTATGGACTACTGCGACGTCGATAAAGATGGGCTAATTAACTTCCTGGAATTTGCAAATTTCCTTAATTGGAAGGACAAAATGCCAATCAGTCGAGCGGAGCAAAACATTTTGGCAAGAGGTGAGATCAATAGCTGTTTTAGAGCTAATACAGTTTATTACTTGGAGATTATACATAATTAGAAGCACTCTGTGTATTGGAGTGTTGATGACAGTCCATTTGAGACTTTAGATACAGTATCTAGTGTAAGTAATCACCATGGATTATTGGAATTTTTATTAATACACAGAAATATACTACAGTAAGGAATGTTTTGACTCAACACTTAAGGCTCCGATGACACTTCTGAATTTATATCAGTACAGTTGTAACGCGCAGTCCATACTAATACTAATGAACTCTTTTAAATAACCAACAATTTTAATAAATGTTACTACTTGACTGTAGATTCATGCAGCCCATCAGTGACAGTCGTGTCAGTTGATTACACAAAGTGAAACACCCCCTAGATTTGATCTCCATTTGGGCTGATATTTTTAGTATATTCATAACACTTCATGAACAGAGAAACATGAAATGATTTGTTCTTCTGGGTTAGCAGTGGTTTTCACCTTGCCACTCTTCCATGGAAGACATTTTTTGCCCAGTGTCTTTCTGATAGTGGAGTCATGAACAGTGACCTTTATTGATGCAAGAGAGGCCTGTAATTCCTTTGATGTTGTCCTTGGCTCTTTTGTGACTTCCTGGATGAGTCATCGCTGTGCTCTTGGAGGAATTTTGGAAGGTCGGTCACTTCTGGGAAGGCTCACTATTGTGCCGAGTTTTTCCATTTGGAGATAATGGCTCTCACTGTGGTTCTTTGGAGTCCCAGAGCCTTTGAAATAGCTTTGTAACCCTTCCCAGACTGGGAATTTCAATCACCTTCTTCCTCATCATTTCTGGAATTTCTTTCACCTTTGGCATAGTGTGTTACTGGGTAAGACCTTTTAACCAACTTCATGCTGTTGAAAAAGTTCTATTTAATGTTGATTTGATTGAACAGGGTTTGCGGTAATCAGGCCTTGTTGTGTCTAGTCCAGCTGACTGGGGAATTGGGGAATTAGTAACTACGGGGCAAATACATTTTCACACAGGCCCAGTTGGTATTGGATAAAGTTGCTTCAATAAATAAGATTATCATTTAAAAACTGTATTTTGTGTTTACTCAGGTTGCCTTTGTTTTATCTTAGATTTTGTTTTAATTTCTGAAACAATTTAGTTTGAGATATACACAAAAACAGAAGAAATCATGATGGGGCAAATACTTTTTCACAGCACTGTGCCATCAATGAGATCTTTTGATATAAGGCATTTCTCAACCCTAATAGTTTTATTGTCAAGCTATTGACAGATATTAGTTTTTCAGCTTTCCATATAATATCACGACCAGCTGTCAGTGAAATCTGTAAAAAAAAAAAAAAAAAATGTTGTTAAATACAGGTTTGTTAAAGAAAGCCCATACAGGTTGTTTTGACCCGAGCAGAACATAAGGGTTAAAGCTTCTGTCCAATCTTACAGAGCGGAAGCCCAGCACGGCCCCGGTTGTCAGCTTGAAAGCCAAAGTGCAGGAAGCAGACGTAGAGAAACAGGCTGGAACTGAAAGTCTGGCCAAGTGTGAAGACTTGGAACCTGTGAAGGCGGGGAGCATTCTGAAAACCCCTAAAACACTGCGCAAAACTCTAGCAGAGCCAGAGCGCTTCATCACCTCATCCTCTGCCATCTGCGCCATCGTGGGGGAGCTGGCTGCTAACGGTGAGTCACATTACGATCAGCGTCTCAAACCTGTGGGTCAAATGCTTGTGGGTGACACATTTTACAGCAGTCACAATTTACAAATGCAGTGTACACCAACAACAGTAGTAATTAAAAGGCTTAAATGATATACAGTATCTCACAAAAGTGAGTACACCCCTCACATTTTTGTAAATATTTTATGATGTCTTTTCATGGGACAACACTGAAGAAATGATACTTTGCTACAATGTAAAGTAGTGAGTGTACAGCTTGTATAACAGTGTAAATTTGCTGTCCCCGCAAAATAACTCAACACACAGCCATTAATGTCTAAACCACTGGCAACAAAAGTGAGTACACCCTTAAGTGAAAATGTCCAAATTGGGCCCAAAGTGTCAATATTTTGTGTGGCCACCATTATTTTTCAGCACTGCCTTAACCCTGTTGGCTATGGAGTTCACCAGAGCTTCACAGGTTGCCACTGGAGTCCTCTTCCACTCCTCCATGACAACATCACAGAGCTGGTGGGTGTTAGAGACCTCGCGCTCCTCCACCTTCCATTTGAGGATGCTGCACAGATGCTCAATAGGGTTTAGGTCTGGAGACATGCTTGGCCAGTCCATCACCTTTACCCTCAGCTTCTTTAGCAAGGCAGTGGTCGTCTTGGAGGTGTGCTTGGGGTCGTTATCATGTTGGAATACTGCCCTGCGGCCCAGTTTCTGAAGGGAGGGAATCATGCTCTGCTTCAGTATATCACAGTACATGTTGGCATTCATGGTTCCCTCAATGAACTGTAGCTCCCCAGTGCCGGCAGCACTCATGCAGCCCCAGACCATGACACTCCCACCACCATGCTTGACTGTAGGCAAGACACACTTGTCTTTGTACTCCTCACCTGGTTGCCACCACACACGCTTGACACCATCTGAACCAAATAAGTTTATCTTGGTCTCATCAGACCACAGGACATGGTTCCAGTAATCCATGTCCTTAGTCTGCTTGACTTCAGCAAACTGTTTGCGGGCTTTCTTGTGCATTGTCTTTAGAAGAGGCTTCCTTCTGGGATGACAGCCATGCAGACCAATTTGATGCAGTGTGCGGCGTATAGTCTGAGCACTGACAGGCTGGCCCCCACCCCTTCAACCTCTGCAGCAATGCTGGCAGCACTCATACGTCTATTCTGCAAAGCCAACCTCTGGATATGATGCTGAGCACGTGCACTCAACTTCTTTGGTCGACCATGGCAAGGTCTGTTCTGAGTGGAACCTGTCCTGTTAAACTGCTGTATCATCTTGGCCACCGTGCTGCAGCTCAGTTTCAGGGTGTTGGCAATCTTCTTATAGCCCAGGCCATCTTTCTGTAGAGCAACAATTATTTTTTTCAGATCCTCAGAGAGTTCTTTGCCATGAGGTGCCATGTTGAATGTCCAGTGACCAGTATGAGAGAGTGTGAGAGCGATAACACCAAACTTAACACACCTGCTCCCCATTCAAACCTGAGACCTTGTAACACTAACAAGTCACATGACACCGGGGAGGTAAAATGGCTAATTGGGCCCAATTTGGACATTTTCACTTAGGGGTGTACTCACTTTTGTTGCCAGCGGTTAAGACATTAATGGCTGTGTGTTGAGTTATTTTGAGGGGACAGCAAATTTACACTGTTATACAAGCTGTACACTCACTACTTTACATTGTAGCAAAGTGTCATTTCTTCAGTGTTGTCCCATGAAAAGTTATAATAAAATATTTACAAAAATGTGAGGGGTGTACTCGCTTTTGTGAGATACTGTACATAAATATACAGTTGAGTGCAAAAGTGCAAAAGAAATTTTTAACAACATTTAGTGTGTTAGACATAGATGCCCCTTCATTATGAGTAATAAAGTTAACATATTATTGTTATATGTATATATAACCTCACTGGCAACTTTATTAGGAACACCAGTACACCTGCACAATCATGCAATTATCCAATCAGGCAATCACGTGACATCAGACATCAGAATCTCAGTGACTTTGACCATGGCATGGTTGTTGGTGGCCAATGATCTGGTTTGAGTATTGTTAATCTCCTGGGATTTAGCAATACAATGCACACATAACAACAGTCTCTAGAGTTTACACCAAATGACACTGGGGGGGGGGGGATTATCCAGTGAGCAGCAGTTTTGTTGATGTTTGTTGAAGAAAGAGAGCAGAGGAGAATGGCCAGACCATATAAACCAATCTTTACAACAGTAGTGAGCAGAAAAGCATCTCAGAAGAATCAATATGTTGAATCTCTGGCTACAACAATTTTCTGGTGTTCCTATTAAAGTGGAAAGTCAGTATATTATGGAGATATGCATAAGAATTTTATCGATATACAGATATGTTCCGATCTTTTCAAACATAAGAAAAAAACATGTCCATAAGAAAGTGTTATACTGTATGTGCTTACAAGAAAAACACATGTAATAAAAAAAAAATCTTCAGTCCAAAACATAGATTACAAAAAGCTTCTCACTAGGTATTTTTCATCATAAAACAATTTCAGGTTATTGGAAGACAGCAATACCTTAAACTGTTAATGGCTTTATATCTAAAGGGATCCTATATTGAATTTGAATAATAAAAATTGTAAACAATATTAATGAAAAAAGACCATAAGAGTCATACACCATCTCCATTATAATGTTATACCAGAGCAGATTGTGTTATTATCATTGTTTTGTGTTCTACAGATTATCGGACATACGGTGTTCCGTCAGTGCGTACAGATTTGGCCGCGCCGCGTATCAAACGCATCAGCGACCGAACAAACTACGGTGAAGAGGGCACGGCATACGAACGGCTGTTTCCCACACTGTACTCACTGTTTGGGGTGGATGAGAGACATTTCTTCTGCCCTCGCTCCAAGGATGAGGTGGGCCAACATGGGTCATCAATAAACTTAAATGGTTCATTTTTCTAGGATTATAGATATACAATATAGGTTGGTGTTTGGGAGAAAGTTGTTAGCACAGTGCCAAAGTCTCAGTACTTCTGCAAAATAATGACTCCAGAAGCATACACATTATGTATGAGAAATTTGTGATGTCACAAATCATGTTTGATATGCAAATTGGAGAAGGTGACGATATGGACCCCGGAATTGCACATTTATGTAAATTCACATTCACAGATCCTGGCTATCTTTTGTAATGATGGCAAAGCTGTGAGATGTTATTAGGGCCAATAAATAAATTGATAAAACAATAAACAATTTATTATCGTACTAATATTGTTTTTGAATGGATTAAAATTGCATGTTCAAGTCCTGTTCAGTCAAAATGTCCCATTTAAATGCTTTTTCCCCCACCATAGCCATACCTACTGTAGCTTGATTTCTCTAATGAACATGAATTTTTGAGTTTATGCTAATCTTATTTTGAAAAAATTGAAAGTAAAATTATTATTTAAAAAAAAAAAAAAAAATTAAAGTTGAAATAAAAGAGTTGAAAATGGTGTTTGTAATTTTAAAATCAAAATCTTACCATCTCATACATAACATGTACCTGGCATCAAGAGGATCCATGAGCTTTAGAACGCGTTTGGGGTTCTGTTTCTGTTCATGTTATATACTGTATATTAAGATACTGTATACCGAGGATAAGAAAAAATAATAATAAGAAGAAGTACAAGATAATATAAAATATAACAAGATGGCCGGGGTTAAAGGGAAAGCAACTAAAAAGTAATGAACAGATCTTTTAAAAATATTTCTAATATACAGTATATTTGAAAAAAAAAATCACTAATATGATCAAATAAACCATAAAACAATACATTCAAATTTTCATTTACATTTTAACATCGTTGATTTCTTCTTCCTATTTCAGATGGAGCAGATTTTCCGGAACGCCGGCCTGCGTATTCCCGATCAGACGTTTGAGGAGGCCTGGAGCTTGGCTTCCAGGAGTCACCCAGGCGGAGAAGTGTGTGTGGAGAGTTTTCGAAACGTTCTCAGTGAGCTCCAGGCAAATTAGAAAAGGATGCGTACTGTTCATTATTGTATTGTTTCTCTTAGCATCGCAAGGATACATTTGAAATGCTATATCCAATTAAGACTATAAGTAGCAATATGGCATTATTATAATAATATGAATAATATTACAAATGACTTATTGACCTACCTTATTAACCAGTATGTTACACATAGCTTCTTAGTTTGTGAGTTGTTAAAATGGTCATTTACAGTACAAGGCCTACCATTGGCCCAGTATCTAAGATGTAGTTATTTCCCAGCTTTCACTGCATGCTAAGGGGCTTTTCTGCATTCAGAAGCCTAAAGATTAATTGAGATATCTATTGTTTTAAAAAATAACCACATTCACCTGTAGTGTCTTGCGCTCAGGTACACATATATGCATAATCACATATTTAGCTCAGAATAAATGAATAAAAAATGTCCTGCATATCAAATACTCAGAGAAAGTAGTTTTGTTCAGATTGGTCTCACAATGTGCCTTTCAAACTTTGTAATGATTGGACAAAATATGTCAGAGCAGAAGGGAAAATGAATTGAAAATAAATTCAAAATGGCAGAAAATCCAATATGGCGGAAATTAACATCATGGTATTTGTTAAACTCGACATTACCCAAAGAATCCGAGGAAAGTGGAATCGTTTCTGCGGCATCGTGTGCAGCAAAACTACTGTGAGTGTAGCTGGGACTGTCCTCTATCACTGTGTCAAAATTCATGAAAAGTATATGAAGCGTTCTATAGGCGTCCATAGACTCCTATAAGCAAGATAACCTTCGGTACTTGGCCCCTCCCAATAGATAAACAAACAAACAAATAAATGCATGAATAATTCCTGCCTAATGAAGAGGTTTTTAAAAAAATCCATCCATTGTAAAACTGATGAGAAAACATCTCTGACACATGCATGTCATCCCATTTACGAAAAAAAAAAAGCCCTTTATAAGATTCTTTATCCAGTCTTGGAGCGACAGAATTATAAGATTGAGCAGAATTCATTAACTTGTTTTAAATATGGTAGTAGGATTATGATTTTTTTCTCAGCAGTAATAGAGTTTGTGTGGGGATTTTCGTCATGTGTGTGCAAACAGGTCTTAATATGATTACCAGAGTGGATATCGTTTTCAGTTTAAATGAACATGTTAATACCATATTAGCCAATTAATCGTGCAAGCATCGAAGAAGAGAACAATCTGCAAGAAAATGACGGAAACGCTGCTGCCGATGTGCATTAATATGCCATTTTACACCCTTTTGGATTAGGGCTCATTTTTATTTTATTAATCTGCTTATTATTAAAAATAAGCACATTAATTTGTACATACATATAATAAGAAAGCTATTGGACACTGTTTAAGAAATCCTCCAGTGTGTGTGAATGAGCTGTTAGGCATTAATTTCACACAGGCCCGGATTTAAGACAGTCTAACTGAGAAGCGGATTAATGGAATAAAATTACTGGAATAAATATGCGTGAAAAAAAGAAGCACTGACTGACAAATTGTGTTTTCGTTTCTTTCTCATTTTCTTTGAAGGTATTTAATTGTCACGTACACATCTACTGAATATCTACACGTCTTTATCTTATGCATTAGACAGCAAAACTTTCATTTGCGCATAATACCACAGAGCTGTTGAATTCTCAAATCTGATTGGTCAGAAGGTGTTGATTAATTTGCTATAAGAGCAGCTCTGACAGTAGTGCAGCTGCAAATCACAGGTTCATATTATATATATACAGTATGTTTATTTAACATTTATGGAAGGAGTCTCCAGTGTCAGTGCTTTTTTAAACTATAAGTTTTCTGTCATGGGAAAGTCTTCAGGACAGATTTGTTTTTCTTTTCTTTTTTTTCTTATTTTATTTTTTTAAATAAAAAAAAAAAAGTTTTTTTCCTCTGCTTCTCTATATACAGTATCTACAGTATATATTTAACTATTTTTATTATGCACTGCAAAAATGTACCACTTAGCAAGTGTTAAGATGGGCAAATTTATTATGAGATTATTTTAAATCAAACATGAGATGATTCAGTCTGGTTTTAGATTCTTTTACTCATTTCAAGCTTCTTCGGAATATGATTTTGCTTCTTTCTAGAAATAAATGCTTAAACCTTTCATGTCCACACTCATGGACAATCAATTAATTATTATTTTTTACATTTTAGGAAAATATAAGGTATAAATCATCTCAATCACTTGAGACTCATTACTGTAAATTAACGTAAATTTCTGTAGCTCTCAGGACTGTTTGCTGATTCCAATCTTCACTAACTTTCTACGTAAAATAAAAAAATAAATATATAACAAAAATGTATGTAAAAATGTTTTTTTTATTATTTATTTATTTTAATTTGTGTTTGTGTGTGTGTGTGTGTCAGACTCCAATGAATGTATGTTTATATATATATATATTATTAAAAAGTATATATATATATATATATATATATATATATATATATATATATATTAAAAAGTATATATATATATATATATATATATATATATATATATATATATATATATATATATATATATATTTACATTTTACAATCCATTTACTTTTTAATATTTGATATTAAGACATAATCAAAATTCATATACTGCATCATGCAATTTAAGTAAAAAAAAAACAACAGAAAATCTGGATATACATAAAAATAATTTATGCATGAAAGGGTTAAAATAAGATACAAATTTATCTGCCAATAGAATAACAGCTTTGATTCTCGTAAAGGAAAATATTTCAAAATAGGTTTAATAATCATATATTTGGTTTATTGTAATCCTTTAATAAGAAATTCTATATTTAAGATATTTTCAGTTATTTCAGTATATTCAGCTAAGATGTCTTTTTTCCCCTCTCTGAGGAGTGTCTTTCGTTATCCATACAAATCTAACCTCATGTACTCAGTTGTCCTGTGAAGAAGGCAGGTGGTGGAAGGTTTAATAAAAATAATATTAATAATAACCCGGTTATTATAGTTTTGTGTAGGAAATAAGAACAAAATGAAGGCCGTCAAAAGTACAAATGGTGTCATTGTTAGAGATACAGTACAGTTGACGTAATACGTTTACATTTGCCTTGCAGAATCTGCAAAATGTTGAGATCCGTCTTTTCACACTGAGGACAGCTGAGGGACTCGTACACAACTATTACAAAAGGTGCAAACATTCACTTATGCTCAAGAAGGCAACACGATACATTAAGAGCCAGGGGGGTGTAAAACTTCCAACAGGATGATCGGTGTAAATTATTATTTTGTTTAAAGACCTTCATTTAGTACTGCCCTTCAGAAGCTACATAAGATATTTACATGTTTCCCAGAAGACAAAATAATAACAATTTACACCGATCATCCTGTTGAAAAGTTTACACCCCCCTGGCTCTTAATGTATCATGTTGCCTTCTTGAGCATCAGTGAATGTTTGCACCTTTTGTAATAGTTGTGTACGAGTCCCTCAGTTGTCCTCAGTGTGAAAAGACGGATCTTTTCATATAGCCGCTGTTGGAAAGGGGTGAAATATGCAGAAGATGCTGGAAAAACAAAGAATGTGCAGGACCTGGAGGATTTTTCTGAAGAACAGTTGGCAGTTTAACTGCTCAGAACAAACAAGGGACTCGTGAACAACGATCACAAAACAGAAAAACAGTCAAAAATGCAACTTTAAAAATGTTTTTTTTTAAAAACCCAATTTTTATGATCCCTCATTATTTTTTTTAAACAAATTATTAACATTTAGCAGATACTGCAAAGCAAATGTAAACTTATGACCTCAACTGTATGTGAAAAATGGCATGGTGACCATTGAGTATTCAAGCCAAAAGGAAATAAATCACACGAATGCAAATTCAGGAAGAATTTCCTTAAAGTTTACTCCAAGTGACAGTTTGCATGTGCACAAAGTGCAGAAAGTCGGAGTGTTAATGTGGCAGATGGTGCGATTTTGCAGACATGAGCCTGAAGTGTGCAAATAGCTGAGAGCAAACCTATTAGCAACTGTATATCTGTCAGAGGAGCACAGAAAACAAATGTCTGTCATAAGAGGAGAAACCCATTAACTACATTTAAACTCATCTACAGCTCGCCGACCATCATCAGTCAGTCGTTGTGGTGTCAACTGGTTTGCATGCACACTTAATTAAAAAAGCGTGAGAAAAAGTCAAAAAGTTTGTGCGCTGTGATTTAAATGCAATAAATTCAGAGAAAAGTCATATAAAACATCACGTCATGTGATAAACTGCAACCGATTATGTACTGCTAAGCCTTTTAGTCGTGCTCCGATGCACCTCTCGCACGTTCTTGTGCATGTTCTTTGTATGCAATCGAGCCACCATCATGAATGTTAATTCATATTTAGTGTTTGACAGATTACAGACACAAAAACAAGCTCGCAACTTTGAACATTACTGTCAAAATGTCCACGCAGAATGTGCAGAAACATGAAAAAAAAAGGAAGAAAGAGCATCATCAAGTCTCTCGCAATCAAATCAGCAACACTTCAACGCTCACACGTATATATACACGTAAATGATATAATGATGTTTTTCAGCAGTTGTTGTGTGCTTCAGTTATATTGTAATGCTCATTAGAACTTGTAGAAATTGTTACTGTGAAGTTTTGTTTTGTTCTTACACCATGTTCATACACAGAAAGCAATCATTATTACATTATTACTAAAGATTCAGAAGTTCTGGTACCTGATTCACACACTCTCATCAATATTAACAATGTTTCAAGAGTGGCCACTTGCAGCACAAAGCGGAGGAAACATGGATCAGATTTTTCTCATTTGTGTTGGGAATGCACATACCTGCAGAACCTAGTGTTCCATATTCCCTCATTGAAATTTTCAAAGAATCCATATTTTTCAGGCCCATCTTATGTTCTCCAAATAGAAAACCCTGAAACGTCCACATCTCTCAAAAAAAAAAAAGTTTTAACAAGTGAAAATATGTCTAACAATAAACCCATACACCGATCAGCCACAACATTAAAACCACCTGCCTAATATTGTGTAGGTCCCCCTTGTGGCACCAAAACAGCTCAGACCCGTCGAGGCGTGGACTCCACAAGACCTCTGAAGGTTTGCTGTAGTATCGTACGTAAGACGTTAGCAGCAGATTCTTTAAGTCCTGTAAGTTGCAATGTGGGGCCTCCATGGATCGGACTTGATTGTCCAGCACATCCCACAGATGCTCGATCGGATTGAGATCTGGGGAAATTGGAGGCCAAGTCAACACCTTGAACTCTTTGTCATGTTCCTCGAACCATTCCTGAACATTTTTTGCAATGTGTCAGGGTGCATTATCCTGTTGAAAGAGGCCACTGCCATTAGGGAATACCGTTGCCGTGAAGGGGTGTACTTGGTCTGCAACAATGTTTAGGTAGGTGGTACGTGTCAAAGTAACATATACATGAATGCCAGGACCCAAGATTTCCCAGCAGAACATTGCCTAGAGCATCACACTGCCTTAGCCAGCTTGCCTTCTTTCCACAGTGCATCCTGATGCCATCTCTTACCCAGGTAAGTGACACACACGCACCTGTCCGTCCACATGATGTAAAAGAAAACATGATTCATCAGACCAGGCCATCACAATTTGGCCCTTGTCAAAGTCACTCAGATCCTTACGCTTGCCCATTTCTCCTGCTTCCAACACGTCAACTTCAAGAACTGACTGTTCACTTGCTGCCTAATATACCCCTTGACAGGTGCCATTGTAGAGATAATTAATGTTATTCACTTCACCTACCAGTGGTATATGCGTATGTAATCAAACCGATATAAGATTATTAATTTTTATTTTTATTTATTTATGATTAATGCTGTAGCTGGGGAAACGTTCACTCCTTTTATTGCTCTTTACAAAAATGTAATAAAAAAATAAATAAGATAAAAAAATCAGGACATAGTAACCACTCACAGTAGGTTTACCTACCTGAAAAATGTATGCAGTGTTTATCTAAAATACACCATTAAAAAAATTCTGTGATGATGATCAATAAAATTTTGCAGTTGTCCACACAGTTTTTAGAGAACTTTTATTTTTTTTGCATTTATTATTATTATTATTATTATTATTATTATTATTATTATTATTATTATTATTATTATTTTGTTAATCAGATAGATTGCTTGGAAGCTTGTCCCGACACTTTAAAGGTGCAGTAGTCAATTTTATTATTTCTCACGTACAAATAATCTGGAAGATATGTAGTATAGGATAAAAACAAAGCAAAACAATGGATTAATCTGTGACAAACGTGTAGTAATATTTAATTTTAATATTTAAGTGTATTAATATATTAAGTGGCTGAGAAAACCCATTTGGAAAACCAGTCCAATAAGCTTGTTTGTGTTTGGATTCACTTCCTGTCAGTCATTTTATAGATACTCTACAGCACACCACAGATCATGGGGACGGAGCTTCGTGAACATGGGCAGGAACCATTCCAATGTCAAACC
The DNA here is from genome assembly GCA_023630585.1 of Cranoglanis bouderius. NCBI lineage: Eukaryota > Metazoa > Chordata > Actinopteri > Siluriformes > Cranoglanididae > Cranoglanis > Cranoglanis bouderius. The sequence goes on from CM042539.1 coordinate 25,465,782, forward strand.
TACCTAACTGTTAGAGGCCTAATCTTAAAATTAAAAAAAGACAAATCTTACCTAATGCACGTTTAAATGATTTTGTCTCATTTCAGCCATCATATTATGCTTTTGCATTCTGTTCTGTAGCTTGGGTGTTTATTTTTGGAAGGAGTCTCCAGTGTTAGTGCTTTGTAACAGTCTGAGATAAAGCTTTAAGTTTGCTGACATGGGAAATTGTTCAGGACAGAGGAGTTACTGCTTCATACTTTTTTTTTCCCTTAACATGACAAGCTGCATTTTTTTTTTGTCTTATATAACTTTCGAGAGAGAGAGAAAAAAGAGAGGCTGATGTAGGAATTATTGTAATGACTTTATAGCTGCTATAATGTAACCGATAACAGGAACTAACTTGTTGGTTCTCGGATGTTCCCCTACATCAAATGTAACCAGAAATGGATAAAAAAAAAAAAAAGTATGCCGTGTTCTTTATTTAGAAACGAAAACTTGTAACTTAGCGAAAATGAATTTATAAATGTTTGATATTAGCCACTTTATATTTATGTCAGGGAATAGCAAAATGTTTTTAAATGTACCTTTAATCAGGGTTTATGACTAGAAAGAAAGAAAGAAAGAAAGAAATATTGTCTGCACTCTTTAAATAATTCTGTATAATTATAACCACAATTGTATAATTTTGCATTGTGTTCTGTTGTTTACATCTGATATATTGTGCATATCATTTTTGTTTTGCTCTGCAATTACGTCACTTCCTGGAAACTTGACGGAGGCTCACAGGAGGTTTACCCACAATGCCTGGATGTTTGATATAGTTTGTTTTCTCCAGTAGATGGAGCCAAAAGCCTGTATTTCTCAGTATTTACAGCATTACATTTCAGTAGAGATGACGAATATGCTGAAATGTTCGTTACACGACTTAAATGAGTTGTTTTTGATCATTTCTTTGCCAGGCTTTCAGATAAACTGTTTTTAATAAACAAAAAGACTCCCCATTTATGAATAAATTCAACACAGATATTATTGAAATCTTACAATATTACCAAATCTCAGTAAAATCCAGTAAAATTCATTTGGCTTCAAGAACAAAGTGCTGCTAAAATATATTATCAATAACACACCACCCCATAGTTGATTATTTTCCTGTCACTCCCCCAAATATTTTATTATTTATTTTATTATTATTTTATTGATTAATTATTTGATGTAATATTTAGTTTAATTCCCAATACAATATCATTTAAGATGTTGTGTAACAGCCTAATATTAAAATCATAAAATCTGACACATCTTTAGTGCTTTTTTTTGTGTGTGGATACATTAATGATAATGTTAAAAAAAAAAAAAAATGCAAGAAAAATAAGCATCTGGGGATGAAAAGAGAAATGACAGGCCAATTTCTTTCACCACGCAGGTGCAAAAACCGTCATTGTCTTACATTTGATCATCAGAATAAAACATCAACACCCCCTTCGCACTGATCCTGGTGATTACAGGTCACGTGCGTCTGATGCCTGGTGCACGTGTGCTCTATTTCTTTCGTTCTTTTTTTTTTTTTTTTTTTAAATCACCATCAAAGGTAATCATTAATTATTCATTAACGTTTAACCTATCACTGCTGTGCACGTGCGGCAAGCCCCGCCCCTCGGCGCTCTGAAAATAACGGTCACTTTGTTCAAAATTATTTTTAGACTTTGAACTTAGCATAATTTGCACCTGTGAACCTAAAGATAACTGCGTATTGAGGATGCTCATAATCATACTAATGAAATCAACTTAAAAAAGTATTATTTAATATATAATAAATATTTATTATTTATTTGCACTCTATAGCATAGTTCTATTTCCTTCATCAAAGATACATGCAGTAACACGTTTATTTTAGCTGCCTTTTAGCATGATACTAATGATAGCAATGACAAGGACAAGATTAGCATTCAAAAGTATTTATCTTTTTTTTTTCCCACTATGTTTTTAATAGATGTCTGTTGCTAGCATGGGACTAATGACACTAATGAGAAAAAAAAAAAAGAAAAGAAATAATTTCCAAAAGTATGTAATATTTACTTAATTAAAAAAAACAAAAACATATTTGCACTCCATAGCATAGATTTAATTATTTCTTCAAAGAAACTTACACATTAGCTAGTTTATTTTAGCTTCCTACAGCTAGCTAGATGTCAACATGATACTGATGGTACTAAGAACAAAAGAATACTAACAATTAATAACAGAATTAACAGAATTATTTATTTATTTAAAAAAAATATTTAGCAACAAGCCGCTAAAGTACGCTAGCTGTTGGTTGAAGAACAAATATCAGCATTAGGCTAACTATCAAAACTATGTATTATTTATTTCTTTTTGAAAAATTTGCTTGATTGTACTTCATAGCATAGTTTATTATTATTTTTTGTTCAATGAGACATATGCATTAGCTAGTTTACTTTAGCTTCCTGGTGCTAACTAGATGTTAACATGATACTAATGAAACTAATAACAAATAACAGTATTAACTTTCAAATGTGTTTATTGTTTATTTATTTTTAACATTGTTGCATAGTTTCACTAGGTGGCACAAGTTGTTCACAGTTTATTCAAAGAGAGACATGCATTAGCTAGTTTACTCTAGCTGCCTGTTTGCTGGCTAGATGTTAGCAAAGTGCTAATTCCACTGTATCACTGACTGACCAAAACTCACCATTTTATTCTTAAAATCTTTAACATAAAAATATTGTTTCTCATCAAAAGGTGAGTGAATAACTTTTACTAAATTGCATTTAAACAAGTTTATAATTACATGTTTCAATTATGGAGAGTGAATGTGATCAATTTTTTTTTTTTTTTTTTTTTACAATGTAGCTGCAGAAAATTCAAATTAGGTGTTCATCTTTATACACAATTAGCAGCATGCTAAATTCTATGTCCACACCTTATTCACTCACTTCAAAGTACATCACTATGGTTGTTTTAGCATTGGGCATATTCACTTCTCATGGATACGCATGCAATTCCACAATTACTGCTCAAACAACTGATTTTTTACATGTATAGATTTTTTCACTTTTAAGAAGTGAAGGAGTCATTAGCATTAGCTGCTATCCATTTCAATTTCTCACTGGTGCACTGTCCATGACGAAGTCTTACATTCTGCCAAGATATTCCTTGAAACACTGACTTAAGTAGCAAATATTATACTAAAAATGATGTTGATTTGCTGATGGCACCAAATTCAAAATGGCTGCTTCTGAGCTCAGGTGATTAAAAAAAAAAAAAAAGAATAAAACAAACACTCCAAGACCAAAATGTTGTTTGAAATTTGAAATCATCTTGACACTACTTTCTATATATATTTTACCCAGCGTAATGGATTATATACCACTATATCAGAATGGCCGGTACGAGAATACAATTTAGAAACCATGGTTACAAAGATACAAAATCCACATCAGCCATAATGTCACTAATATTAATCACAAGGTGAAATGTTATTCAAGCAGTTAATCAACACAGTGCCAGAGAAAGTGTAATAAGTCGCAGAGCTACAACTCATGTAATGATTGGTTGAGGTTAGAACGGAGACACTGGTTTAGTTGGTTTTAGTGGTTGTAGGTTCTTTTTTTTTGACATCACACTCACAAATTTGGCCTAAGATTGGATAAATAATCAGCAGCACAGCTCTTGGTTATTGAAACAGAGCACTGATATAGAAACCTTCTAAGATATGTTACAGTAATGATCTCCATCAGTCTGAAATGCCTTTACAACCTAGGGCTGAACAGAGCAGAATAATAGAATCTATTGCTGCACAAATTTCATTCTCCGATTAATTAGTTTTGTAGGCTGTATTTTGCACTCAGTATCCTCTTTCTCAAATTTGGCAAGCTATTTTTAACATTCTTCTCTGCTAATTGTAAAAAAAATGTAGTCAACATGCCTGTTATCAGCACGAAATAAAGCAAATGAATTGCACGAGCGAAAAGAAATGAAATCTTAATCTTGTCGCTTTTGTCGTTGGTCGGGTTACCTTATGTGTATTTTCTTAAAATAGACTTTTTAAGATTTTAAAACACAGACACACACACACATACACACACACACACGTACAAATGCAGATATCTCAGATATCTCAGCTCTAACTTTTTTTTTAACAGTAGTTAATGAGAAAAATTAGTGCAAATGCTTGAAGTAATAGTTTTAAATTTTTTCCCCCCAGGAAAATATTTCTCTTTTTTCAACGTTTTTTTTTTTTTTTTTTTTTTTCCCTATCCATGCATAAATTAAAAAATCTGCTGAAATTTATTATTCATCAGAGATGTGATTAATATGCAAAATTATGCAAATTAAGATGCAATTAGGCTCCAATTCTCCAGTGGAATTTTCCATTATAATTTAATACAAAGTAACAGAGTAATTGGTGTCACGTGTAATTACGGTTACTCAAGTGTACTTCCCGGCATGCAAATGATGCACTATATGTCGCTTATCCTATGCAAATGCACCATGTGCTGCTTCCACTACTTGGAATCACCTAACAGCAGAACGCCAGGCTTTGATGGATGTATAGAGTCCCGGATTGGCACCGTTTATATGTGTCCAACTGCACAATGTTTACAAAACGCCAACTTTTCGAGAAAGTTTATGCGGAAGGCCTTTTCTCTGTGACTATTCAAAGCCTCTGAATTCATACGCAGGCTTGATTAGGGATGATTTAGGCAGCGAGAGAGCTGTCATGAGCTGTCTACGAGTGTTTGGAGATCAGCTGCTTCTTGGGAGCCTAAATTGATTTCAAATTGTTACACGGCTGGTTACAAGACCTGACGCCGAACTCATTGACACCGACATGGGAGGTGTGACCTCTGAGCCGCTAGCTCCACCTTCTTTCTTGTGTTTCCCCACACATTCCCCTCACATTTATCTCTACACTCTGTGTCTCCATGTCTAGATTTTCTTGTCCTGCTCTCTACTTTCCCACGCACCGATTGTCTCTTTTCAGCCTTGCTTTCTTTCTTTTTATGCCCTCATTTTATTTCTCTTCTACATTTTCATTTTCGCTTCTTCATTCTTACTTCTCGCTTTTTTTAGCATCTGATTTTCTGTCATTCTGCCTTTCTCTGTTGCTCTCACTAATGCGTTTTTTTCCCTTCTCATTCATGTGTGTGGAAAAAAAAGCTCTGTCCACCTTTCTTTCTCTCTATTCATTCCACTCTTTTTTCTTTTGCCCTCTGTTATTTTCTTCCCCACTTGTTTCTTTCTTCTTCTTTCTTTTTTTTTTTTTTTTTGACTTAGATGACAAATATATCCTGACATGTTTAGAATATTTAGATATCATTAAAGCTTTTATATAAAGTCTAGATGGACAGTGTTATGAAAGTACAAACAGTATTCCAAGAAAAGTGCATTGCTAAAAGTTATAACTAGTGTTCATATTCATATTATTAGCATATCACCCAGCTCTACTGTCTCTCTCTCTCTCTCTCTCTCTCTCTCTCTCATCTCGTTTGCCCTCATGCTCGATGCTACTACTACTACTCTACTCTACACTGCCTAATTGGTGCATGAAGTTCTTCGAAATTCTTCCCCTCTGCTTTTCCTCCTCTAGTCCATCTCTTCCTCTCGCGCCGCTCTGAACAAAGACATCGCTCTCGCTCATCGCCGCCTCCACCTTGTGCACAACTCTCTCAGAGAACATAATCCCTGAACAAAAATCGCTGCACAAAGGAAACTTGAGCTCAATCCCATAACACACAGCCACGGCAAACAATACGCCCTCCCACCAGCACCCGTCTATACCTCCTAATGCCCTGTCTATTTGTCCCCTTGCACCTCATCTCAACCTTTTTAATTTTTACTCTGACTTGACATAAATGTATCTAGGGTTTTGGATGAGTGTTATTGTGTATTCAAATGTTTTGTGTTCACATATTTGTAGGATATTCCTTTGGTTTGGAAATTAACTGGATTTCTTTCTTTTTCAATCTATTTTAAATAGCTGGCGTTTGACGATGACTCACATTCGGGCCGTTCAGGAAGAACATGATTGTTCGAGAGAAAGAAAGCAAACAAGAAGCAGGTAAAACCGAAGACGAGTAACAGAAGCATCTGTTTTGTGGCATCCGCACATGTATGATATAGGTCAAGAGATCTGCATGCACGTAGTGCGTTTCCTGTATATGTCGCAGTTTAATAATAGCACGTCGGCTTCTGACGTGAAGCACAATACTCCTAGCTGAGCCCGAGCCAAAGCCCCTTTAGCTTGGCTCCCGAGTTTTTTTAGGGGTTTCGGCTCAGCAGGGTTGGCACCGGGGATGCGTGGGTGAGGAGATGTAATCTCACAACGCTCTTCTGTGTGGTCCTGCTGCAACGCTGAGGAACGGCAGCCTCCGCGTCAAGATTACATCTGCTAGGTAGATGCAATGCGGCGTCCTGAATCTAGGCCACGCTCTGATGTGTGTGAAGGGGTACAAGGAGGCATGCGCTGTGCCCTTACCCTGTTCACAAGATGCTTTGTGATCCGTTCGTATGAAAGGAGGTGCACATCTGGCTCAGGTGTTCTTTAAGCACAGGAACATGACAGCATGTGTGATTTTTCTTTCTTTTTTTTTTTTTTTTTTTTTTACACTGTATGTGTTATAAAAACAGTTTTGCTTCAACAGAACCTGATCTGTATCTATATCTGTCTCAGCAGCAGGATCTAATTCATTTTAATAACAACACTTCGGAATAATTTGTCACAAGTTGCACAGAGATTACTGGGTGAAATTATTCTAATGTGTAACATCACAGCAAAAAGAAAAAAAAAGTGTTAATTTTATTAGAAATTGACTTCATTAATCCTATAAACAGACATGTCTGAACATATGCGTTTTGGCAAGAGTTCTCTGGTTTTCAGAAGAAAAAAAAAACAGACAAAAATGAAGAAAAGACATTATTTGAAGTATTTGTTGAACAGATGTGTGTTGTTTTTTTCTTCTTGTCTTTTTGTAAATATGTCAGAACAAACAGATGCGGGGCGAGAGAGCATGCGTCACAGTAATTTGGTTCCTCTCTCTCCGCGGATTACTGAGCAGCTCCAGCCGCCGCTGTGTGTCTCTGCCAGTCCTGTTTGCCATTTCTGGGCTTGTGCTGCACCTTGAAATGTATGCCAAACGCATTTCTGAGGCTGTAATTAAATTTAGTCCACCTTCACACACTTTCAGGAAGGCAGAAGCAGAAGCCGCTTTTCACAGGCCTTCTGCAGTGAAGCCAGCTATCAAAACAAAACAAAACAAAACAATATTTGTTTAGTATATGCGTATTAACTATCTTTTTCACATGTGCACAAAGAAACTTGGGCAGTGCGTACAACTCATTAGGAGTCACATGACTTCACCTGTGTGTTTACCCAACCAGCATGCGGTTGTTAACTTCGTAATATGACGCACGTCAGAGAGGACATGCAACCATTGCTTTCCGGTGATAAATAAACCGAATCAAATATAACAAACCTTAGAATGATAAAACCACCCTGGAGATGATATCTGGTTTCTGTTCTGAAATGTACATTTTATCTTTAAGTTACTTTCGTTATAACTAGCAACTGGTCACAGTACTGTTAAAAAAAAAAAGACAAACAAAAAAAAACAGTCCATTGGATATTACAGCTTTATTGAAAGTGCAATCGATCCCTGTTATTGAAACAGGAAGTAAATAATCCTTGATATAGAGCGTAATGGACTGTATAAATGTGGGTTAGACAGGAGAGAGGAGAATTTCTTAATATTGCGTCAGTGTGATATTTATACACAAACATAAAAGCAATTCAAAAAACCATTAAATTATTATAATAAACATAATATCAAAGAGTTGTAATTGGATAATATTCACGAGTTATTGTTTTAATTTAAATTTGACAGCATCGTATCACTATGGTTTTTTTTGTTTGTTTTTTTTAAATGGTACATTTGTTTTGAAATGTGATATTTTTTGCAGGTCATATCTGCTTGATTTCATAAAGGCGTTAGACAAAGCATTAATTATATTGTTTTGAAGTAACATTGTTTGAACGTAAATGTGAAACAGTGGTACAACCCCACACAATCTGCATTATATTATTATTCTTATTATTCTTTTTAGTATTTATCAGCGTTTGCCCAAAGAAGTTATTCTTAAAACTCTCCTTCAATCCAAATAGTTATTAAAGTTCAAGGTTTCCGTGAACCAACTTAAGCGAAAGGTTTGTTGATATCGTCGCATCAGTGATCGGACAGCTTTGATTTAATTACAGTATTCAGTATACGTATTGATTTATTCAAAATGGCTGACACAAAGGGGAAAAATAGGTAAGTCTGGGCAGCAGTGATGCTGTGATGCCGTCCTCATCGAAGGAGCTGGTTCTTAGGTACATGGCGACACCCTACATTTACAAATGCATCCCCTTTTTTTAAGCCTCAAAGATTCACAAATGCACACAAATGTTTTAAGCCTTTGCTGATGCTACACGTGATCGCAAAACAGGCATGGACTAGTTTGTAAGGCTTAATGTACGAAACATCTGCGGTGAGTCAGTCAAAAGTGTTTCATACATACATAAGCCTTAGAAACGAACCAATACTCTACCTAACTGTTTTGCTGATGCGTTTTTGTCACTTTTCTTAAGTGCATTCAAATTGAAATACCCTGAACCGTGTGTCAAAGCTGGTGCAAAAGCCCCTCCAGTAACAACATGTTTCAGCAACGTGTATTTTTTTAATATTTATGAACTCGAGGTGTAAATGAACAAAGAAAAATCAGGACATTTTGGATTACAATGAAATACGAAGGTGCAAAGCACTCATCTACATCCCGCAACTCCATTTTTTTTCTCCAGCACCATGTACAAAGATGTCGTATCATTCCTGTCAAGCTTGGCTTCATATACCAGCTTGGTTCCCAGAAGATGGCTGAGGCCTAATAGTGTCTCCCACCGGTGAAGCGTCTTTGTGACGCCGCACTGTCCATTGTCTTCACACGCTGGCTATTACCGCTCACATGACATTCATCACTTTGTGCTGTCTTTGTGTGAGCGAGCTACAGGAATAATTAGAGGCTTAAACACCCAGGGCACCAAAGTGTCTCTTCTCCGAGTCCGATGCATTCGAGAACACGTGAACGTGTCACCTGCTACCGCTAATTTAAGTGAGCAAGACGAAAGAAACGCAATCTCCCCGAGCTTTCCTGGAAGACATGAAACATACATTATCATTCTTGAGAACCTCAAAAGTTGTCATCACAGCCTGGGAGGTTTTGTTTTGATGCTTGATTTGACATTTCAGGGTGTACGAAGGGCTTTCTGGGTAATTTTTGGGGGGTTGATGGTTAATATGAGGGAGACTATGCGTGAGGATCTCAATTTGGGGGAGCGTGTGAAATCGGTGGCACCTCTCCTGTGTGCTTGGATGAATCGGTGCCATATCTCATGATGGACTAAGGCAGGGAGTGGAGGCAGCCAGGGATGAATACGGCTTAATCTTTACACGGGCCGCATGTGCGCGCTTGATAACACGCACGCTTTCTTCCCGGCGCCGGAGCTGTTCTCGTCCGGCTGCCAGGTTGATGCGTTCTGAACAGCCGTGTTGCACTGCGATATTTTAGCGCTCAAGCAAAAAAAAAAAAAAAAAAAAAAAAAAAAGGGAAAAAAAAGGGAAAAAAGAGCAGCAGTACCTAAGGAGGGAGTTAATGCATGTTTTTGGAATCTGCTCTAATTCCTGATGCATTTCAAGAGACAGATATGGAGTCTTACAGCTGCAGACAATAACTATAAATGGATCACACCTATTATAGCATCTGATATTAGGCATCTTAACCCTTTACTGCATGGTGTTGCCATAAGGCAACAATTAATTTATCTCCAATTTTTGATAGTCAATAATACAGATTTACTATTTTCCTATGTAACTAGAAAAAGGATGCTTTAACTTTGACATAACAAAAAAATGGCATTTCACTCGTCTGCAATCACATGGCATGGCATAATTTTTCAATATTTAGGATAAGACTAGTTAAAGGAAAAATTTAAACACTCTGAGATAAGTTAACATTTAAACACGCTTGTATATTCTGAGTATTCTGTTAAATGGTAAAATGTAATTGTTGCCGTATGGCAACAACATGCGATAATGGAACTGTGGTATGTGCATTAATGAATTGACATAGCAAAAAAGACACTAGGCTTCTCTGACAGTATATTTAATTTTTTTTCACATTCAAAGTAAGAAAAGCTGCTGCAATTTCAGACATTTTGCACTTGCACCTTATTTTCAAAAAAGCTTTTGAAAGTTTTATGTTTCAAGAGAAAGAATTAAAAAGATACTTCACCCAAAACATGTTTGGATCTGATTTTTTTTTTAATGATCTAATTTTTTTTTTTTTTTTTTAATTTTGAGTGAGTAAATCCATCCACATACAACTATAATTCCTTTCTAGAATATACAACTTTTACATGCTCACTATGTGGCAAAAACTCTGCAACTTATAGTCTGGAAAATGCAGTAATTGGAATTGTAATCTCATGCATTTTGTGTGATTTTTGACTGTATGATACTTTCCATGATTGCACATTGTTGCCATACGTAATTCAACTAATTCAAGTGATAAAAAAATCCATAAAAACATTTTTTGATGTAAATGTAGTAATTCATGCAGTGTGCAGAGTGTTAAGGCTCAGCTGTGGCAGAGATGCCATTATTTTCACATCTCAAGCAATGAAAAAAGCTCAGCAGTGAACACAAGCCACTGAGAAAGGCGTCGAGGTTGCATTTTTCATCATCCCGGATTCACCCTGCAAACATGCATTCTAATGAACGACTTTCGGATTGAAATGCATAAACTAAACGCGGCGCCTTTTCCAAGAAACGCAGAGGCGTTTGTTGTGATTGCATTATCATAAACGATTCTATACCATCTGCCTGTCAATAATTATGGTACAGATTTGCTGGGCCTTTGACCCCGGACGTGGAAGAAACCCAGGTGGAGAGCTCGGCTGCCTAAATGAGCGCGCACACTCTCTTGCGCCACCTCCTCTCCGAAGCACATGGTTCCACAGGCTGCTCAATTAAAAAACAGGGCGCACTGTGATATTAGCAGCAAATTAATAGTCGCTCGCTAATTGAATGTATCGTATTCAGATGGTGGTATGCCTTCTAAACAAAGGCATGTTTGATGAAATGGTGCAAAAGCTTTTATTTAGATGCCTCTGTCCATCCTCTCAGTGGTTTATTAGAACTGGTTCTTGAGTGGTAGCTTTTTTTTTTTCTCAGTGGTGAACAACAGAATGATTAAAATGCAGCACATTAGGCTTTAGGCCTATAGTAATTAACGTCAGCTTTTGGATTGCAGATTATTTTCTTCTCAGGTCAATAATTGCAGAGAAAAATAACCCCAGATACAGGTTGGTAAGAAATTGCCAAGTTTCAGATCCAAATGCTACGAAAAAATGAATTTAAACTGCATCGTTTTCAGTGCAGGTTACCGCAAGAGCAAAATCAGATGTACTAATTGAAAAGTTAATTGTATTCCACAAGCCATCGGCTGTCATTTAGCAGAATAAGAGACTCTCATCCTCTCCTGGGACTAACTTTATTTAGGTCTTAGTCTCTCAGGAGGACTATGCGTTTCGCTGTGTCACTGAAAGTAGCATTTAGAGTTTTAATTAAAAGTCAAATTAAAAGGACTATATGCACGGTTTCCTTCCACGTACGAATTGTTTTCTTAAATGCTGCACAACTGAGACGATAAAACTTTTCATTAGCTTGCTCTGCTTTCATGCTGCATGTGCATTTCCTCCCTGTTCTTAGTCACATGCTCGACAGCGCTACACCATTTTACATGAAAGCAGGGGAGGTTTCACAGCGTAACGCATCACTCCATGTGGAATTCTCCGGCTGTAAGTTTGTCACTCGTAGGCTCTCTGTGCATGCCCAAGATGGCAAAAACAAATCCGTCTACCCATCCAATTAGGCTCTACACTCCCTCAGCTGAGAGAAGAGTTTAGCTTTGCATGATGCCTCATTCCTTGTTGAACATACGCTACTGAATTTCTTCATATCATTTCAACCTGAACTGCTTCTGAGAGTGAAATTGGTCCAGCGTAATGTTATATCACCGCTGATTCATGTTACTTTCAGGTTTTGCAGAGCAACCTGCATTCTTCCTCCTCCGTCTTTCTCATTTGCGGAAACCCTCTGAGCTGCTCTTACTCATCTTTGAACCAAGAAATGAAGACTTTTCTAAAAATCGACTGCAGTTTTCTTATTAATGCGAGAGATTGACGTGTGCTGAGACTGAATTCAGACTGCACATTTGGAGAGAAAGTAAAAAAAAAAAAAAGTAGACTGTATTAGGCTGCATTATACATGACAAATTGCACACGCTCCTTTTCTCGTTTGGTAAAATTGAACATGGCCCGCAGGCAGGCATTGAACTCAGCGTGTTGTACAAGCAGGGCCATGTCCACTGAGGGTCAGAGACGCCTTAATTGATTCTTTCTCTACTTGCGTGCCTTATTAGACCTGCCATGTTTGCAGTGGGAACGTGTAATTGCTCCTCCCTGGTGACTGCTTGTGAAGAAGGAGAGAATGAATAATTGGTCACTTTCACTTTCATGAGGCATGGAGGCTACAAAAAAAAAAAAAGTTGATTCCAAAAAAAAAAAAAAGGTTTTGCTTTTTAAAGAAATTGTACCCTAGAGAGAAAATGTCTGAGACATTGTGAATACATTTAAATTTTATACTCTATATTAAGGTCTCATTTGAGACCTTTTCTGGTTTCTCAAGCTTTTGATTGCTTTCAAGCCTTGTGTACTTAAATATTATTAATGCAGGAGATGAATGTAGTTCTGAATATACTGTAGTCTTTAACATGTATGTTTTACGGTATGATGAACTTGAATTATGTGAATGGAAATTCTACAGACTATCACTCTGAATCTACAGTTTGACTTTGAACAGGGCAGAAGATGAGTAGGTGCAGACATGACTTGTTTATCTACACCAAAATTTCACCAAGAGTGGAGTTTCAAGTTTGCGTAACTCATCTAGCCTTCATCAGACTCACCGACCAACATATAACCAATACCAAACCACACCTACCTGGGACTGCCAAAGACCAAGATCATATTTGTTTAGCAACAAAGTGGTGATATGTTCAATTGCTGGGACCAAATTCAGCAAATCAAGCAAAAGTTAAGCTCCCCTTTATAATATTTTTCTTTGTGTGTGTGTGTGTGTGTGTGTGTGTGTGTGTGTGTGTGTGTGTGTTCCTATAACAGCAGCTCTGAGTGAGTGTAATTCTGGCTACAATACAAATCAATGTTTACATTAACCCTTTACTGCATGGCGTTGCCATATGGCAACAATTAATTTATCTCAAATTTTTGATAGGCAATAATACAAAACTACTATTTTCTTTAACTTTCTGCAATCACATGGCATGGTGAAGGTCATCACTGGAGGACTCTCAAAATTTGATTAATGTTTTCAATATTTCGGCAAAACTACTTATCTGAGATAAGTTAACATTTCTTTTTTGTCAATTAAACAAGTTTATATATTTTGAATATTCAGTTAAATGGTAAAATGTAATTGTTGCCATATGGCAACAACATGTGATAATGGAATGTAGTATGTGCATTCATGAAGCGAAACAGGCCTACATAGCAAAAAAGACACTAGGCTTCTACATTTACATTTTTTCACATTCAAAGTAAGAAAAGCTGTTGTAATTTCAGACATTTTGCATTTGCACCTTTATTTTCTAAATTTTGTGTTTCAAGAGAAAGAATTACGAATTCAAGAGAAAGAATTAAGAATTCAAGAGAAAGAATTAAAAAGATACTTCACACAAACATGTTTGAATCTATTTTTTTAATTGTATTTTGAGTGAGTAAATCCATCCACATACTTTTTACATCTGAAATTCCTTTCTAGAAGATATTACTTTTACATGCTTACTAGGTGGCAAAAAAACCAAAACAAACAAACAAACAAACAAAAAAAACCCATGCAATTTATAGTCTGGAAAATGCAAGAATTGTAATTGTAATCGCATACATTTTGTAAAAAAATTGAACTAATTGAACTAATTCAAGTAATAAAAATCCATAAAAACATTTTTTGATGTAAATGTAATAATTCGTGCAGTAGAGGGTTAAAGCACTTGGTCTGATACATTATTGTTTTATAGTAAGCTAATTCACAGGGACTTAAACACACAAACAGATTGTAAAAACACAATTACTGCTATGATAAATTTTCTTCTGAGACGTTTATTTTTGGAAGGAGTCTCCAGCGTCAATGCTTTGTAACCCTGGAAAGTCTTCAGGACGGCGGATTTCTCGGTAACATGACAAGGTGCATTTTGTCTTATTAACTTCAAGAGAAAAAAAAAAGTCTGGGGAATGAAGGAACGAACGTTTATGGCTGTAACATAGCATAAGTAATAACAGGAACTTCAATGTAACTATATATACTTTTATGTTCTTTAGTAAATAAAAAATTCAAATTTTTGAAAATTGCTGTGCTGTAAGAGGAATAAAACACTTTTGGACGTGCTGGTATAGGAAAATAATAAACTTCGCATCAGGCCGCATCACACCACCGTGTTGTTGATTATTTTCCTATAGTAGCACATCATTCGAATGTTTTACACTTTGTCTATAATATGACTAAAAATGCGGAAAATCACTCTCAGGTATAGCGTTTGCACAGACGGAAATGTCACCCTATAAATGATCATGTCAGCTTATTTTTCACCGTACATCTGTGTCACTTTCTCAAGAACGATTTTTGTTTTAGTCACGACGTAGTTCTGAACAGACTGTTGACATTCCGCTGAAATGAATAAACACTTCCTCTTTGTGTCTGTGTGGTTAGCTTGGATATTCGTGCTTAAATACCATTAACAGCTTGTTTACCAAACTCTAAATTAGTAGTGAGTGAATTCAGGGTTCAACCAGAGTGAAGACGATTGTACATTTAAAGTTACTCACTTCTTTACACTCCTTTCAGAAAATGTAAACGCTAAATATATCTTTTTGTTATGTACAAGTTCCAGTGGTACGTGATGTCATGAAAATCCTGTAGCTGTCATTTTCAGGAACACTCGACTGATTCTTTTATGACACCATGCAAATGTGTGTCTCTGTGGGCTAAAAAAAGGAACATGGTGTTTACACACTTGCATTGTTTACGCAAGATTGGAAAACGAGTACAGCTGGGATTTTCTTTCTCAGTATTAGGAATTTGTATGTGCTAGGTTATATGTGACATAGTGTATGCCAGTATGCCGTCTAAGTTCGGAATATTTTCGTGCACATAAACACAGCCAACGTCACGGATACCTGACTATATAAAGACTCCTCACAGTTTCCATAGCGAAACGCAGAGATAGTTGCTGGACAGCAATCCACTGTCCAAAACATAGCAGCAAAACACTGAATCACAGTTCCTGAAACTGATTCTTTGACAAGACCTTGCAGTCAGGCTCAATTCCCACAGTAGTCTGAAAACGTGAGAATGTACAGCGACAATTAATTTACTGTAATTAGGGGAATCCTCTGGGCGTCATGTCAAATTTTCGTACCACTACAATGAGTCCTGCAGTGTAAATATTACTCACCAGTCTCACTGTATTGAAACATGTCTGCTGTTTTTACCTTCTGATGTGGCGGGCCGCGTTTCTATCCTCCTACAGCTTACCTGAAGTCAGTCACGCCTGTTTTTTTCCACTACGATTAAGACACAACACTGCTAGAGGATGTTAGTGCTGCAGTGCCTTCCTGAAAAACCTCAGCAGAAGTGAGACTTTCATTTTCAATAGCCAAATTTACATGATCATGGAAATGTTTTGACATAGCAATCATCTTGAGAAAAGTCTCTCTTTAAGTCCTAATACTTATCCGAGTGGTCCTTTAACCTGATATAAGCAAAATTACATTGTACACAATACTCATTTTGGCAAGCCTTGGCATCTTTAAAGAGATGCTTATCAAATATCAATACAACCATAGCCTTAAGGTAGGTTTTTACAATTGTATTTATTAAAAAGAACCTTAATTTGGTACAACCTTTAATTTCTGCTGGCTTAAGGAACACTAAACAACAGATTAATTCTTGAGCATAATGACAAAATATCTGAAGTTTTTGGTGGAAAGAGCAGTAGGGTACAATTTTAGACCACTACCAAGAATTATTCCTATTTCATCAGTAATATATATATATATATATATATATATATATATATATATATATATATATATATATATATATATATATATATATATATCCTTATATAACTAATGTCCTGTACTTTATATTTTAGTTTATTCATGATTGTTGAGCTGTACGGAACTCAGTTACCACTAAGACTGCTGTGTCAAGAATCTTGATTCTCGAATATGTCAAGCTAACCAAGGTTTTGTTTTCTTTTCTTTTGTTTTCTTTCTTTTTTTTTTTTTTTTTGCAACATTAGGTAAAATCTTCCTCAAGACTCAGTAAAAGTTCCTGAACTAAACGTTGTCATAGGTTTTACAAGGGCATTTATGTGCAGACGTCTTATTATGACGTTAAACGATGTTAGCGTGTATTGTTTTAAAAAAAAGCAAAAAAACCAATGTTGTTTAATTACTTCAATAGTTTATTGTTGTTGTGTTAGATATGACTCAATACTAATGATGGAAATGTTAAATTCTGGGAATCCTGCTTTCATGTGACAAAATAACTCTCCCTAACCTTTACCTTAAACCACTCATTTATAAGAATCATGTATTGACAGGAAGTATTTGACCTTATCTGTAGTTTTGCCACACTTCTTTCTGTGGTTCCAGTGCCCCTCCCCTCATAGGTTTCTGGGTATTTCCTACTTAACTTTTACTTAAAAGGTGGATGAGATTGAACATTGAACTTGAAACAATTGACGTAGTATACACAGGTGATATTTAGGTCCTTTCATATGTTTATGGACATTTATCATTTGCTAACATGTTCCTAAGGGTATGTGACTGGTGGTCTCTCAGTACCAAAAATTTTTTTTTTTTTAAAGTACCAGGCAAGTACCTGAAAATGTTAAATGCATATAAATTGCAATAAACTGACTGTGATTTCAAATGTATTTAAAAAAAAAAAAAATAGTAGAATGCATTGCACTAAATAACTAGGCCACTATTTCTTGTATGATGTACAATAAACAGAATGCATAACCTTCTAAAGAGCTGCAAAAACACTAAAGCGCACCAAATTCAGACCTTGTGTTTTAACCGATAGCGCAGTTCAAGTCAGCATTTGGCACCCAGAGCTGCCGGGAGCCGAGGGCATTGAGCGTGGTGAGGAATAGCAGTGGAAGAATGGCATCCTGTATTGGTATGGCAGTGTCCAGTGTCGGTATCCAGGAACTCCGCCTCCGATGTCCTAGCCCGTGGCACTCGAGCCGTCACAGGGTGCGAGGCAGCGATACGCAGAGGAGATGCCCACCACTGCTTATCGACACCAGTCCAGATGAACCCGAAAGAAACGCTTTTCCCGGCATTCCTGGGCTCTGCCCGCTGAGTATCTGGGCAAGCGCCGACTGTCTCTTTGAGCTGTGACAGACCTAAGGCGAACAGCGAGCTGCTGCCAAGGTGCCCACAATTCGCTACGATTCTCAGGAGCTCAGGAGCCTCGAGGCTTACTGGCCTGTCGAGACGGAAAACTCCCCCTCCTCCCTATATCCTCACGGGAACCTCGGCCAACCCAGAGCGCCTGGCATCGGCCTGATGGCTCCCGGAGTGGTGGCCGGGTTCGATACGCATTCACTGAAGGGCTATTTTGCTTCACAGTGCATTCTGGGACACATGAAAGGAATGTTTTCTTGAGGTGGAGGCCAGATCTGCAGCATTCATGTTTCACACCGTGCAGATAAATAAAGAGCAAACACAAGGGCTCAGTGAATTCAGCTTTACTGTTAGAAAATGAAAGCTTCATTTTCCTAAACCAGGGCCAAGGCTCGCCATATTTCTGTTCTTTATTGACTTTAATAAGTGTAAAGTCACAGATTGGAGGCCATTTTGGTTCTGAAACCAATGTTCCGTAATGACTCTGAGACTGGTATGTTTTATATTTGACTAATGACTAATCTGTAGGTTCCAAATTGGTCCAAATGGCCACTTTTAGCATCATTATTCTATTACCTTTCATTCTTGCAAGTATAACATAACATTGTTAAACATAACAAATGTTATAACATGTTATAACATAACAAATACTCATATGTTATGTTATACACCTACATAAATGAGACCTGTTTATGAGGTTGCCTGTTCATGCACCATCCTTGCTGAACACTATTAATCAATACACACTAGAATTGCTCATAGAGTGGATATGAGCCTGGCCTAGAGCCAAATTTTTTTTTTTTACTCCCCACAAACTCAGGATCATTTCCCATCTCGTATCATGTCTGTGATAAAAAGTTGCCAGTTTTCAATTCCAAACATTGTTAAGAACCATTAAGGCATATTCTGAATGCGAAAAGCTTGTTCATTTTTAAAATGTTTCCCCCGAATCTCTGGCTGCTCTGCTCTATCGCTTTTGATTAATATGTGAAGGAAATGCTTCTGAAAGAGATTTATACCCTGGTGCATCTGCAAAATAATCAAATCATTACCAGCTAACGACAGCGAGATGACTGATGATCTGGCGAGTCCTTGAGACTGCTGGGCCTCGTAGCCTCAGAGGGCGCAGTGCGCACCTGTCAAACACAGGGAAAGAGCTTTAAAGCACTAATACCGATCATCACGAAGGCGTCCGAAGTGGTACCAATTACTAACTTCTGTCACTGTCTCATGGGGAAAGCGAAACAGAACAGGGGCTCTCTCTTTCCATCGGAAATAAGGGATACCCCGTCGCTTTCAGTGTAGTGTGCTTGTCAAAAGCAACATGGAATATGAGAGGATTAATGGTTTGGAGTGAGGGAGGTGGGACAAAGTCTTTAACCAGACAACATAATTGAAACCCATGGAATCCTTTCTCTACTCAGATGTACGCCTACTTATTAGACCCTTTTTTCCCCCCCCTTTTTTTTTTTTTTTTACTCCAGACTAGTGCGGTTAAGTTCTCTGTCATTTTGAGGCTTTATGGAAAAATCTTTTGAAGTTATGGTCCATATAGCACTATAAAAAAAAAGCTTTCCATTTCTGACCAGCTTTCAAGTAGAACCCTTTTAGAAAGCTGGAACTGTCAACTGTCCTTGAGGAACCATTTTTTTTTATTTTAAAAAAAATTTTTTTAAAGAGTGTCCGCATCCAGTTTAATCTCATCCAACCTGACCTCTACTGGGTAATACCATCCTTCCATCCATCCATCCATCCATTTTCTGTACTGCTTATCCTACACAGGTTCGTGGGTGGAGCCTGGAGCCTGGAGGCTATCCCAGAAACTCAGGGCACAAGGCAGGGGACATCCTGGACAGGGTGCCAACCCATTACAGTTCACAATTGCACACACAGTCACACATTACAGACAATTTGGAAATGCCAGCACATGTCTTTGGACTGGGGGAGGAAAACGGGGTACCCGGAGGAAACCCCTGTCGCACGGGGAGAACATGCAAACTCCACACACACAGGGCGGAGGCGAGATTCGAAACTGCAACCCCCAGGGGAATACCAATTTTGTTTAATTTAAGGAGAACAAAATTATTTAAAAACGTTCCAGGCAATACTGAGGAATAATTGTAATGTATGCAATTCTTATACACAACACAAAATTCTAAAAAGTAAGACCATTTCGTTCATCTTCATGAAATTGGAATAACGACGCAGTCTATGACTAGTAAACCGACTCAGTAAATAAGAAACATTAGTTGGCTAGCTTATTTGATTCGTCACAATTTTGAGCGAGGCAAGATTTGTCCTCACTTTTCCGTTTTTCCGAGAGAACAGATCTCGTTTTCTGCTTCCGCATGCTCCCAAGGTTCATTAATTTGCATGGAGAAATTTCACCTAGATGAATTTGAAGAGAAGCGTAATTAACCACTACGAGAACAACAATTCCGTTTTGTTCTCATTCTTGCTTTTTTTTCGCTTAAAACAAACAAACATTAAGATTGCTGCTTCAATCTTCAGTCTTAAGTGGGCACCACAGAAATCTGACCTCACCAGGTCACATGTTTGAAGCTTCTTTTTCTTGCCCTGAGCAACATGAAAACGCCTGATCTCTAAGATGCTCGAGGATGCAAATTTACAGCGAAATTTACCTGTCGAACATTCCAGAGACTCCGCTGTCAACCCAGACAGAGACGTCTCATTTGTTCTGACAAAAACAAAACAAAACAAAACAAAAAAACGCTTTTCTTGGACAATTGTTAATTACCGAGTCAGGCCTTAAACGCTGCGCTCAAGTATTTTGATGGACTTAATGAAGCTCTTTCCTCTCCATCCTCCTTGTCTTCCTCCTCCAAACTCGACCAACACAGGTGTGCCCTGATGCCTACAGATGTTGCCATGGTTACCTCCCTGTGTAATTATCCAGAACAGCTGAACTTGGTTCCTCAACAAAAGGGTAAATATACTGTGTACACGTCTATCCTCACCAAAGTATTTCTAATTTCTCATGAGAGAGAGAGAGAGAGAGAGAGAGAGAGAGAGAGAGAGAGAAGTGGCTGCGTGATTTGTCCATACTTACAGATCTAGCACGTGTTATAATGGCAGGCAATTTTCTCACTGGTTTGTTGAAACCCAGCACTGGAATTTTAGGAATTATCATGCGGTTTTAGGTGCTTTCATTATCTGTGACTAACCTTTATCTAGGATCTGTTTGGATCAGGTCATAAATCTGCAATAAGCTCTATTAAAAGAGAAGGGAAAAAGAGTCCCTGGAAAATCCCTGTGGAAAAAAGAAAAAAAGAATGAAAGAAACTTTGTTAGGGTGAGTATTTACATTTGGGTTTCCGGCTAATTGATTAAAAAAAAAAAAACACAAATTACATGACTAAGACTCACTGCGAAGGCGACAAGATATTTTGATATGTGACAAGACGCAATTTACAAACATGCCTATTATTATATTTCAGTGCGTCTTATGTTTTTCCCCCCGTGGTGCTGGAGGCCTCTTTAGCAGGAGCTGTTAATGACGGCCAGCCGGGCACGACCGAGTTCTCTCATGGAGGAATCCTTATCACAGCAGCGCTTGCTTGACTTCAGATCTGTCTAATAACATCTGTGTAATTAAGTGATGGGTAATGGACTTTCTGAAAATATGATGTCTAGCTGCGATTCGAACATTGTGTCAAGATGCATGTCAGTGATTCGGAAGAGAATCGTGAGCAGCGAGGCCTTAAGTGGCACGTTCCTTTCTACTGATTTTTAAAGCAAATGTTTTATTCAGTTTATACTGAGCTCTTTATTCTATTCTCTAATTTGTCTGCTATGCAAATATTATAATTTAATACATCATTTTTTTTTTTTTTTACATAAAACAGATGATATGATACATTAATAAGAAACTAGACTGGTTAAGAGGACTGTCTTTAGACCTTGTTTACACTTGAACATTTCACATTTCATGTGTCTTGTATCTGATCATATTTTAAACCACATACATTTACACATGTAATCAAATGCCTGTCTGGTCAGACAGACTGAAATCTGATAGCTGTATTGTGTTTTTACATGCATAATCAGCTCATCATATTCCAACACCATCTTCTTGGTTTTGATTTGTTTTGTGAATAAGATGGGTTCGTCATAAGTTGATAAAATGATTATTTAAAGGCACCAACCTCCATCACCAACGCAGCATATGAGATTGAGTTTATTGTCAAATGTAGCTTTGGAGAGATGGATAAAGTGTCTAAAATGTGCTTTCCATCATCGGGAGTGGTTTAAGTAATCAGGTGCAGTATTAGACCTGTTTCAAAATCTTTACTTTTTCACTTTTATGTGGATAATCTGTATCCAGATTTAATCAAGAACCATCTAATTTATCAGATTGATGCAGAGTGGATCAATCTGCATTGGATGTCATCCTCTATACTGGTATAACTATTTTAAATGTCCTAATCGCGTTATCGGTGTATATATATATATAAAGGAGTGGTAAAAGATGAGCTGCTTTAAAAAACAATTTCATTACTCTTCGTTCTTCATGTATTTGAAAACACATTCCTCCGCCAACATCCTCTCAAGGCAGAACTTGGGTGGCATCTCTCTCCGCTCCGCTCTACTCTAATTAGCCAAAGTGCTTGCGCTCTGAAGCCTGAGGGCTCCAAAGTGTGTAATTGTCAAGCTCACAGTCGGCCCAGACTTGATAAATACATTTTTCAGGCTTACTCGGCGCGCACGGTGACGGTCGTCTCTTTGCGAAACACTCTCAGGGTCACTTTATTCGCTTTTGAACAAATCGCCGGTTCCTCAGGGAGATGATGAACGAGGATTAATGGTGCCCCGGCTGGACAGCGGGCGTGTTTAATACAACGGAACGTACTCAAAGGCCTTTCTGTTAGCAAAAATATACCTGTGGAAGGGGTTGGGGAGAGGGGGGGATTAGGGATTGAGCAGGAGAGAGGAGAGAGTGAAGAAAAGAGAGCGAGACAGAGAGAGAGACAGAGAGAGAAAGGAAGCCTTGCCTAAAATGATTCACACACAACCTGTGGCCAGTGACAAACTTTGGTTGTACTCTTTATGAGTATGCTGGGAGTGCGTAGGCACACATGCAATAACTCACGCATGAATTCATAACCAAGTCGTAAAACACATTCCATTAATACACGCGATGCCCAACTTGTCGCCAGAGGCTCCCTTTTTTAGACAAATTGCCCAATATTGTAAATAAGGCCTGTAATTAAAACGGGCCCAGCTTGATGAGAACAAGTAGAGCTGTGTCTCATTGCTGTTCGTTGTAAACATTAATTTCAGGGCGCTGTACTCTTTTTAATCTGCTCTCTTTTGCCAGGAGATCAAAAAAACCCGTCTGGGATGAAAGTTGTGCCACGGTGCCATAGATCTGGTTTTGGCCTCCGTTCCTCGCCACTATTGATTTCGACGTAACTGTTTTCCTCCCGGTTACACATGTGATCTGCATTGGGGAAAGTGCAATGCTGTTGACGTGATTAAGCATACTTCCTGTCTCAGACACCCACACGAGCACTTTGACACCCACAACGGCCTACTCAACTACTACTACAACAACAACAAGGTGCATCATTGATGTTACTAATGCTCACTCACTGTCTGCTCATTTTCATAGTGTGTTATTGTTCAGTAGGGTTTACTATATCAAAAATATAGCAATTAAACTTTTATTATTATTATTATTATTATTATTATTATTATTATTATTATTGTTATTATTGGTGTTGTTATTGTAATTATTGCTATAAATAGGAAAGAGGGAAATATTACTATGTTATAATATCATTATTAAATTATTATTATAATTGTTGTTGTTGTTGTTATTGTTGTGTGTATTTATATATATTTTTTCAACATGGTTTACCAGTTATAACAAAATAAACTGATTAATGTTAAAGTGCTAAAGTCAGCAAATTTGATGGAAGGTAGCTGAAGTTAGCTGTTATGAAACTTACAATTTAAACAAATGCAACCCTTCTTGAAAGCCAAGAACGCCCCCCTCCCCCCACCCAAAAAACAAACAAAAAAAAAGAAAAAGCGCTGCCTAAGCTAGAACTGACTGACCTAATAGATTTTTTTATCCTGTTTACAGAGCCTGGGGATGAAGCAGAAACCGGAGTTTCCCCTCTAAGCTTTCTACGAATTAGACTAAACAAAGAGGTAGGATTTTGCTTGATTTCACATAAATGAAGCAGTAAGAAAGTCAACCGAAACCCTAACCATGACATTAACATTCTGAGTAGTGTGAATTGTTACAAAATTCCAGGTTTCAGACCAGGTTTCACACCATATATATATATATATATATATATATATATATATATATATATATATATATATATATATATATATATATATATATATATATATATATATATATATATATATATATATATATATTTGTAAAAATATAAACTGAACTTTGACAGACAATATAAAAAGGGTTCTGATCCTGAAGCCACATTTAATTTAACATGAATTCAACATTGTTAGGGATCTATTTATTTATTTATTTATTTAATTGGCATAATTTTTACCCAGATTCTAACACATTTACTGAGAGAGAGAGAGAGAGAGAGAGAGAGAGAGAGAGAGAGAGAGAGAGAGAGAACATCTGGAACAACATGTGGACTACAAGGAACTATTTTACTATTTAATTCATTTGTGAATTCAAATACATATTTATAATTGTAAAAATACATTGTTTAATACCTTTCTCATCCACATCTAAACATGCATTATTCAGTTGTTTTTGAGCAAATTGACAAATTTAAGTCCAATTTTTTTTTTTTTTTTTTTTTTTTTTTTTTTTTTTTTTTTTGATGATGATGCTCCATGATGCTACTGGAGGTGTGAAGCTCTAAAATCATGGGTTTCCAGACTGACTGTTTTCTAAAATGGGACTAGGGATTCAAATTAAGATAAAGCTTACAAGGACGTGAACAGGACAAGTAAAATGCTAAGACATTTGAGACAGAAACACTGAACTTCCGGTCTAAATCAGGGGTTATGAAACTTTCTGCAGTTTCTTCTGCAGTCCTCCTGCAGTCAACTTTCTATACCTTTAGCTGTAAAAAAAAAAAAAAGAAAAAAAAGAAAGAACGAAAGAAAGAAAGAAAAATCCACAGACTCCTCAGTAGAGATTTTTTTTAAAATGAACTATGCGGCTGATTATTTAAATATGTACAAGGATATTCTGGTTATTTATTGCAGCTCCTGAAACATAGTCCAAGTTGACACTTATAGGCTTACGTTTTTCTTTTTTTTTTAAACCTGTTTGATCAGTCAAATACGGTAGGTTTGATCAAGGGGACACCTTTTGTACAATTAGTATGTTTGTTTGTTTTAACCTAGTAAGGTGCAGCAAAGTGTTTTTAATTAGCTTTTAGGGTAAAGGTGGAACTTAAATTATTTTTTAAAATATATAGTAAAGATACAAAAGATGCACAGCTGTAGTGATAACAGTTTTATTTCTATAAGAGTGTAACAGCTTGATAATTAATACAACTCTGGATTTAGTAGTTTGTGGTTTATACAACTGTAACACATTTAATTGGAGGGGGAATAAAGAAGAAAACAAGCCCCCCCTCCCCCCCACCAGCCCCCTCAGTACCTCACAGACCCCCTTGTTGAGAACCCCTGGACTAAATGCTCACACGCCGCCCTCTTGTGGCCACAATAGAAATCGCAGCCACAACACAACACCATAATGATCCAAACCCACCAAAGCTCTCCAGCCAAAGCCAACATGGATCTGCATGAGTGCTGAGCTTTTTAAATACCTGACCTTCTTCTTCCTTATTATCACTACTCACACCTTGAGCACATGAACTGAAATTAACACGACGCAGTGATTCATCCAAATCGAAAAACAGCCCACACCAAATGAAACCTTTCTGGCTTTTGTGGAGTCCCAAAACCACGACTTTTTCTGAGAAACGACTGCGACCTGACGAGAACAACTAACGACACACCATCAGATACGCATTAATGAGCACCATTCGCACCTTTTCACACACACAAATGTGAAAAGGAAAAACACAACAACAAAAAAAACTGATCTTTATCAGGTTTGGATATTAAACAGCGTTCGATATTTCCACAGAGGAAAGGTTTCACGTGTCATTAGAAACAAAACATTTTTAGTGACCTAGATAGCCGAACACAGTAAGTGGGCATGTTTCACACCTTCATTACACTTTGTTTCCGCAGGATGAACCCAGGCATGGGTTACAAAAACCCGTATTTAGTTACAGTAACCGGAAATGGGTTAAAAAAAAGAAAAGAAAAAAAAAGAAAAACCCTCTGCAGAGACCCTCCATCTTACACCGCATCCAACTGTACTAAACAGTGCCTCAAAACACTACTGTTCTTACATAATATTAAATATAACATCATGCACTTAAGGACATTTGACTATTTTACTATGTTGCATACATTTATTATTATTATTATTATTATTATTATTATTATTATTATTAGTATTAGTATTAGTAGTAGTATTGTTGTTGTTGTTTTTAATTAACGGATCAAAAGCAACAAGTGCAACATCGTTGATCTGATTTAGATTAAGTCTGGATCTCTTGCGTCACTATACAACCTCTGACATCATTAACAACACTCGAGTACAATATATATATATATATATATATATATATATATATATATATATATATATATATATATATATATATATATATATATTTTTTTTTTTTTTTTTAAAAGTAAAGTTCATAATAAAGTATAATACTTATAATACAACATAACACTTCTGTGCTTATCTGGAGTGTAATCTCTATAGCACTCTGTTGCGCTCATTTGTTTAGAATAGAAATATTAAAAGCTAAAATACAGGGAGGAGGATATGAAGAAGTTGTTGAGCGTGACACATGATTATGGAAAAGGAGAAGATTTAACGTCGAGGAAATGTTTGTGCACGGGAGAATTTCTCAGAGATGATACAGCCACCAACTAGTGTGTTGTTCCGTTTTTCAGACTTAAAGGAAAATACCATTGCTCCCTGTGCAATGTAAATACTATGCAAGGGGAAAAACAGGAACATCTAAAATAAAGAATTGTATTTAAAAAAAAAAAAAAAAAAACATGCACTGCATGATACAAAAACCATGCACAGTAGGAAAAAAGCAAAGGTATAAAAACGCACAAACAAGAAGAAAATCATGCCACGTGCAGTAAATATTATATTTTCCACGTGCATTATTATTATTATTATTTTAAATGATTGTTATTACGGTTTTCTCTTTTTGTGCATTGCGCATTCAGAATATCTGGCTTCGGCATCTCATTCCTCAGGTGCAGCCGAATATCTAAGACTCAGAAGCATTTCTCTATAGTTTATTTGGCTAAGAGTCATAATACTTTGTGGTTTAAAGTCCTGCTGCAGCGCCGACGCGCACAAAAACAAGTCGGTTATGGGTGTTGGAGCTTTAACCAAACCCTGCTGCATCGTTTCTCATAAAACTGGACTCAAATCACTTTATAAATTAGAGTTCAACGTGAATATTGATCAGTAATTCCTGCACAAGTATGAACAATGAGTGAGCTTAACCATCATTAGATCCAACAAATTCCTGCACGGTTTTTTTTTTTTTAATTATTCTTATTTTTTAACACTTGCATCTTTAAGAAGATTCCTTTGAATCAACATTGATTAACATATAGATAATATAGATAATGACTGGCAGTGAGGAATGTGCATTCTACAAGTAATTCACATCACATTTTATAAAATGAGACCAAATGCAATTATTTATTTATTTATTTTTTTAAAAAAGAGGAAGAAGAAGAAGAGGTGTTCCATCTGGAATGCGTTAAATAATAAAATGCGCATTGTTCTAGCCTATACATATATTATATCATATTGCACGTCTTACTAACCCATACCCATCTGAGAGCATGTGTTATATTCATATATCACATTTACCTGCTATGGAAAGTGAAGTTGCAACTCGTATATCACATCTGTGATTCGTGTGATGCTGTGTGAAAATGAAGGGGGGGGGGGGAACCCTCTTTTTTTTTCTTTCTCATGTCCATATGGGACAGTTGCAACTGTTAAAGTTGTTGATCGCAGGCTTAAAAAAAAAAAAAATTCTCGCGGCTTTATTTTTCTGACATTTAAACGTGGTGTGTGTAAAAGATGGGGAAAAAAAGAGGAGGGGAAGGAGGGGAGGAAGGGGTGTGAATGCTTTTTTCCCTGGAGAGAAAACGGAGGAGGAGAGGAGAGGAGAGGAGAGAATCACAAGCGGCCCGGGAGAGGGTGCGAGCCCCAAACTTGACTGGCGAATCATCAGAGAGGCAAAGAGGGGCGGATCCGTTTACCTGCCTGCCTCATCCACCACCAACACCACCTCCTCCTCCTCCTCTTTCTCTCACTCTCTCACTCACTCTCTCTCTCTCTCATACAGCCCGTCCTCCTCCTCCTCCTCACAAGCTCCATCCCGGCCCGTCGTGCGCTCTCTCCGCGCCGTGCGTTCTCTCTGCGTCGCGCCGTGCGCTCCCGAATTCAACGACGCGTCCGTGCTTCAGTCTTTAGAGTGCGAGTGCGAGTGCGTGTGCGTATGTGTGTGTGTGAGCGTGTGAGTGTGTTTGACAGCCCCAGCATTTCTGCGACTCCGGATCTCTCCAGGTCTCACCAAGTGCTTGAGCTTTTTCTCAACTTTGGATGGGAAACGCGCGGCTCAACGGGGATCGCTGACTAAGGTACCGGTTTCTTTCTCTATCTCTCCCCCCCCCCCACCGCCTGAGCACTGCAACACCACCTGCTCAGAAAACATGATTTATTACATTGTTGAGGACTCTATCACAACCAGTTTACTCTCCTGTTTCATCGCTGATCTCTAAAATAATAATAATGCGCAGAAGATTACGCCGAGCGATGCTACTGTAATACTACTACCATTAATAATAATAATAATAATAATAATAATAATAATAACAATAATAAAGTACTATTATGAATAATGTAAACAAATTACTTTACAGTTATTTAAACCTGGTGCTAAAAAAGTTTAGGGCATTTAATAGTTCAATCTTTATCCTATCCAACATAATTAACATCCATCAACAACAATAATAATAACTGATCATTAATGTGACTTGTGTGTATACATTAATGACACAAGTGGGATTGTTCTGTATCTGAGAATCTGTGTATGTCGAGTCAACATTCTTTCCTTAAGGTGAAGATCTTGTGTGAGCCCAGCACGGAGACAGCGGGCTATTTTTGTCTCACAAACCTGAATCACTTTTGGGACTGTCAGCATCCAGATGCACCGTCCTGCTTGTTAACAAGATCTTTATTCACTCTAAATTAGATCTAATATCGCTCAGCCATCAAAACCATGTGATTTTCCAAAATACACTCCAGTTAAAAAGAAAAGAAAGAAAGAAAGAAAGAAAGCACATTTTCACCTGATTGTGGATTGTGAAATGTGTCAAAAGAGAATCTCATGATTGTGGTGTTGGACTGGAAGCGACTGTAATGACTTGAGCTCATTGCTTGCTGAGCTTCTCAAAGTCCTCACAGCCTTACGTCTTTCACGTATCTTCCCAGCTCGATCATTAACCTCGCTTAACTTTTTAGACCACAAAGCTTTAATAATCATGTCACTGATGCTCCCACACGCGTATTTTTAGAATAAACGTCTAAACACGTGACTTATTCTTAGATCGATTTCGTATGTGCATGAACGAAATCAAGCATATGCACTGTATGTTTAATCATCTCAAGACCCCATCGAGTCATTTCAGTTTACCCTTTCACATCTTTTTTTTTTTTTTTTTTTTTTTCAGAGCAGTTGCTCTGAAGAGTATTTGCTCTCCTTTGCAGAGCTCTTTTGTAATGATTGTGGCTTATCTGGTCACTATTTCGCAGAACAGAGCTACAGAGCTTTTCCTGTCACTCTCAATGGCAGTTCTTGTAAATGCAGGTTTAAGATCAAAGACTCTTATTCTGAACGTTAATTCCCCTCAACTGCTCTTACAGGCCCTTCTCTATTACATTTGCTCATGTGAAACTGGCTGGCTCGGCTTGATCACAAGGTTAAGGCTTTTTGTCAGTACGACTTAACCCCATTTTCACACTCGCGATGTAATCATTACAGTGACAGCCGAGAGAGATAGCCATCTGGTTGAGTCAGTTGTGAAAAAGGCCGAATTTACCTTGTGTTCTAATGAAGTAGGATATTTAGGCTCGAACAGAGTGTGTGTTGAAGATTCACTCTTCGCCCTGAAGTCCAAATAAACGGTTCCTGCTCACAGTCTGAAACATAATGTAACTGATCTTCGGGAAATAATGATGTGACTCCATGACTGTTTGTATTGTGAAGCATTTCATTCGAGGACATTGTTGTATTGGTGTGTATATATATATATTCAGCCTCTGGCCTTCAGGATGTGTGTGCATGCTTAGGGCACATATAGGTCACTATGAAGTGAAGTGAAAGTAGTGCACGTCAAAGCCTCGCTAGTGTTTGCAGGAAGTCAGGAGTGGGTTCAGAGAGCAGTTCAGAAACGAGCTTTATTTTATTTCGTATCACATTCCCACTTAACTGGCTTCCAGTTTGTCAGAGAGCAGGGACAAGAGCAGAACCGCAGCTCAGTGCATCGAGTCGGATCGTCTCGACTTATAAAAAGTAGCACAGAGAGAGAAAGTGAGAAGAGACAGAGAAGTGAGAGGAACAACATTTACCCTCCGACCCTCTGAGACCAATTAACCTGCACGTCGCTTCAGTGGGTCGCAAAAGCACCTCGGAGCATAATCAAAGCAGCTCATCGTCGATGAATTATTTCTGTCCCGTCACACCTGCTTTGTCGTTTTTATAAACGACAAGCGTTGAGTAGTGCAGGCTTCAGAGTCAGGAGCGAAAAAAGTACACCGAAATGTCACCCCTGCGATCGTCCCGGTTGGTCTGTGTGCTCGGAGCTCGTGAAGGCTCCAAAGATATGTGTGGTAAAACCATTCATCGCCAACATAATGAACGCTGCAGCGAAATAACAGCTCAGCAAAGAGCAAAATTATACTTGCGGTCGGAGCTCAGTAAATACCTGTTTAGCTGCCAGCGCATGTGTTTATTAGACTGTCGCCAGTAAGGTGCCTGTCTCTTTCTTTTTCGACTGTTGTGGCTGTTTACAGATTCCACTTCTTTTTTTTCTTTCTTTTTTTTTCTCCTCAAAACTGCACTCATACATTTCCTAATATAGATGAGAGTTAATAACGGTTCAGACTTTATGATGACAGGTTGGGAAGAGAAAAAAAGGGAGATAATAATGAATGGTGTCTTAATAGGGACTGTTTGCGCATTCCTGGGCTCACAGTCAAAAATGTAAAAAAAAAAATAAAAAAAAAAACCAACAAAAAAAAAAACTGCCAATTACAGCCACAGGCGCGTTTTCATGTGCGGTTTTTCAGGCGTGCGGTTCCCAACTTTCTGCCTTGCCAGAACTTGTCTCCAGCTTGGGTTTTATTTTCGAAGCGACGGCCTCTTTTTGAAATCCACATCCCTTTTCATATGCAGAATGGCTCGGTCCGGGACAGTAAAAAAACAAAAACAAAAAAACAAAAAAAAAAAAACAACAAAAAACTGCGTCATGTTGATTTCGACATGGTCCGACTCGACGAAGCGTGTGCGAAATCAGAACAGCGACGTTATCATGGCGCACAGCAGCGTCCCTAATAGAATTTAGAGCACACGCTCGGCTCGGCGAGAACCTTCAACTCCTTGCAGCCTAAATTTAGTCTGCGCGTACAGTTGTCTCTTATTTTTATGCTTGTAGTTATCCGATCTGTGTAGGTTTTCTCAGATCCTTTGTTCTGGTGAAGCAACAGAAAGAAAAAGGAGAGACGGATGTGCGCGCTGAAAAAGATCGGGTTGTTAATACCCACCCACATGTTCCAAAGAAACAATTTAGAACAATATTGGCTTTTATAGCGCACACACACACACACACACACACACACACACACACACACACACACACACACACACACACTCAAAGGCAGATTTAGAGAGACGCAGTGAGATTAGCAGTGAAGTCTAATTCAGATCTTCGTTGCTTTGATCGGTGAAAAAAGGGAAGACAAAAGAAGCAGTGTTGATGATAAAACGCTGAGGCCTGTGAGATGGGCGCTCAGAGTTTACGCTTCTCGCACTTTAACAAACACGCACACTTATGCGTCTTTCCACTACGATCTTCCTGAGGGTCTCTCTCACTCTCTCTCTCTCACACACACACACACACAGCCTTGTCTCTCTTCCTCTATTAATCGTGGATGTGTCGTGATCCACGAGGCAGAAATTAGAGGCCTAATGATGCGAGCATGTGATAGCAGAGCACGGCAGTGACAGAAAAGTCATTTCCGAGGCCGAGGAAAGTGGCGTTGGCCGATCGTTCGCTGACTAATTCGTTTCATAATTTGATAAAAGCAGGAAGAATAAACAAGGCAGGCAGTGGAGAAAAAAGCCTCTTTCCCCTCTGTCACTGTTCTCTCACCATGCGCCGAGGCGAGGAAGAAAGTGTTTTACATCATTAATACGGGTTACTGTAAGAGCTTCTGAGGGGGGAATAGCGGGCTTTTTGTGGTTCAGATGTTTGGCCATGGAGGCATCACCGCTGCGGCCAGACCTCGGGACAGTGCTCTGCCTTAACCTACTCACCACACACACACACACACACACACACACACACACACAGACACGCACGCACACATGCACACACATACGCACTGGCACACGTTTAGGCCTTAAAAAGCCACAGGGGGATTTTTTACAGTGCACACCTCATCACAGGCTTAACCAGGGAATGTGTCTGAAAAGAGACATCTAAGACACAGAGAGACAGACAGAGAGAGAGAGAGAGAGAGAGAGAGAGAGATGCAATTGCATAATGACTACTGTATTTACTGCTATATTGCATAATCGAATCAGTTTGAAATTCTTAATAACATCTTAATAATCGTTATTACACAAACTGACACGTGTGCTCTTCTATACCACCGGATCTAAACAATACATCAGCAATGTCCTATAATACACTAATATTACATTATTATTACTGCGTACAATTACTATTAAACTCTTAATAAACACGTTAACTACAAAGCCTTATATGTGATATTACATTCAGATGATTCGACACTGACTTCACACGTTATACAGTAATTCTCACTGCACAACACTACATCCCTGCATTCTGTGACAAACCCTAATCTTTCACACAGGCCTAGGGCCTAGTAGTTCCGAATGATAATTCGTCTTAAAGGAAGCAGTGGCTCCGGCGTCGCGAGCTACTTTGTACTTTGCAAAAGCACTTTCCTTCAGCGGCGGCGTGTTGAGCCCTCTCCGAGCGAGCGAAGTGGGCAGTGATGACTCTACCCCATGCTGGCTGCATTATCAAACTGCCAAGATACACTTGGCCCTGATTTATAACGCGAGCTTCAATAATCACGTTAATGCACAGCTACCGTCGCAGAACTGGCGAACGCCAAGACAAAACAACGCCCACGCCGTGTAGCGATCAGAAGAGCGTTGGTGAGAGAAGGGTCTGGAGGAGAAAAAAAATATTTTTCCATCAGCGAGCCACTGATTCTTCTGTGCATTTAGGCGAACTTTAGGGGGACGGTGCTGAATATTTCGACATTTTGCTAATGATGTGAGTCCAGACTATCTAAAACCAAGATGGTGGTTTGAGTTGAATTACTCAGCCAGAAATGGTTATTTATGTATTTATTTATTTATTTATTTATTTATTAACTACATAATATTTCCATTAACCACCTCAGATCTTGTAAGATTTCATTTCACACTTTAATTTTGCACTCAAGCTACAACCTAGCTAACAATAATAGACATCAAACAAAGGAAGGTGAAATGACATTGTGACTCCAGCGCAAGAACGAAGGATGCAAACTTTACACAT
Source organism: Cranoglanis bouderius (assembly GCA_023630585.1). Classification (NCBI taxonomy): domain Eukaryota; kingdom Metazoa; phylum Chordata; class Actinopteri; order Siluriformes; family Cranoglanididae; genus Cranoglanis; species Cranoglanis bouderius. The sequence continues at coordinate 25,499,329 of CM042539.1, forward strand.
CGAATAAACCAGATAATCGTGTACATCCGAATAAGAAGAATATATGTTCACGTCACATTTTACATCACGCTGAGCTTCCTGTAAGGACACAACTACATATTTAGATTTCTATATATTACATGAAACCCAGAACAACAGAACAAGTCATCTTGTTCAATCTAAAACTCATTACAACATAAGAACAAGTGATAACTACATCTTTAAAGGAGGAAAAAACAAAACAAAAGAAATGTCATAGTATCAACTTGACAAATCATATTGCGTTGTTTTTAATAAGCCTTTAAGTAGCTGCTTTAAGGCCTCCCGCTTCATTGCTGTTTTTGTCGTGAAAAACCCTTTTACATGTGATGTGTTTATACCACATAATTGAGCGTTTAATAATAATCATGGCCGATCAAATCATCACTGAAGCTCCATGCCCTTCTGGATGTCAGAGAGGGCACTGTTGGTGTATGTGTGTGTGTGTGTGTGTGTGTATGTGTGTGTGAGTGCCAGAGTGCTTGGCAGTGTCAGCACCTGTTGGCAGAGCGAGGTCCCTCTTGGCAGTGTCTCGCTCTCAGACGGCCACGATGGACATTAAAGCCTCCGTGGCGCATTTCAACATGGCTGCCGTCTCCTTTAACGTTTCCTCATGGGCTTAGCACATGAAGGGAATATGACAGAGATGTAAGAGAGATACAAGATACATTAGGCACTACTACAAGAATACACAACATGTCCGAAATTACCGAAAACAACATTTGCACCACAATAGCAGATCCACAATATTGTATACTATTATAGCACTCAATAACAAGAATGGTGCACATAGTTCCTGCAAAATATGTTCAAATATGTTCAATAGCATTGATATATCATGGCTGAAAAAAAAAAAAACTACAACACTTAATGCATATGTTAGAATTTTTAGGCCGAACATTAAATGTAGACAGTTTAACGTTTAGTGTTAAAAAAAAAAGAAAGAAATTTTGTAAGCGTCACAACTTTTGGAAAAAATTCTGTAAATGTTATTTTTATCCACACATAATGCTTAGAGTAAAAACACACACATACAGAAACCAAATATTAGATCATCCTTTTCTACTAAAGAAAGCTGTTTTGCGAAACATAATACTGTTTTTGTTTTCTATCTCACTTGCATCTGATTCTAAGGTTAAAAAAACACACACACACACACACACACACACACACACACACACACACACACACACACAGAGTATCTATAAAATATGCTTAATGCACACAATTCCAGGAGTGTTACAGAGACTTTACATCCACTTACTGCATCACGTCCAAACAAATAAAACCGACAGCTTGGGGGGGGGGGGGAAGAGTTGCAGAAATGCTTTAGGATGCTGAGACAAACCTTTATGTGGAGTTGGTTTGCTCTTAAATAGTAGTACAGAGTTAAAACAAGGTCTGGGGAAGAAAAAAATTAGACATTAGAATGGTTGGCTGGTGCTAATTATGGTCCTGTGCTTGGGATCTTGTGGGCCTGTTTTCACCGTGGCCTGGTATCCTGACTGGCTCTGACTGTTTACACTATCACCTTGTTGGGTTATTGTTGCTGCTCCACACACACAAACACACAAGCACACAAACACACACACACACACACACACACACACACACACTCAGAGCTAGTTCAGCTACACCACCCACGTGGCGGTCTTTACAAGAGCTCTGGCATCCCCAGAGAGTCAGCGTGAGCTTCGTGCAAATTTGTCAGCTCCGGAAAGGCCTCTTATTTTCAGCAGCAAAAAGGTCAAGCACGAGAGAGAGAGAGAGAGAGAGAGAGAGAGGGAGAGAAATGAGGCTCAGAATTGTTACATCACGCAGGGTGAGAGCTGTACTCCAGCGTTTATCACATCACACTTCACGCCTCACACCAGTGCTGCGGTTCACAGATTGCGATTTCATAAGAAACTGACCAGCTTTTGCAGAATATCAGCGTCGCATACAAGCTTACAAGTTTCCTGCCTCACCAGGTTGCGTATTACAGCTGCAAATAAACTCTTTCTATACATTGGTTCCTTTTTAGAACAAGAATATTGTAACAATATAGGCCTGAATTATCGGTGTGTAACAAAACTCTGACACACTTTCACAAGTAGCCAGGAAACAAATGTGCAGTGACGTATAATGATGTAATAAACACTTATTAATTACATTTTTATTACAACAAAAGTCATATTGAGTGCAATAAACAGAAGCAAAAGAGATATTAGAGATGTGTGTGTGTGTGTGTGTGTGTGTATGTATATATATATATATATATATATATATATATATATATATATATATATATATATATATATATATATATATGATATTGACAAATGCACTTTGAGGTAAACACCAATGCTTTTGGACACACACACACACACACACACACACACACACACACACACACACACACACAGGGATAAAAATATTCCTCTGATATAAGGTATTATTAAAGTCTCAACCTTAATCAGCTGAAGTGTATCTGTCTCACGTTATCAGACATATTCTCCTCCACTTATCTCTCTCTCTCTCTCTCTTTTCTTTTTTGCATAAGGAAATGTTCCCATGCAAAAGGTTATGATGATCTGCTCGGATTTGCAGATAAAGTATTGCCAGGCTCGTGTTACGGTCACCAACTTATCAGAATTAAAAGTAAACACCACACAAGCGGCTGCATCGCTATTAAAATCAGCAGCTGCTGCAAACAATAGGTGATTAGAGCTTATGTTTGTGGAGCCGGTGTAGAAGTGGACTGCAGTCGGTGTGGAGACCAGAACAGCAACAGCGACCCGGCCAGCGCCGCCAGACTCAGTGCACGCGCCTCATTCATGCGTTTTCTTCTTTTATTTGTGCGTTATTTACCTGCTAATTTTCTTTTCCCTCGCCTCCTGCACATCCTATCCGAATGCGGTCCAGGCCAATTATCGCTCGAGCGCGCGCGTGTGTGCATGCTCGGGTTCGCGTGCACGCGCGCTCCAATAATAATCGACCCGGCCGCCTCACGCGCATCAAAGCCGATTAAAGAATTCCTGCGCGCGCGGCCGGAAGTCGCGCGCATTCTTCTTCTTGGTTTTTTTTTTTTTTTTTTTTTTTTTAATTTTGTATTATCATTATTGTTATTTTTTTTTTTTTTACTTTTCATATTCGCCTATGTAAGCCTTACCTCCGGCCCGAGCGCTGCGAAATCCCGCCTCAAACCGGCCCGTTTTCGGAGTGGTGGTGGGGGGGGGGGGGGGTGTTAAGAGGGGGTGGGGGGTGGGGGTGTTATTTTCTTTCTGCCATGAGGAGGAAGAAGGCGAGCAGCGCGTGCAGCACCGAGCGAAGGGGGGAGTGATGAGTCAATGCAACTCAGGGTTTAATGGGGAGAGGGAGAGAGAGAGAGAGAGAGAGAGAGAGCGCACGAGAGAGAGCGAGAGAGAGAAAAGGGGGAGCTCGCAGAAAAAAAAGGGGAAGCTGTCATGCGTCTGTAGCGCGCCTTCATTCGACGCCGGAAAGTGAATCGCAAGTGTATCCGAGCACACGCGCGCGCACACAAACATACGCACGCGCCGCGGTGTCTGATGAAAAAAAAAAAAAAAAAAAGAAGCCTCTCTGGTTTTGTCCGCTTCGTCGCTTTCCAGTCGGACCGGGGAGGAAGAGAGGAGAGGAGAGGAAGAGAGGAGAGGAGAGGCGAAGCGCCGCCCGCTGTTCCGCGTCGTTTCTCCGCGCTGCTCTACCGGTTTACGAGCATGTTTGCGAATCCGTGAGTCGCCATGCCCTTCGCGTCTAGTCCGTTTCCGAATTCATTCCCGGCGCCGCGGTCGTTCTTTCGGTCGCTTGTTCGCGATCAGCACGCGCTGCGCCGACACGAGCAGCCCGTAAAACTCGCCTGAACTCGGGCAGAGCGGAGAGCTCGAGCCGCTCGCTATTTCGCTCCCCGTGCTCACGTTATAATTCACGACATAATTCATAACCTCGTATTCCATCACCTTAACTTCAACCCACCCGAGTTTGATTCTCTTTCTTTCTTTTCTGTTGTTGTTTTAAAAAGAAGCGCGTGTCCTTGCTTTTTAAAAAAAAATTTTTTTATCCCCACCCCGACATGTCCATGTTCATAACGCGCTCGTGCAAAGCGGATTGATCATTAATTCTCGTGTCGGCACGAGCGAAGGAAGGGAAGGGTGTAAAGTTTTGCTCGGACTCACCAAACTCCAGTCCCTTTATGAGCTTCCCAGTTTGGACGTGGTGACTTCCAGGTGTGTTTTAATCTGTTCTGCATGACTGTCTGCTCACTTGAAATCAGATAACAAGTAACAAGCTGCTGTGGATGATTTATTTATTGCTTCTTATTGTTTTTTTTTTTTTTTTTGGTCTTTCCTTTGATTCTGAAATGAAAGCACTTCTCAGGTGATTTGTTTGTTTGCACTTGAGCAAGATACATCTCTAACTTAGTAGTGTTGCAATGCAAAGTTTAAAAAAAAAAAAAAAAATTTCAAGATTTGCTTCTGATCTATTACTTAATGTCTTGCATTACTGTATAAATTACCATGTTGGATATTTAAACCATGCATGCCCCAAACAAAACAACAGAAACACATCAGGTACTAATCCATTTAACTCTGCAGATCAGGATTATATGCAATATAGTGTTACATCTAATGCAGTTTATTAACACACACACACCTATACAAGTGTGTACCCTTTTGCATTTTTGTTGTTTTATTTTGTTTTCTTTTTTCTTTTAACCCCAAGTAGGTTATTAATGCAGTCATGCACAGTAGATGAACCTTATTCCGCATGAACTCACTAGAATTTATTGCTTTAATATATTATATGGGCTGTAATGTTTGGCTCAAGCTTCTCAATAGACCCTGTAATTTTTTTTTTTTTTTTTTTTTTTTTTTTTTTTGCTGTAAAGATGCTCTTTGAAGGCGTCTGTGTATCACTGATTAACACCACATTTTGAGGTGAGGTTATTTAAGAAAAAAGAAAAAAAAAAGTTGACTTCATGCTTCATGTCTTTAGGCTTAGCAAAATAACCAAAAAGAAAATCAAATACTCAAGCTCACCTCTTCTGGAGTAAAGAGAGAGAGAGAGAGTAAAGACATTTATGTGTCCTAAAAGTACTCACTGATCACCCCCCTATTTTTTTAGTTTCCTTCCTCATGCTTTGCGCAGTGCTCGGAGAACAGCTCTGCTGCACCGAGGAGTGGAATCCTCAGCAAATGAATGCATTTGCACAAAAAAAAAAAAAACCCCAGCTTATTTGCTCCCACCACATGGGATTCAGCAGCGGGATGGTCATACATAATACATGCTCGAAAAAACTCAAGATGAAGAGCAAGAAGCAGCATAAATGTCATGAAACGTTAACGAGGATCAGAGAGTTTCTTCTCCAGGAAAAGTGTGTGTGCTCTGGGTTGAGTGCTGTGTTTGACTTTTGCGAGGGAATAATTGTGTCGTTTTGTAGCTATGAAGATTCGGTAGTGTGGGTCAGTACGGGTCAACTGACAAAAGTACTCACAAATTGGACTTTTATATATATATTATATACAGTACTATGCAAAAGTTTTAGGCACCCTAATTTTTTTTTTAGTACAGACTTTGTTATAGATTTTTTACTTCATGACTTCTACATTATCAAGGCAGTACAAAAAAACCCCATTTTCGATTCCCAAACATTCGTTTTCTAGCACAGAATTAAACGTTACAGAAAAATGTTTGTATGTCATTAAAGAAAGCAGCATATTACGTAAGAGACACTTTTCAGACAAAAAAACACAATGAAGGCTGCTGGGTTTTACTGCAAAAATAAGAAGAAAGTGCGAAAGTCAAAGTCTCCAGAAGAACTGTGTCTGGTTCTGCAAGATGCTCAATAAAACTTACCAGCTCATTTCCTTATAAAACTGCAGTAATTCTACCGGAGACTACTGTTTTAATTTTTAATTTTTATTTTTTTGTCACACCAAATATTGACTTTGTTTCATTTGCTACTGTTGACTGCTCTTTATTGTATATTTTTTTAAATGTAGAAACATTTAATTTAATTATTTTGAAGGCATCTTTGCTCTACAGCAGTTCTTTGCATGTGCCTAAAACTTTTGCAGAGTACTGTATATATATATATATATATATATATATATATATATAAAATATGAAGGACGTAAACGTATATAAATGTGCACAAAGTGTATGTAGCAAGCTCTCATGCATTATATATTGTGTAGCGTAGATTAATGATGACATTCAGTGCTAATGCTCTGGATGTGCACAAATCTTATCATATAAAAAAGGAACAAACAATCTATTGCCTTATCGTTTGAATTTACAGTGTTAGGTTTTCTCATACATATACACAAGAATCATTTAATAATTATACAGGATTGAGCCTAGATCTCGCTCTGATCCCACTCAGCTGTTCTGTAGTCCAGATCTGAAGCAGGAACTTCTTTTTTTCTTTCTTTCCTTCTTTTTTTTTTTTTTTAATATTTGGTTTCACTTATGACCAGCTAAAGCAGACAGGAACAGGTGACGGAAACCCCTGTGCTGTGCTTCAGTACACTTTAATAAAGTGGACCTTTCTAGAGACTTTCATTATCGTGTATATAAAATAGTAATATTATTTTAAGCGCGTACGTATAAGAGATCGCTTTTGAATTTGTCTTCATTTGTTAACAGGCAGATGTTGATTATAACAGACCATATACGAAAGAGTGGGTTTAATATTATCAGACATTAACAGTAGCGGAATAAACTACGCTTTTCTGACTGATATGAGTGCTGATGTCAGTGCTTCTGCTACATGAACCAATTCATATCACTGTTTTGCTGTTAACATTTTCACTCATATTTGATCTAAAACACAAAACCACAAAAATCTTGATAGGAACATGTTGTATATTGTAAAAAAAAAACATTTAAGTGAATTTTTTTTTTTTTTTTTTTTTACCACATACACGCTATTAATGCAACCATATCCGCTGCAGCATTGCCTAATTGTCTTAAATGTGCGAAATTGTCTAAGCGCTAATAGAAACTTGAATGATCAGAATCAGAACCTTGACTGGAACCCCTCAGTGACGACCCAACGCTCTCCTTCCATCCATCCCCAGGTGACCGTGAGCAGTGGAGCTGAGTCATGATGGACCATCTCAGCGAGGCGTGCCTGGGAAAGGAGAACTGCGAGCTGGTGGGTGGCTTGAACGACTCCAAGGGCCCCCCAGCCAAGATAGCCAGGCTGGAACAGAACGGCAGCCCTCAGGGGCGTTCGCGCCTGGGCAGCACCGGCGCCAAACTCTCCGGAGTGGCCTTCAAACCCTCCCCGCACCTGCTCAAGACCTCACACAAGAGGGGTGAGTCGCTACATTGGGTGCGTTTAATGGTTCCGGCTAACTAGGGTGCTGTGGAGAAAAGTCTAGAAGCCAGTAAAGCTTATAATAACTGCTGTTATTACAACACTTCAGACTATTAGAACTGCACAGGCTGACTTGACAATAGTCATGAAACGGAAGGGTGTTAACAATATTTTGAAGCATCCATGTCACCCATATTAAATATCACAGCGTAGTTCAAACATCATATAACATCATCATACCATGACTAATTTGTATTGTTTGAGATATAGCAAGACCACACACCAGATATATATATATATATATATATATACACTGTATATACGCTGCAATGTGCATTATATCACGTAGAACCTGATCTCAGGAAAATTTACATGGATTCAAATAAGAACAAGCTAAAAGTAACAAAATGTACTAACACTAACCCTACCCCCGAACCCTCACTTTAACCTAAGTTGTGCACATTTTTACAAATTTATGAAGGAATGTTTATTCCGTAATATATTTAGAGAATAATAAAACATGACATGGCGTCATGTTATAGGAAATTAAGACTGGATGGTGAAGCGGAGTTACTGTTACTAGGGCTGGGCGATACAAAAATATCATATCACAGTACAATAAACAAAAAACTGTTAAACTGAGTTTGACAATAGTTTTCTTTAATGCCTAAAGACAAAGAAGATTAAGTAAAAAAAAATTATATCAAATCAATAGTATCCATTCCGTACAATTTAGTTTGTAATTATTAAAAAACGTAAAAAAATACATCACCATACCAACGATATCTCAGAAATGTGTATCGCGTAATCATTTATCACAATATCGATATTATATCGATATATCGTCCAGCCCTAACTGTTACCATACCAAAGTTTATTCCTCTTGTACCACGGCAGTTTGCCAACTTGAACTTTTTTATAAATTTATTTAGAGTATGACGCTTACATTCAATGTAGTGGAACGTCCAAGAAAAAGGTTAGTTCCTGTTATCATAACAAAAACTGTTTATTAATCGTAGATTACTCTACTATAGTTACTATAGAAACGATAGCGTAATAGAAAAAGCGTGTGATTTAGAGCTGGTCAAGTCAGAGCTGCTGACCAGTCAGATTCGAGGTGGCATAACAGGCAGCGTAGTCTTCATAGTCGTAATTGGTGACATAATTGTCCTCGTCCTCATTTATGAATACTTCTGACAAGCGTTTGCTGGACTTGGCCGTCGTAGCAGGCATTGTTCCCTCCTCCCCCGAATAATATTTAGCACGGGCTGTAATGCGGCCGTGGAAAACAAAGCTCGGATTGATCCCGAAACGAACCTACACAGCATTCTTTATTGTTAGATCTTTATCTGTTAAAATGCCCCCCTCAGCACATTTTTTTGGGATCGGTACCCTAACCGATTTGTTGATTGTTTGCCAGAGGACGCTGGCCTCCTCAGGGAGGTCCGGCTTCAGGCTTCAGGGAACTTTATTATGATATGCTGCTTTAGTATTAGCCCAAGTTTCTCCAAATTTCAGCGGCGGAGTGTTTCAGCTGGCTGGCATTAAGTGATATTTGCAGAGTAAACCCGAACACATGACGGCTTTGGACAGGGATTCGTTTTTCTTTTTCTTTTTTTTTTTCCCTTTTCTTAATAGCACAAAAAGTGTTTACACAGACTTGTAAGCCTTCAGGCTATAGGATATGTAGAGAGGTGCCGGAAAGCATTTTGGGAAGATGAGTCAGTTATACAATATACAGGAATACAATTTATTGTGGTGGTTATTGTTAGAAAATTTATAACATTGTTGTGAGTGCAATCGTGTTATTATGTTATGGATGTTTTATAATATCGCTAGAATATTTTGGAGAAGGCATTCAAGTAGAACGCATGTATTATAATTAAAGCATGCATTATTATTATTATTATTATTATTATTATTATTATTTTATAGTCACGATTGTGCTGTAACGCAAGGGGTTCGTTTCGGGGACGTTCCACAACATGAAAAGTAGCTATTAAAGGATAACATCTACGACGTGTCGTTGTTTAATAAACGCAAAATGTAGGCTGATTATTGGAAAATGGCTGTGGTGTGAAAGCTATAAAGTGTGCTATTATATTATTGGAAAATAACGTTTACAGTTACTTCGTGTTGGATCATGGTAGCATCACGGCGCCATCACATCATTGATTATTTTCCTATTGCAATATTCCCCCATGTGTTTTATTCCTTAATGTCTCCAGAAGAACTGTGGCTGGTTCTGCAAGATGCTCAATTTCCTTATAAAACTGCACAAATTGTACCGGAGACTACTATTTTTATTTTTATTTTTCTGCCCCGTCCAGGTATTTCATGTATTTTCTGCCCCTAGCCAGTTCAGGTATTTCATGTGTTCCAGCTCAAGCACACCTGGTGCAACTAATGAAGCTCTTGATTAGTTGCATCAAGTGTGCTTGAGACAACACCTGTTTTGCATATTTGTGTTGTTGTGAGGGAACCTATTCAGGGGGTTGAATAATTTTGTAACTGGAGAAGCCATTATAAGTTGCATTTTCAGTTGAATTTGGGGAAACCACTTGAAGCGTTCGTTGTGTTGAACTATTTCAATTGCTTTTGTTTGATTTGTTCATTGCAAGCAGCTTTGCAATGGGGGTTGAATAATTTTGATTGCGAATACACTGTATACTTCTATGTATGCCAGCAATCAGTGTTGATGATGTTCTTGACGTTGTGCATCACGGTCCCTAGGTAACATGCTGCCCGTGTTCTGCGTGGTCGAGCACTATGAGAGCCCGATAGACTTCGACAGCAGGGAAGAGCACGCCGAATTCGTGCTGGTCAGAAAGGACATGCTCTTCAACCAGCTGATCGAGATGGCGCTCCTCTCGCTGGGCTACTCTCACAGCTCTGCCGCACAGGCTAAAGGTGCGACACATACATCACGTCACGCTCAGACTTCAACCTGGTAGCTTTTCTTATAACCACGGATATCCATTTTGGCAACATAGTGATTAAGACCATTAAGACAAATGGTTCGGAAACTCCTGCAGCCTTTAAAGCAAATCCTATAATCAATTTATTGTACATTTTGCTTTTCAAAACTTGTGCATACAAGGCATTAATGACATATTTTATATAATATCTAATATATTATAGAGTGGTCATATGGGAAATGACATTTTCTACTATATAGTTCTGAAAACTAGTTTCCTTTTGCCTCTATCTCAACCACAAGTACACACATTTCTAGCATTTTCTACTCTGCTTACCTCCAAAACGGAGAAAACAGCTTTGCAACAACGTGATCAAAGCGTGCCGTTCACACGGAGACAGCAAACTTTTAGACACCTTTTTATCTGCGCTAATTTTGAAACGCTCATCAGAATATTAGCTCGATTTTGCGTTCATTTCTGCGATTGCACAGTCGCGAAATCCTGGAGGGACTGATTTATGGCTCATGAAAGTTGTCGAGAAACTGAGATCGTTCTCGCCGTCCAACCAAAAGTCCAGGGGGCGGAGCTGGATCGGACTCAGCTCCTCCTATAAGCACAGCCTCTAACCCACACAATGCTAAAACACCAAACAGCATATTTTTTTTTAACAACACAGCCCCGAAACACGCCTAGTCGTCTTCATCCCCTGGACTTTTGGTCCGACTCCACCCCTTTGGACATCTTATTTGTCGGCAATACCCGATTCACGCGCCGCAATCGAGAGCGAGAGAGGTAGTTCTGTCGTGCTGTACATACCTTCACGTTCAGTCTCCTGACTAGGAGCCTAGCTACCAGGGGTCCAGTAAAATCTTTAAAGGCTAGTAAAATCATTTCTAGTAGCTTGCGAATAGCGAAACTGATTTACTGGGCAGCAAAGTAACACGTCCTAAGCTACATCTTAAATAGATGTATTTAATATGTAGCACTTTTTCTGTGTTGGTTGGAAACGAAAGAAAAATGACAGGCTGCTAATGAGAGCAAATTGTTTACGAGAGCAAATTGTTTGTCAGACAGGTTCCTTTGGTTAACCATTATTTATAATTACCGGAAGATTTGACATCAATTATCAGGAATTAGCTTTTCATAGTGCTGGATTTTTCTGTCAGATTAGTCATGCGAATTTAAGCTAAATATGGAGTTGTGTGTGTGTGCATGTATGTATGTATGTATGTACGTATGTGCAGCATGTAACAGTGTGTATTTTTGCGTTTCAGGTATGATTCAGGTGGGCAAGTGGAACCCCGTTCCCCTGTCTTACGTGACCGACGCCCCCGACGCCACCGTTGCCGACATGCTACAGGACGTCTACCACGTCATCACGCTGAAAATCCAGCTGCACAGGTGTGCCTCGGAATTTAGCGCTTTACCCATAATCCCTCAGCCCGTTTTTACTGAGCTGTTTACTCTCTCCGTTTTTTTCTCTCGCGCTCTCTCTCTCTCTCTCTCTCTCTCTCTCTCTCGTCGGTTTTGGCTAGGACACAGAAGGTTGTGTTTATTTCTAGCATGCTAGCTCATAACCCGTACACATTCGTCTGTCGCTCTTCCCTTCCCTTCCCTTCTCTCTCTCTCGCCCCCTCTTTTTCGCTCTCCTCCCCAGAGGGTCTGCGGCTGCTCGGCACGTTAAGGTCCTCCTGCTGCTATTCCACTTTAGTGTGTGTGTGTGTGTTTGTGTTTGTAAGTATATTTACATCCGCAGCAGCATATATAAAGAAGCACATCCAAAGCTCGCCTTTAGCTTTGCGCTAGCGTACAGAGGCCGTAATGAAAGGCTTCATTTTTTCGACGGAGATCGGCGGCGTCCTTCATGCCGCACTCCCGCGTAATATTGTTTTCAATCCCATTCAATAGGCTTTATAAAAGATGCATATAGCACAGCTGCGACGTCGCCAATCATCCCTGGCAGAGAGGCTCGTTTTTATTAACCATATGCATGTTTTTTTTTTTTCATTTTTATTTTTTATTTTTACACAGCATACGCCGGTTTGTTTTATGTCATACGGCGAAATTTTTCTTTTTTTTTTCTATTTCGCAGCTGAACGTGGTCTGTAACAGAACGGATATGTTGAGCAGGCACAGCGAGCTGCAAAGGTAGAAGTAACATGAAATATTAGTCGCCACATGCAGCTGATGTATAATTCATGCATCAATACAGCAGATGTGTTGTATAAAGTAATTAACTAATCAGAACAATCAGGAGAGAGAAAGAGAGAGGGAGCGAGAGAGAAAGAGAGAGAGAGAGAGACAGCAATCTCCAGATGCATCTGCTTGATGCGCCAAATGAAATCTGTCTGTCTTAGAGGGGCGCTTGCAGCAGGCCTGTTCTCTCTCACTCTCTCTCTCCCTCTCTCCCTCTCTCCCTCCCTCTCTCTCTCTCTCTCTCTCTCTCTCTCTCTCTTTATGACTCCCTTTGTTTCTTTCAGCCACCCTGAATCACTCTCTCTCTTTCTCTCTCTACCTCCATCTGTCCCTCCATGCAGTTGTCCTAAACTGGAAGACTTGCCTCCTGAGCAGTGGACCCACTCGACAGTGCGAAACGCCCTCAAGGAGTTACTCAAAGACATGAACCAGAGCTCTCTGGCTAAAGAATGTCCCTTATCACAGGTACCGGAACCTTCCACCATCTTCTTTTAGAGCCCTGCAGCATTTTATTTATTTATTTATTTGGTTTTTTTTGTTTTCAATTATCGAACATCCAGACCCAGTGTGGAAAATCAATTATTACTGATTACGATATTTTCCGGACTGCGGATATGCAGTTTGTAATTTCTGTCTGTTTGGAGAAAAGTTTTAGGTCCACCTGCGTAAGCCCAACTTTCCGCTGGTGATTTCTGCTCACCTTGACGTCTTTGTTTTGGGATCATTTGCGCCTGGTTTTAAAGCGGCAGTTCGTAATTTTTAGTCCCGCGCTTTTGATCGTAATATAAACACTGACAACCCTTCCCTTGCCTCACAAACTGACTCCACCCCTTTTTGAAACTGTACTGTCCTGCAAGACTACAAACCGTGCCTTTTAGAAGGAATGGCCATTACAAGGAACGCCTACTAGCAAATCACGCTACACAACATTCCCACACCCACTCGTGCAAATTTCATCAATTTCCCTAACCCTAACCATATTTGATGTGGCCATAACTTTTAATAGTGGGCGTGCTTTATAAGGGCCGTGGTTTGTAATCCTGTTGGATGTTTTACGTATTTGTTGTGGGTGTAACTTGTAATAGTGGGCGTACCTTGTAAGGGGCGTGGTTTGTAATCCAGCAGGACACACACGGATACACTTGCCTTTTAAAGCTGTGCTTCAGCTGAGGGCGGAGCTAATTTCCAACCTGAAATTTTTTTTAACAGAAGACTGAACTAGTTATATCTACGTATATACAGTATCTCACAAAAGTGAGTACACCCCTAACATTTTTGTAAATATTTTATTATATCTTTTCATGGGACAACACTGACGAAATGACACTTTGCTACAATGTAAAGTAGTGAGTGTACAGCTTGTATAACAGTGTAAATTTGCTGTCCCCTCAAAATAACTCAACACACAGCCATTAATGTCTAAACCGCTGGCAACAAAAGTGAGTACACCCCTAAGTGAAAATGTCCAAATTGGGCCCAAAGTGTCAATATTTTGTGTGGCCACCATTATTTTCCAGCACTGCCTTAACCCTGTTGGGCATGGAGTTCACCAGAGCTTCACAGGTTGCCACTGGAGTCCTCTTCCACTCCTCCATGACGACATCACAGAGCTGGTGGATGTTAGAGACCTTGCGCTCCTCCACCTTCCGTTTGAGGATGCCCCACAGATGCTCAATAGGGTTTAGGTCTGGAGACATGCTTGGCCAGTCCATCACCTTTACCCTCAGCTTCTTTAGCAAGGCAGTGGTAGTCTTGGAGGTGTATTCGTTATCATGTTGGAATACTACCCTGCGGCCCAGTTTCCGAAGGGAGGGGATCATGCTCTGCTTCAGTATGTCACAGTACATGTCACAGTACAGCCATGGCCAAAAGTTTTGAGAATGACACAAATATGAATTTTTACAAAGTCTGCTGCCTCAGTTTTTATGATGGCAATTTGCATATACTCCAGAATGTTATGAAGAGTGATCAGATGAATTGCAATTAATTTCAAAGTCCCTCTTTGCCATGAAAATGAACTTAATCCCAAAAAAACATGTCCACTGCATTTCAGCCCTTCCACAAAAGGACCAGCTGACATCATGTCAGTGATTCTCTCGTTAACACAAGTGAGAGTGTTAATGAGTACAAGGCTGGAGATCACTCTGTCATGCTGATTGAGTTAGAATAACAGACTGGATGCTTTAAAAGGAGGGTGGTGCTTGAAATTATTGTTCTTCCTCTGTTAACTATGGTTACCTGCAAGGAAACACGTGCAGCCATCATTGCTTTGCACAAAAAGGGATTCACAGGCAAGGATATTGCTGCTAGAAGAAGCCAATTCTCTCCAGGAAAAACATCAGGGACAGACTGCTATTCTGCAAAAAGTACAGGGATTGGACTGCTGAGGACTGGGGTAATGTCATTTTCTCTGATGAATCCCCGTTCTGATTGTTTGGGGCATCTGGAAAAAAGCTTGTCCGGAGAAGAAAAGGTGAGCGCTACCATCAGTCCTGTGTCATGCCAACAGTAAAGCATCCTGAGAACACTCATGTGTCGGGTTGCTTCTCAGCCAAGGGAGTGGGCTCACTCACAATTTTGCCTAAGAACACAGCCATGAATAAAGAATGGTACAAAAACATCCTCAGAGAGCAACTTCTCCCAACCATCCAAGAACAGTTTGGTGATGAACAATGCCTTTTCCAGCATGATGGGGCACCTTGCCACAAGGCAAAAGTGATAACGAAGTGGCTCGGGGAACAAAACATCGACATTTTGGGTCCATGGCCAGGAAACTCCCCAGAACTTAATCCCATTGAGAATTTGTGGTCAATCCTCAAGAGGCGGGTGGACAAACAAAAACCCACAAACTCTGACAAACTCCAAGCATTGATTACGCAAGAATGGGCTGCCATCAGTCAGGATGTGGCCCAGAAGTTGATTGACAGCATGCCAGGGCGAATTGCAGAGGTCTTGAAAAAGAAGGGTCAACACTGCAAATATTGACTCTTTGCATTAACTTCATGTAATTGTCAATAAAAGCCATTGACACTTATGAAATGCTTGTGATTATACTTCAGTAACAGTTAGTAACATCTGACAAAAAGATCTAAAAACACTGAAGCAGTCGACTTTGTGAAAATTAATATTTGTGTCATTCTCAAAACTTTTGGCCACGGCTGTACACTCCCCAGTGCCGGCAGCACTCATGCAGCCCCAGACCATGACACTCCCACCACCATGCAGACCAATTTGATGCAGTGTGCGGTGTATGGTCTGAGCACTGACAGGCTGACCCCCCACCCCGTCAACCTCTGCAGCAATGCTGGCAGCACTCATACGTCTATTCTGCAAAGCCAACCTCTGGATATGATGCTGAGCACGTGCACTCAACTTCTTTGGTCGACCATGGCGAGGCCTGTTCTGAGTGGAACCTGTCCTGTTAAACCCCTGTATGGTCTTGGCCACCGTGCTACAGCTCAGTTTCAGGGTGTTGCCAATCTTCTTGTAGCCTAGGCCATCTTTATGTAGAGCAACAATTCTTTTTTTCAGATCCTCAGAGAGTTCTTTGCCATGAGGTGCCATGTTGAACTTCCAGTGACCAGTATGAGAGAGTGTGAGAGCGATAACACCAAACTTAACACACCTGCTCCCCATTCACACCTGAGACCTTGTAACACTAACGAGTCACATGACACCGGGGAGGGAAAATGGCTAATTGTACTCATTTTTGTTGCCAGCGGTTTAGACATTAATGGCTGTGTGTTGAGTTATTTTGAGGGGACAGCAAATTTACACTGTTATACAAGCTGTACACTCACTACTTTACATTGTAGCAAAGTGTCATTTCTTCAGTGTTGTCCCATGAAAAGATATAATAAAATATTTACAAAAATGTGAGGGGTGCACTCACTATTGTGAGATACTGTATATTGTTTAACTCTATAGTCTCTCTATATAAATATTTAGGCTATTTTTAAAGTTTCTTTGAAATAATATAATTATTACAGGTCTAGAATCATGTTAAAACATCACAGACTGCACCTTTAATGTTTGCGTTTACACTGAGTTACCATCGGTTGGCAAGTCAGCATGGTAACATCAGCGTCAATGTCACATCAGAAAGACCCCAAACCGACTCCACCTCTTTTTGAAACTGTACGCCCCTTTTAAAACAGCTGTGTTTCAGCTGGGGGCGGAGTTAAATTCCAGCCTGCAAATGTTTTAACAGAAGCCTGAGCTAGTTATACCTGTAGATAACGAGTGATTAAACTAAAACACCATTGTATTGACGTGTTCAGCTCAGGCTAATGCAAGTAAGGAACAAAACAAGATGGTGCACAGTTATCATTTTTAATTTGACTTTTTATCCATTTAGAGTTACATTAACTTATGTTGGGACGTCTGTACAGCAAGTTAGCCCTTGTTCTCACTTGCAGCTGTTAAACAGCTGATAAACAGTTGTTCCCTCACCAACCTCTCATTGTTGTTTCTTGAAGCTGATAAGACAAAAACTGCAGCTGGTCATATTACAGAGAAACTGTCTGTGTCAGAAAACTTACTGTTACAAAGCACTGACGCTGGAGACTCCTTCCATAAACGTTAAATAAACATCTCCTTGCAGCAAACTTCATTAAATCCATATCAATAACTATATGAATTTCTTTGTTAAATATGAACACATTCTTAATCTGTTTATTATTAGCTTTGGATGATGTGTCCACCGTATAGTACACTATAGATACGATAAAGTGTTAGAACGAGGGCATTAATATTCAACACCTTCTGACCAATCAGAATCGAGAATCCGGAGCGCTGTGGAAGAAAAAAATTAAATTCCAACATATGCACTGTGTAAGTCGCAGGAGCTTACTGCGTCTTTTAGTCCTGAAATTACGGTAATATGCATGCCCCCCCCCAACCCACACCCCTTCTGGGCCAGTTATAGTCATGATGAATGTAAGTTATTGTTGGGGAAAAACAATAGCGGGACAGGAAGAATCTTTGTTATGCGTTTGGGGCAGAAGGGTCCCACTTGTCTTTTTTCAATTTCAATAAGTACCACATTCGTCCTCTATTCCTCCTTTTCTATAGCGAGCGTGCCGCTGTTGAAATGTTTTATAAGAGGGAGCAGTTTTTATCAGCTAACGCACGAGAGAGCAATTCTTTCCCTACCTGTCCTTGTGTGTGTTGTGTGGGGAGGGTGACAGTGTCCAGTATTCGAAGCTAATCTTAAGGGGAACGTCCAAGTTTCAAATCACTCATTTCCTTCACGTATGAGCGACACTTTAGCATGAATTACAACTTGCATGCAGGCAGGGAACACACACACACACACACACACACACACACACACACACACACACACACACACACACACACACACACACTCAGAGCTTGCTGTGGTACTGCACCAAACATGTAGTCCAAAGCGATTTCTCTTTTCTCCTTCATTGTTTTCTGAAATCTCCGATGCAGGAGGTCTGTCCTGGTTTCAAAGTCCAGTTTCTAACCTTCTTCTTCAGGTTGCCAAGTATTTCAACTCGAGCGCAAACTAGAATCCATACCTCGCAGAGCCAGTCGGTTATGTGCCGTTAACTGAGAACGATTCATTTATGCTTTATTATCTGGCTTTGTTGTCAGGAACTTGTCCTGGTGAGCTCTTCCATATTAAACATATCTAATAAAAATGTGCAGATGGATTAGATAGCAGCAGGCGGGTTAGCGAGCAGTAAATCTAACCGCTGCAGCTCATTTCTAAAAACAGATCTAGACCACTGATATGCATGTACATAGATAGACATATTAGAGAGCGCTAAACAGATGATGTTATTCTATACACAGTGTTATGAAGCCACGTTTCCTCTTTGTACGTCTATATAAAGTACATACTGCATATACAAAATATAATTTATACAAACGTTCTCTGGAGAAAATTAAATTCAGACTCCGTTAATGTAGTTGAAGGTGCCGTAAGCCCCGCCTCTTCTCTATATCATAGCCACAAATGATTCCCTAGGCTTGCTCTCATTGGCGGTTTGTAGTCAGAGGGAAAACGTTCCCTCAGGGAAAGAAAAACCCGTTAAACCAGTCACTCAAGGATTTTGCGATCGCAGAAATGAACGCAAAATCAAGCAAGCCCCACAATATTTGGAGGAGCTTGCAATTTTTCAGAATTACCACGGATTTTCCGCAGATTTGGGCCTAGACGTGTCATGTGACGCCATCACGACATGCAAAACCTTCTTCGATTCACGTGCGTCAAACATGAGTACGGCTAAAAGGTCTCATTTATCAGCAACAAACATCACTGTGAAAGAGCATGCAAAACAATTTCGTGCAGTTGTGATTTCACCAATTCAAGTCGTTTTTGCAACGCAAATTTTGAAAAAAAAAAAAAAAAACGCAGCAAAGTCAAGCATTTTTGGCAACAACAATCACAAAAAAACTCGAAATCCCGTACGGACTGCGTTAAGATAATTACAGAAATGTCGACACTGGTAAAGGGTTTGAGTATCACCCAGTTCTACATCTAGAGACTGTAATTCAGTCGTGTTTAAGCGTCTTTTTCTAAAAGCACGAGAGAGCAACGGGACACGTACAACAACATGCACATCTGATCAGGTGTTTTCATCTAAAGCGATTCCCACCAGCTGAGAGATAACGGCCTCACCCAAAAGCCCAAAACCCCAAAAGCTCCTCTCGTGTGAGATTTGAGCTCACAACCCTCTGAACAACTTGCACTGAAACCTTAACGGTTGAGCCACCAGTTCTGCAGAGCTCAGCAAATTTATGGCGCATGATTGGCAACTTTTATAGGATTAACTTGTCCTTGATATTCAGGACGTTAATCCTCGCACACAACGAGGAAGGTTAACAAACAGAGTATCGGGAGAATTAACCGGCGCCGGAGCCGGGGGGAGCAAGAGGCTTAAAAAGAGCGCTTTTGTCCGCCGCGTTGTCGAGCGTTTCGATTTATTCCCCAGCAGCATTTTAAAAAAAAAATGCATCTGGCCTTGGAATGCCTTAGACTCGTCAGAGAAAGAAAGGGGAAGCTCAAGAATGTATCGAGTGTTCAGGTCGTTCGTAGACGACTAGATGCGAGATCCCACCTTTAGGTCAGCTCCGGCTCATCGACATGATTCAGAGCGTCACTTAGTCGTGTGTAAGTGAGACTGCCGTACCGTCAGCGTACGAGCGTTGTAACCCCGCCTCTATCGGTGGTGAAGAAGCTGTAATTAAGACATGGCGGGAAAAGGAGAAATGAGGCCTCGCACACAAAAGGAAACAGCAGAACTAAAGAGAAAAGCGATGGCAGAAAGCGGCAGAGCAGGACGCGGCACATTTTCGTTCCAAGCAGATCACTGAGCATGATAGTACCCTAGCGAGACTTCCTGGCCTTGCTGATAACGCCTGAAGATGCTTATCATTTAAAGGGCCTCGGCCTCTTCACGATTACCTGCGGACAGAGGTCACTCTCCAAGCCGGCTTCACGTCAGCCAATCACACTGCGTCCACGTGCTGGGGTGCACAAGAAGCGGTGATTAATGAGCGGCGTTTATTCTAACATCTGTGTCAAAAGCAGAGGGCTGCAAGGGAAAGGAGGGGAGAGATGGATGCGTCACAGCGGCCCACACAACAGGCCCGGCTGTCATCGGAATGAAAGATTCGACGCATTTTTAGCATAATTATTTGCACACCTTTTTCAATCAGTCGACGCATAAATCTTCATTCCGGCCCCTCCCCTTCTGGGTCGGCGCGTTATCAGCGGGACGATTCCGCTGCAGGAATGTGCCGTCTTCGTTTTCGAATATAAGAACATCTGATTAGTTAAAGCAGGACATGCACGTAGAGGAGAAGGAAGAGACTCTCTTTGAATTTTCGGCTGCACCTTTTCTTCGTTCTCTCCATCTCTACAGCTGTGCGCACACTAGCAATAAAGGTTAATCGTCCTTCTCGAGCATACACAGCAGCCTTGGTCTTCACTGAGCCGTTACCCTGCCATCCTGCCCTGCCACGCTTCAGCTCAGAGCATATCCAGATTTATTTATTCATTTTTTTGGTTCTTAAGAGTGTAAATTTGTGCGATTAGCATCTCGCGATGACCCCCTGCCCCAAGTCCGTGCCACATTCCGAAAACCGGCGCCAAACGAGCAGCTTGAGTTGATCGTCCGCGAAGACGGAGGCGTGACTGTCCCTGGGTGCTCGTATTATATGAAATGATAAAGCCGCTAGACCTATAATTTCAAAAACAGATGGTTTCCTCCTTTGAATATTTATAACAATCAGGGCAGATTCTCATATCTGTGTGTGGGACTGAGCCCGGGGCCATTAAGGTGTTAAGTGTTGAGGCTTAATGAAACAGAATTTGTCAGGAATGCGTCGGAATGAAAAGGAACACCGCTGAACACAGGCGAGAGGAGAAGCTCTTGCTGTGTGGCCTCTCTAACCGACTCTGGCTTTTAAAGCAGCTTGCCAGTGCGACTCGCATTAGTGCAGGCAAGAAATCCCCAAAGCGTCATCTGTTCAGCTATCTGGATACTAAATCTTCCTGCATACAAGGCTGTCGTGTTTTTTTTTTTCTTTCTTTCTTTTACTTTTCTTTTTTTTATCTCGCTTACTGAAGCTCATCTTACCCGTCAGGCTGCCTCTTAACCTCTGAGAAGAAATTCCACGAATTCTAAACAGATAATCGTTTCTACGATATATCGCATTTTACCACAGCGCTGTCGGATGCTTGATTCTGATCGGTCGGAGTTTGCCGATTAGCTTTGCGTAGCAGCAGCTTTGACAGAAGCGCAACCACAGATCACGGGGTTATATTAATGCGCTTGTTCTAATGCGTTGTTGTTTCTGTAGTAACAGCTATAGGAAAGTCTTCAGGACTTTACACTTTGCGCCTTTTCAGTAACATGACTGCTTTATTTTTTGTCTTACTAACTTCAGGAGAGAGAAAAAAGCAAGGCTGGTGAGGGAACGACTGTTTGTAGCTGCTATAACGTAAGTGAGAACAGGAACTAACTTGATTAACGTGGACGTTCCACAACATTAACTGTAACTACAGACGTATGAAAAGTATAACAACCTAGTCATAAATTTAAAAAAAAATAAATAAATAAAATTGTTAGCCTTAGTCAAATTGCTGCGGAACATTGTAAGAGTGTTCGGGTCGTGCTGTGATAGGAAAATAATCAACGTTGTAGTGGTAACAGTTGATCGTTTTATAATAACAGCACGGCTTGTACTGTTTTATTCTGTATTCTTTAGTCAGCAAGCATTTTAAAATATTGTCTCGCACTTTACTTGCATTTTTGTTTTGTTTTTAGACAAAATGGCGGACACGATTTCACTCCTAAGCAGTAATGTTTACAAATTGTCTCGTTTTTAAACCACGACAAAAAGTTTAGGTAAATGTCCTGGTAGACAAACGGATGAGTTTTTTTGTAATGAAATATAGATTTGTGCCAAATGTGGCGTGTATTAAACAGTCATGTTTAACACGGTAAGATGTTACACTTTTAACCAAACAGAAACTCAACACCATGTCCAACCTCCCCCTCATCTTTCTCTTTCACGCTCTCTCTCTCACTCGCTTTCGCTCTCTCTCTCTCTCTCTCTCTCTCTCTCTCTCTCTCTGCAGAGCATGATATCCTCCATCGTGAACAGCACTTACTATGCAAATGTGTCTGCGGCGAAGTGTCAGGAATTTGGACGTTGGTATAAACATTTCAAGAAGACAAAAGACATGATGGGTAAGCCAAACGGCCACGGCGTCGTGTTATACCGGTTACTCTGTCTCATTACACCTGCCATTCGTGTCGTTTGTTTGTTTGTTTGTTTGTTTTCTTAATGAAAATGCATATTTTTTATTTACACTTTATGTATTTGGTAGTACATTTCTATTGTAATAATCACGTCCTGATGTTTTGTTAAAAGAAGGATGAGGGAGAAAAACAAAATGACAATTTTTTACAGTAGACAAAAGCAAAATCTTGTTTTGTCGTATACTTTTAGTTCTCCAAACAGGTTTTCAATGAAATTATACAAAATAAAGAGCTTACTTTTATGTCACAGGTTACCAGTTTATATTATTATTATTATTATTATTATTATTATTTTGCACAGCTAAATTGTATGTAGCTAATAAATTTACAGCTCGCTATAAATTATCATAGTATATCGATAGCACAAAAAATACTAATAATGCTTTTTTTTTATTACCTTGCAAAAACATTATATTAGATGGAGAGATTTGAGAGAAACAACAAACCTTGAAGCACAACATCCAAGCACGAGCGCATGCTACCGTAACACACTGTCCTAATGAATATCTTGGCATTGAGTGGAACTGGCACTAGTGGTAAAGGCCTCGCTTAGGGTGCGATGCCAAATGCATATGACTGTAAATAATTAAGCGCGTATCTGTATAGATTGATTACAATGCGAAATGGACGGCGTTTAAACTTCTCTTAAGAGAACACTAAGGCTACACAATATATAGTTCGTTACCACAATACGACACAATTCTGCAATAGCAAAAGACAGCTCTCAGCTTTTATTGTTTTGTTTTTTTTTGTCTGAAAAGTGGTCTCTTACGTAATATGCTGCTTTCTTTATTGACATACAAACATTTTTCAGTATAATTTAATTTTATGCTGGAAAACTAATGTTTGGAAAATGTTTTTGTAGTGAATTGATAATATATAAGTCATAAAATTAAAATAGGGTGCGTAGGACTTTTGCATTGGAGTATGTATATTATCAGAGAAAAGGAAAAATGACAAAAAGTACAAAGTTTTAACATCAAATCAGCTGGTTTTAGTCAGTTTGCAATCAAATTTATGTACAAAAATTATTTTAAAGAATCACCTTATCAACAAAGGCAATATTATATTGTCATATCGCCCAGTCCTAATCATGATACAAAAGGTTTGTGGACAAACTGCCAGGAAAACAGGGGGGAAAGGTTTATTACTTTTATTTCATGTCTAGAAAAGGAAATTATTTTAAAATGATTTTTTTTTATTTAAAATATTTCAAAGTAACACTATTTAACAAGAAAGATCTTGAGGATTTAAAAAAATCTCTATAAACTTTGACCATCGAGTCAGTTACTTCCAATTGAAGTTTGAAATTGTTATTAAAAAAAAAAATCTGAATTTAAATTAAAAAGTTTTTTTTTATTTTTTATTTTTAAAGATGATCATGATACTGGGATACTGGTGTGTATTGCAACATTTACTCACGATATTGATCATTATATCGTCATATTGCCCAGCTCTGATATATATATGATTTAAGATTTTTAAAAAAAAAGCAAAAATTAAAAACAACTTCAGAATTAAAAAGTCGTCTTAAAAGGGATAAACTTTGCCAAATTTTGAATGCGAAACACTCCGTGTGCATAACTGAAGTCGGGACGCGCTCCTTATGGTTGGTTACACACACAAAAAAACCCCCACAAACACCTCTTGAGGTGAGTCACACTGATATATTTAATCTCCTACCGGGCCATTCGATGTAACATCTGCCCCCATCATCCCAGCACCCCTCCCTCCACCCCCACGCACACGTGCTTGTGCCGACCCACTAACACTCTCTATCTCTCTCCACACCTGTGTGTGTGTGTGTTTGTATATGTGTGTGTGTGTGTGTGTGCCGACATGCGCAGTTGTGCGCCAACCCTCCCAGCTGGAGGGCTACCTGGGGACGTGCGTCCTCCACGACAGCCCACGTGCCACCGCAGTAGGTAGGTCACGTGACACAGACGGCCACTCCCCTTATGACTCAATCATCTCTCGTGATGGAGATTTCGCCTCCGAGCGCCGCTCAGTGTGGGATAACGATGCTCAGGAGGCACGCGAGACGTTTAACCCGGGGTGCCACAATTAGCAAAGAGGGGTTTAAACTAGCGTGCACGGTCATGGAGTTGTTTTCGAGAATCGGTTTAGATGAGAACAGTGTGAGCCGGGTCTCTTTAAGGTTGTGTTGAGTGTGGGGGAGGTGTGTGTGTGTGTGTGAGTGTGTGTGTGAGTGTGTATGAGAAAGCTGTCCGACTGCGCAGCAATGAAGTGAGATGGAGTCCTGCTGTTCTCTTGGGCCTCTCTCAGGGCCCCTCTCTCTCTCTCTCTCTCTCTCTCTCTCTCTCTCTCTCTCTCTCTCTCTCTCTCTCTCTCCCACATTCCCTCCACTATTGTACTGCTAATCCCAACGCACTCAACGCCAGATTCCACAGAAGGAACTCCCGCTCTGTGTCTGCTTCATCAGGGCCTTCAAACATTTCGCTCCATCCTTTCAATTTGCATGTATATATTTATATGTGTGTGTGTGTGTATGTGTGAGACGTGTGTTTCCCCCCAGCACTTTTAGAACGCTTCGAAAAAAAGCGAATGCAAAGGCGCACCGTAACATCAGCCTGCCGGAATGAGGGGGATTATGAGAAAGCTTTGATTATTATTGAGCCCCCTCACTTTTTTTTCGCCCGTTCTGAAAGGAACAGCAGTGGCTCCCTTTGTGTTTGCTGTCACTAAAGACACAAGCATGTGTTCCTGAGATTATTGTATAGGTATCTGGACAGATTCCATGCTCTTAATCTGTGTTTATCTCTCATTGAAATTTTTTTTTGGCATAATGCACTTTTCTTCCCCTAAAAAAAAAAAAAAAAAAAAAAAAAATCTTCCACGTGAATTTCGCCTTGCATCTGTATATATACGTAGGTGTCAAACGTCTTTTAATTTCTCATGATTTAAACAAATCCTTTTAAACTAATACCCCCACGAACGTCTGGAGGAGCCGTGACGCCGTGGCCTCCCGCTTAAACCTCCACGCTCACAACAGACCTTTTCATTTTCGGATTTTCCAGCCCGTTGTTTTGCGGGCTCGCGCACGTCAATTAAAAAGCGCTGAGATATTTATAACAGTAAATACCATCAACAGCACCAAATAGATGCCTCATTCTCCCGGTCATGTTGGGGCTAGCCCAAGTGCGAGGGCTTGTCCGTGAGACTCGAGCTCCGCCGAGCCCGTCCTCCAGCTATATTTGTCCTGAAAATTTCATATTGGCCAGCTCGCATTCTTGAAAATTAGGAGCATAAAGGGCAATTCAGGCGCTCTGCTCTTTGGCCATACACATGTGAGACCTGTTGTTGTTATTGCTCACATGATCGGGTCATGGACGTCATAAAGTAATTTGGGAAGCTGCCAAACAACTTGCAGGTCATGAGCCCTTTTTTAAGGATTCTCATGGCTTCAGTGCCCGATCAACATGTGCGGCTTGTACAGATTCGTAGCGTTAACCACTGTTAAAGTTAATTCAACAAAGTTGGTGATGTCTTTGTTAGTCATAGGTTGGTTTTCTGATGTCCCTATGTCACTTTTAATCACACGATCTTCTGGAGGCTTGTAGTATTTATCACTTGACTAAAGCTAGTACCTACAGTAGCACTCCAGCATAGATTAAATCAATAGCATTGATGCAGCTTGTTTTCCTCTGGGTCTTTGAGTGTTCTATCTGAGTTGGACAACTTGTCCATTCAAATCTGTTACGCAACGTTTGTGTCTTCTCATTGTTACCCTTGCAGTTTGTAAATTCCGGCTCACTAGCTGTTTCTTCCCATCGCACTTCACCGAATAAGTGAAGTGCTTCCTTCCTCCACATCCTTTGCGTCTCCTAACTATTACGGACAACTTAAACTGTTTTCTCCACATATGAATGCCACACGAGCTTAGCTATTAAGCGATTAGAGGTGTTATAGATTTTATACTGTACAACCAATTTACCTATTAGCATTAACGCTTCTCGGGCTTCTCTCTCTCTCTTTGTGTCTTGTAGCCGAAATGGACGGCTTGTCAGAGCTCTCGCCGCCCGGCACCAACCACCTGAGCTTCAGTCAGCAGCCCATCCCGGGAAGCACAGCCGAGCAGCCCCCGTCCCCGGTGCCTCTGGCCCATAGCGGTCAAGCCCCGGGCCGCGCTCAGCTTCCCGGTCTCCACCCCGGCCTGGTGTCCAGCCCCATCAGTCCTCAGCTGGTCAACCAACAGATTGTCATGGCGCAGATCCTAAACCAGCAGTACGCCGTGAACCGGCTCCTGGCGCAGCAGTCCCTGAACCAGCAGTACCTGAACCA
Source organism: Cranoglanis bouderius (assembly GCA_023630585.1). Classification (NCBI taxonomy): domain Eukaryota; kingdom Metazoa; phylum Chordata; class Actinopteri; order Siluriformes; family Cranoglanididae; genus Cranoglanis; species Cranoglanis bouderius. Next base: position 25,525,887 of record CM042539.1, read on the forward strand.
CCCGCCGGTCAGCCGTGCTCTCAGCAAGCCCCTGGATACGCAGGTGTCTTCCAACACAGAAGTCTCCTCCGAGATCTACCAGTGGGTGAGGGACGAGTTGAAGAGAGCCGGGATCTCACAGGCCGTGTTCGCTCGCGTCGCATTCAACAGGACTCAGGTACTACAAATGTTGTTATGACCGCGAAGCTTACAAGTCACAACTGACCCCGCCCATTCTGTTCAAACTGTCCAGAAACACAGCATCGTTAAAATGTCTAGTAGCAGTTAAAAGGCGAGTGCACGTACAGCTAGAGTTGAGTTTAGTATTTCTAAGACTTGTTGAGAGTTTTCAAGCAACCACAAGCGTGAAATCTCCAGATTCAGGATTTTGTTGGCAGTGATTAGCTTGTTACTCGATTGCAAGAACCTTTGTGATCTGCACTGTTTGTTAAGCAGGATAAGCAAAAGGTCAAGACTTGGTTTTTCTTCAGTTGAACCATCTTCACTTTTTGTTATGGTGTTCACTATGATTGCGAGCCAAGCCTGGTTTACTATCCAAGCGTTCCAAGTTAAGAGACTTCACATATTAAGTATTCACTGAAATGCCAGAGAATAAAGAAGCAAAACTGTGAGTGTTAGCTAATGGACTTGGAGGTGTTTACCTAGCTAGCTTAAGTACCCAGCTGATATTTCTCAGTACTTAGCTGGCTAGAATCTGTTTTGGCTGAATTATCTGGATAACTGATGACTCATTATTTGTTCCTCATTAAATTTTCCCAACAAGATTTTGTCACAGGTGATTAATCATGACAATTATGGTTTATAAAAAAAAAAACTCATCCTTGTAAACTTAAACCTATAATTAGTTGCAGAAGCATTCTGTGTGAACGGAAATCTGCTTACAGATGAATCACATGGTTTTATAGGGTTTGCAAAAACTTGTTTTTTTTTTTTGTTTTTTTTTTGTTTTTTTACAGAGATGAATTGAATTTGCACTCTGGAAATTCTTGTAGATCATTCCTGTAAATATATATTTGAATAATCAGACCGGCTGCGTTTCTCTGTCCTCAGTTCGATACCGAGAAGTGTCACGTACAGTACACACACACATATCAAGCGCATTAATTCCAGGTTTCTGTTGTTGACCATGAAACTGTATTGTTCACAGTCAGAACGCTGAATCATTCCCTACCAGCAAAAGGTCTATACATCAGCTATGACATGTTTGCCTGGTGCGTGTCACTACAAGTAGACCACATTACGCTAATCACTCTTCTCTGGTAACAAACGATGGAATGCTCTCTGAGATGCTGGTTGTTGTGGGAATAAACAGACAAGGCTAGACTGTTGTCACGGAGAACAGGACGGAATGAGAGAGATGGATAGATTTGCAAGCCAGGACCTGGAGGACTTGTATTAACTCACTATCCCACCTCTGAGGTTTAGGAACGATGGCTGGATATATGCTCATATTTATTGTCTTTAATGGAAATAATGACATTCACACCATCTTTAATAATTGATTAGCGAAGACATGTTTTGTCTTGTTTGCTTGTCTATGTTGCTTGATTAATTTGAGCAAACTATGACACCGTATAAGCCATATAAGCAAGTCTTAGTACAAAGACTTCTAGTCCAACACAAAGCAAATATTTGCGGTATGTGGTATATCGCTATGTGTAAACTTAATGCATGTCATGCTACACATTCTGAATCCTGCACTACACACACTGGCTGAGGCGCAATCTAGCTATAAATAAATAAATTTTATTTCATGAACATTATTAAAAATTTTCAAGTAACTTTCCACCAATAGAATGCATTAGGTCTGACTTTGGTGCTTGGACCCCTAAATATGAAAAGTTTGGAAATGTGGGTTCCACCATGTGAGTACTAAAATAAAAAAAATAAAAATAATAAAAAATCACAGACCCACTGGCTACGCTTCACGGACCCCACTTTGAGGACCACTGGCTATATTATATATATAACTATATTATATTAAAGCACTTAGCTCGCTAACTAGCATTCCATACATTTTTGCATTACATTAGCTGGCACTTTGTAGCCAAGTCATTAATGTTCCTGGGTAGCCAAAACAAGGGAAGCACACTGGAGCTTTTAGTTGCCTAAAATAATAAATTTATGATATGTCCACCCTTAACCTGGCTCTCCAGTGTTGCATGGGGAGCCCACACCCAGTCACTGATTTTTCTTTCCCCCTGCGCCTGAATTGGAGATAATGTCAGAAAGATGTTCCGCATAGCTCAGGGAAGGTTCGTTACAGCTCCGTGTGGCTTTGAAGTCGTGTGAAAGTGATAAGAATCTACTGGAAAGTGTGGAGCGTGAACACAGTCATGTTTTTTTTCACGCAAATTGGCAGCCTCTGCTATTATTCTACACTCTGAGAGATTTTGTGACGTGCCTTTTTTCCTTTCACAGGGCTCTTGTAATATTTATTGTACACTCTTCTGCAGCTGTTTAATGAAGAGTGCTTGTGGCACGTCACTGTACTGTAGAAGGTTCCAGAAAGTGTAGGGATGTGAAGAAGCACTGTTCAAAACAGTTGTGCATTCGTGCATATTGAATTATACAATTGTTGTAACTAATTGTTTGCAGTACATGTTTGCGGGAATACTTCACCCATGCCCATGACACTTCAGACCTCTGATTTAATTTCCTGTCACTTTTGCGCTCAAGGGATTGCTTTCGGAGATCCTGAGGAAAGAGGAAGACCCTAAAACGGCATCCCAGTCCCTGCTGGTGAACCTGAGGGCCATGCAGAACTTCCTGCAGCTGCCCGAGGCCGAGAGAGACCGTATTTATCAGGAGGAGAGGGAGAGGAGTTTAACGGCGGCATCCTCTATGGGCCCTGCGCCGCTTATTAGCACTCCTCCATCACGCCCTGTCCAGGTAACAGTCTGATTCATACACTAATAGTCTGTTGCGGTAGCACACAGATAACACATTACCATTCTATTCTGTTCTGTTCTATTTACTGTTGTAAATCTCACTCACAATCTTTTTTTTTAATGTGGAGAACTGTGTAAATGCTTTAGAATCATGAGAAAAGTTGAATTGATTTTCTCTTTATGTGAATCATAAATGGCTGCCGCACACACCGACGACTCAGCAGTCGGCTGTAAACGGTGGTGTGTATAGGTAGATCCATCTGTCGTAAGTCCCCCCTACAAAACATACATTTAGGACCCAAACATGCACAATCAATAAGTTTCAATAGCCAACTGAACTGCAGTTACTATATTGTTAAAAGACTAACCTGTCTGTTAACCAGCTAGCTAACATATTTTGTTTTGCACCATTTCCCAATATCATGTTTGCAAAAGATTTCGCTTGCAAACTTCATTGCAGGCAGACATTAAAATATGTCGATATTAAAAGTTTTTTCAGGCCAAACCGAACTAAAAATTCCCACCAAATTTGTAGAGTAATCATTTTTTTCCGTTGTACTCACATACATATGTTGATAAACGTCAGTCATAAATGATCATAAATCTTCCAGTAATGCAGCTCAGGTACTGCAGCGCATCAGCTAACACGAACGCACACTTATATTGTATATATTCCCGTATAGGGCACCATTACTTTTGTCCTAATTGTATGGGCAGGCGCAGACAAAATTAGCTAATTTGTTTTGGATCGCTTCCTTTCATGTCGTAAATTTGTGTGTAATTGAAATATAAAATTGCCGTAACTTGCACCAATTAAGTGTGTATATATATATATATACATTTGTAGCTGATCAGTGGAGGTTCTCGTTAGTGTGTGTCCTTATACAAAGGTTTACACAAACTCACAATCTTTTCCAAACTTTCCAAAAATCAAGTTTCCTGCAAGTACCACATTTCTTGTGTAAATACTCCAGTCAACCATTTATGAATAAATTTGTTCGTGTCCAGCCTAAAGCCCAGTAATCCTAGCTAAGCTACTTCATGACACTGCTAAAACGCGCTGTGCAGTTCAGCGTCAAATCTGAAATACTTATACACACTGAGCTGCATACAGTTAGTGAGAAACATGTGATAACATCCTCCCTACACACTACATACTTTGAGTGCACTTGAGTGCAACATAGTGGACACAAAGCCAGGCTTTTTATTCAGGACAAAGCCCCCTCTCCTGCTCATTCACACTGAGATTTGCACAGTAGCAGAGGCTGGAACGCCATTGGTGTTCGCTCAAGTGTGTATGTGTTTGTGTGTGTGTGTGTGTGTGTGTGTGTGTGTGTGTGTGTGAATGTGTGTGCTCAAACCAGAGTGTAGGAGTGAACCAGATGCTGCTTTCCAGTTCAGATCCCAGAATCAGCTGCTACTCCGACTCGGTTAGTTCAGCCGTTACTCTTGTTTATTTGGTTCATCAGGCATGCGAGATTCTGCACAGCCTACTTTTAGACTTTTAGTAGTCATGTTGCTATTTTATGTATGTCTACTTTTCAAATGTGAATGCATATTAGGAAATCTCATGTTTAATCATTTAAAAAAAAAAAAAAAAAGCATGGCATACAGTATACATACACCCATGTGTTTATTCCATCCTTACATATTGCCTGATGTGCTACCAGTTATCTCTCCGGCTGTCGACGTTCCCTGTGCCAAGACCGTACCCGTGGCAAGGCATACCAACTTGACGCGTACACATTAGTGACTCAACTCTGTAATATCACCAAGGCGGATGCTCTGACTGTTTTTATTTTTAAAATTATCTCATTAAATGGATGATCAGGCAGAACGCAAAGCAAGTTTGCACAAGTTCTGTCTCGAACGATAACATACGACCGCGAGAAATGGCTCAACCTTGAAGCCACGACGAAAGTACAGTATGAAAGTCTTCGAACGCGAGCACATTTAAAAGATAGGAGTGGTGATAACGTTCAGCAGAGTCCTTGTCCTCTAAAGAGACATTAAGCCGATTAATCAGGAAGGGTGGCTCTTCATTTTAAATGTAGAGTGTCGTGAATATTAGATTAGTTTTGATTAAAGTCGCACGGTCCGGAGGAGTTAAATACATTTAAATATGTGTGTGTGTGTGTGTGTGTGTGTAGCCCAGAAGAGAAGAATGTAACAACATCAGACCAGAGGACTGGAACCCCAGGATTCCAGTTGGGATATCTCCTGTGAGTACTCTTTCAATTCACACATTAAACTCTTGTAAAAAAAAACAAAAAAAAAAAACAAAACAAAGTACATGTAGCAAATATTAAAATGTGTTTATGGAATAGTTTGGCAAAAAAAAAAAAGTACACAATCTTCACTTTGCAAGGCTACTTATACTTGGGCTGCACAATACTATATCTATAATATGATATTGATATCATGATAAATTGTCACTTTTCAGTGTTTTTTTAATGTTAGACTGCTGTTTTTTTTTTCAGTGTTAGCAAACCTAATCTTGTTATTCATTAATATCACGTATCTTTATTTTTTTTTATTTATTTATTTATTTATTTACTTACAATAAAAACCCCATTCTTTAAACATGTGGCTAAAAACTTCCCTCATTTCCTGCACAGAAATACAGTACTTCTCGGCCGATTGACTATATTTGGGATAAAATGAAAATTGTGTACATTTCGTTTTTTTTTTTGCCAGGTATTATTACTATTATTCTTTTTAAATATTGAACATGCTGATGAAACTGATCTGTAAAGTTCTAAAGTTGATCCAGATCATACTGAAAATGTTTCGCAGTAGTAAATCAAAGCAAATGGACTTAGATTAGTATTGAAACGTTTTAAATGAAGATTAAAAAGTTAAAAGATTACAAAGTCCACTTGCCTTGGTTTGTTCGTGCAAGGCATTTCAGTAATAGTAATCCAGGATTTGCTTGGCAGTTAGCATGGTTTTTTTTCCACCCCTGATTTTTACTGTTTATTTAGCTAGATAAAGCGTTTGGCAGCGGCTTACCCATTAGACATCCTAATTCAATCGATTTTAATATTAGACATATTACTGACTGTTCTTGATTGTATGATACAATTGTTGGAAACATAACTGAAACTCCGCCCCCTCTATGCTGGATTGAGAAGGCGTCTCGGCTCCCTGCCCAGGTGAAGCCCCTGCCACTGGCGTCCGAGTGGAACGGCAAGCAGGAGAGCTCCGTCCTCAACATCAGCTCGTCCATCTACGACGACATCCAGCAGGAGATGAAGAGGGCCAAGGTGTCTCAGGCCATGTTCGCCAAGGTCGCCGCGTCCAAGAGCCAGGTATGGAATAGCCGAGTCGCTGGTCAACTAACTTCACTATTGACCTGGTATTACACTAATAAAACAGCAACATTTGTAGTTTTATCATAAAAGTAAATCCTCATGGTAACCATGCTTTGTTGCACATGTTGCAACATTAGCATTAACACTACCTGGATGTTATTATATCACTTTAGCGTGTTAAACTAAATCAAGGATCTGAGGAATTCCTACAATATGTCTGGTGTGATGTCTGCTAGCCTGAATGATTAGTAAAGAAGCATAAGTTTCTATTAAATAATTCCCCAAAATCTGGAAGATTTCAAAATTGGTCATAGATGTCAAATAATTGCTGTCATATAAGCCACCAGTCTTAAATCTCTGACTTACCAAAATGTCCAAAGTTAAAGAAAACAGCAACGTTTTGGTTCATGTGAAGTTGAAATCCAAATCGAAACGCTTCAGTCGTCCAAGATGTGACTTCTGAGAGGCCAGTTTTGAGTCGACAAACTCAAAACATCTCACTTCCACAGACAAAACGTCAACATTGGCCTGCAACTACAAAGAGGAGAAGGAGCTTCTCCTTAGAAAGTGAGATAAAAGAAAAGAACGCAATCGCGTTCACCCCAAAACACAGGCTGGTAATTTATGGCCGTAATGACACAGGCTTTATTGTGGCCTTGCGAACAGCAGACGATGTTTCAACGTTAAACAAACGTGTTTATATTGTCCCGTCTGTGCTAAGCCCACGCCATTATCTCACCCAGAGAACAAGCTACAGCTGAATACAGGCTTGTGTGCACCAAATTACCGCCTGATTCTCTCTATTAAAACTAATTAAAGAAAAGGCAGCCGAGCCCCATTATTAAAGGTTTGGAATATCTGCGTGCGCAGTCGAAGATTTTGCAGGATTGCGTTTGATGGCAAAAGGAGGAAAAAATGAGTGAAAAGCCCTAAATTATCTGGAAATATCGGAGGACGTGTTTTTTTTTTTTTTTTTTTTTTTTTTTTTTTTTTTTTTTTTTTTTTCCGCTGATTGCGCTGATCACAGTGCCAGATACCTTTCTTTTACCAAATTACAGTTTGATGCACAAACCACTGTTTTTGTTCAAGAGAGTTCAAAGCAGAGAAATGAAGGGAGGGGCGGCACAGAAAGAGAAAACCAAACCAGTGTGTTCATTCCTGAGAACATTGCCCTTGGAATTCTGGGAGAAAAAAAGGGCTCTTCTGTTGCTGTCTGTGATATAGTTGTTCCTATATACACGTAGCGCTTTTGGATTCTCGATTCTGATTGGTCAGAAGGTGTTGATTAATTTCCTATAAGGTAAAAGTAATCAACACCTTCTGTAGCCTTGAGATTTTCTCAGTAGTGCTGGCCAGAGGACAAATTACAGGTTTATATTAATGTACTCAGTGTAATGCGTTATCGTTTCTATAGTAACGGCTAATTTACAGGAATTTGTATGGCGGACGTGCCACAGAATCGAAGCCTAATAATAGATGCATTGATAAGTGCTGTTATCAGTTATTTAATGATGTTTAACTGATGAGGGGACGACTATAAGTGATAACAGGAACTAACTTGTTTCACAGATGTACTTATAAATGGATAAAAAGTGCAACATGTTCTTATAAAAAAAAAAATGGAATCAATGGCAAATTACTGTGGTATAAAAGGAAAAAATAACATGCTGTTATTTCAAAATAATCAACTTCATGGTGGTAAGAGTAACTCCACTTCCTCACACCACACAGTCATTGATTATTTTTCTATAACTGCATAACACAGAGTGTTTTATTCCTTACATAAGCACCAGGATAAAGCAGATAAAGAGAGAGAGAGAGATGCTGTTAAAGGGAATATACTGTATGTGCAGTTGTGTGTGTGTTTGTGTGTATATGTGTATTTGTAACTGTGTGCATTCATATTCATGTGTGGTCATCTTTCTGCATGTGTGTGTGTACTTGCATATGTGGGATTATGTGTATATTGTATGTATATGTCTATGAGGGTTTGTGTGAGTGTATGGGTGAGTGTGTGTGTGTGTGTGTGTGTGTGTGTGTGTGTGTGTGTGTGTGTGTGTGTGTGTGTGATGTTTTGTATTATATATGTCTGTGAGTGTGCATATGTGATTCTGTTTTATATGTGTCTATGTGGGATTATGCGTATGTGTATATGTATATGTTTGTGTGTGTGTGTGTGCATGTCCATGCATTCGCTCCCCCCCCCCCCCCCCCCCCCGCATGCGCCTGCGCTCCCCATTCATGGCTGGTGTGAATGTGAATTAAGCGGCAGATAAGAACTGTGCTAATTACGCAGCTGAAAAAGGGGCCGGGGAGAGCACTTATCTCCGGCTCCATCTCGTAATGTGCGCTCCCTGGGCAGCTGGTCCCCCCCCCCACCTCCTCCCCCCTTTCCTTTCCTACTTCCCTCCATCCTGCTTTCCTTCCATCCCTCGCTTCCTCTCTCTCTCTCTCTCTCTCTCTCTCTCTCTCTCTCTCTCTCTCTCTCTCTCTCTCTCTCTCTCTCTCTTCAGCATCAGGCTCACAGGCTAACGTCCAGCCAGCGGGAACTATCGTTGGTGGAACTGATGGCGGTCAGAGCGGCGTGTGTTTGTAAATGTGTGTGTAGAGTGGGGGGATGGGAGGCGGTTTCTTGTTTCTTCATTATTGGCGAAAGGCCTGTGGGGTCTCCGAGTAGCTCAGGATGGAGTAAGAGGGCGGATACTCTCGCATACACACTCGCAGATACACCTGCATTCTGTTTGTACTTAGTAGTTTGGTTACTACACACTCACGCTATACAATAACAAAAACAGAGCGAGGAGACGAGGAAAAAGAGATGAGGAGCTGTAAACATCACTTCAGAACAAGTACAAATGCGTGTGTGTGTGTGTGTGTGTGTGTGAAGAACATTTAACTTTGTGCTCATAATTTGCGTCATGTATATGAATCCATTGTGTATATTCATGTCCATGTTGCTTTGTGTATGCACCTCATGTGTGTGTGTGTGTGTGTGTGTGTGTGTGTGTGTGTGTGTGTGTGTGTGTGTGTGTGTATGTGTGTATGTGTTGGGGGATGGGTGTGTTGAACATGTGCCAAGTTGTCCCTCTCTTTGGGCTCAGCTCCACGCAGCCCCTCTGTTCGGTGCCACTTCACGCTCCCAGTTTCCCGCTGCACATTTAGCTCAATTCTCTTACAGATTAGCGCACGGCTAACTTTGCTGTCAGGGTGTTTAGTGCACCGATGTGTGTGCTTTGAGCAAGTGTGTGTGTGTGTGGGGATGGGGGGTGGAATGGAGCAAACATAGTGAAAGTACTGATTGGCTAGTAAATTTCAAAAACAACTGCACACAGTGACTAGAGGGCTACAAAGTTTCCAAAGCCTTACTGTTGTACCATAGCGCTGTTGAAATCTCGAATCTGATTGGTCAGAAGGTGTTGCTTGACCAGTAGTTCCAACCGCAAGGTTTATATTAGATGTTTCATTTCTAAAACGTTATTGTTTCTATAATAACCCGCTGGTAATGGTGGATACGCCACATGAGTTGAGTTGTCTGTAAGGAGACGTTATTGGAAGGAGTCTCCAGTGTCAGCGCTTTGGAACAGACAGTAAGTTTTCTGACAAGTCTGCGTTTAGAGGCTGGTAAGGGAACAACTGTTATAGCTGCTGAAGTGTTAACAGGAACTAACTCGTCCTGTATGGATCGGACACTCCATAACATTAAGCGTAACTATAAACGGATAAAAAGTGACGTTGTTCTTTAATGAATAAAAGATTGTAATCATTGGCACATCCTTGTGGTTTAAGAGGAATAAACACTGTTATCGGAAATAATCCACTTACGCGTTGCTGATTATTTGCCTACAAGAACACACTCCGAAGCGCTTTATTCCTCGCATGTCTCCTACCTCAAGTGGGAACAAGCGCACTCTCTGTTCTTGGATGACAAGTATCTTCAGATCCCTGTTCCATTCCCTCAGAATGACCCTTCTCTCTCTTTCTATTCCTCTCCTGGAAGAGGCAGTGGTAATTAGCAGTGCTCTAATGAGACAGAATGTCAGGGATATGGTACGTTGCTGCAGTACAGGGGGGCAGGTGTGGGGCTCTTGTGTGTGTGTGTGTGTGTGTGTGTGTGTGTGTGTGTGTTGGGGGTAGTGGAGGGTGTGCCATCTGTCACCAAGGGCCCGGCTTACCACTCTCTAGAGGAGCGACATTGCAGGCTGGAAAGAGAACTGGAGAATGTGTGAAAGTGTTAGACATACCTGAGATTACTGCTCTAGTTCAAAATGGTTCTCTATTGCGCAATTCAAAATCCAGGCCTTTGGATGGTGTCTTTTCTGGTATCTCCAGGTCCTGGCCACTTGATGGAGCAGACTTTAATTTTGGTCTACTGAGTTAGGGTTGCGCTTGTCGACTCTTTGTGTCATGAAATCCTGTCCACATTGTCTCTAGTTCCTCATGGTGTTTCTACAGCTCTCCGTATGTATTCATTCATTCATTCAGATGTCCATCCTATCTGCCCATACCCCATACTGGAGGCTCTCACAAGATCACCAGATCTTCTTGCTTTCTACTCCTCTCCCATTTGGATGTGATCATGTCCAACCTGTATTCTTTGTACACACATTGAAAGGCTGGAGAGAACAGTCCCAGGAACCTCCGGGGCATCTTGCAGGAGACATGGCCTCGCATCTCTGAAAATGTATGTAGGAGGGGCTGTCGTTGAGTTTATGATTTATTAGTTAGTATCATTTATCATATTTTAGTTACAGTTAGGGGGGCACGGTGGCTTAGTGGTTAGGACATTTGCCTTGCACCTCCGGGGTTGGGGGTTTGAATCCTGCCTCCGCTCTGTGTATGCAGAGTTTGCATGTTCTCCCCATGCTTTGGGGGTTTCCTCCGGGTACTCCGGTTTCCTCTCGCAGTCCAAAGACATGCGTTGTAGGCTGATTGGCATCTCTAAATTGTCTGTAGTTCGTGAATGGGTGTGTGTGCAATTGTGCCCTGTGATGTGTTGGTACACCTTCCAGAGTGTCCCCTGCCTTGCGCCCTGAGTTCCCTGGGATAGGCTCCAGGCTTCCCCGCAGCCCTGTGTAAGATAAACAGTATGGAAAATGGATGGATGGATGTTCTTGCAAACGGACATTCTGAACTAATTGGCCAAACTTGACTTATGCACTCTTTAAAAAGCCTTCCTTGAGGTTCCTCACTGGTTAATAAAGCTAGCTTTCTAAATGGGTTCTACTTGGAACCTTCACCTAAAGAGAAACCCTCTGTGGTAGGGTTTTTACATTTTGTTTGCATATACAGTATCTGCATATGATTCCTTTGCTCCTCCCATGGGCGGGGCTTATGGAATTGCTTGCTCTGATCATGTGCCAGATTTCTTCCTCAACATCATGCTCTTTATTCCTTAAGTCCTGTGTTTTGCTTTTCTTAGACTTTTCAGATCTGCATTGCCTGCTGTCTATGAAAACATTATTATTCATTCATATAGGGAAAAAAGATTGTGTGTGTGTGTGTGTGTGTGTGTGTGTGTGTGTGTGTGTGTGTGATATGTATATACATATATATATATCCCTGCATTATTTCTTTCATTATTTGGCATAGTGTGGCGGCTGCATTTTGAGAAGTGGTTTGTTTACCATTATGAATTCATCCTCTTCCCGTGGGGGATGGAGGGAAGCAGAAGCAGGCAGATGGGAACGGAGAGGGGGAGTGTGCCCGCGCCTCTTTATTAATTGATTTATTTATTTATCTGGCTGCCTGGTTATTAGGTTGCCTGGGAAACGGCTGCGGTTCCCTCTATTATTAAAGACGCAATTTTCTTGAACTGGAGGCCCCAGATGTCTGAATAATTGATTTAGGGCTGAATTATGGCCCAAAAAGGCAAAGCCTCGTCGTGCAATAAAGCTTTTTTCTCTTATTGCTGGGCAAACAGAGAATGTACAGCAGGATTTTTAGGATTTCTCCCACGATGCGGTGCTCACCTTCACCTCTGGCATAAGCCGCACTTGTTTAGACACTTCCCTTTCTCTGTCTTGTTTTAACATTCTGCTATCTCTCTGCACCATGTGCGATCCTTCTCGATCCCTCTCGTTACTACTTTATATCAGTGAGCTTGTCTTTCATCACATGCCACCTCCTCCTTTCTCGGTTTTATTTTGAGAATAGTTTGGACAATAGACAATCTATACCTCCTTTATTCCAAATTCTTAATATGTGACTTGTGCACACGTATGCATAAAAACAGTGATTGTAGGAACACCAATCATCTAACTCTAACTCTAACTCTGTCTCTCTCTCACTCTTTAAGTGTGTGCCCAAGGTAGCTCGCCCCCTGTTCTCGAGCTCTTCCTCGCGTCTCCCCTGTCAGACCACACAGGCCTTGTTCCGAGGCCCATTCCTCCTAATCTGATCAGGCAGGCAAATACGCCGGGAAAAGCGGCTTTAATGATCCCCCTAATTACCCCAAGTCAATACCAACTGTATTATTAGACTCCGGGAAAATATTCCATTAGCCCCCTCCCCCCCAGTCCCCCACCCCCACTCCGTGTGACTCTCAGTGCGTGGCGATGTCATGCGCCGCGCACCCCCGCGCTTGTAATTAATTTTATTTACACACGCAGGAATGCGCAAGGTCGCACCTGCAGCCCGGAGCCGGCCCCTGCCTCGCCCGCTTAATCAGATCTGTCATAATTACCGCTCGCCATGCCTGTGACACACGCCGAGAAATATTTCAATTTCACCGCTCGCACCGTTGCCTCACATGTCCACCCAGAGCGCCACTCAGAGACGAGAGACGGACACACAATCCGCTTTTCCCTTTATCCTGTCCTTTAGATTCTTCATCCCATCCTCTCATATAATAACTCAGCCATTTTTAATTGAGAGATCATGAGTTTATCCTTCTCCATTGGCTGAGATAAGTCAGCTGATCTAGTCACATGGTCACATGAGTTAAGTAACATAAAGTAGCAGTCGAAACTCCACTAAGCCTCTGTTCTAGTTAGAGTCTTGAATCTATTCCTTGGTCTTTTTTTTTTTTTTTTTCCTTTTTCGAAGGCAAACCTGTCTGCCAATTAAGGATGCTGATTTAGCTGACATATACAATTTGCAGGTTTTATGCAATTTTAATCTATAATGCAATAAGATCTCTGTGATTTATCTGCTTAATTACGCACTGATATTAGCAATTAAACTCCAGCTTTGAATTAAATCTCAATCAGGCGCTTATAATTGATGGACTAGCACGACTCGGAGGCGCTTCATGAGTTTCTCTCTCTCTCTCTCTCTCTCTCTCTCTCTCTCTCTCTCTCTCTCTCTCTCTCTCTCTCTCTCTCTCTCTGCGTGTACAAGTTGCGCCCAAATCTTCGGTCACATGTGACCTCCTCCTCCTCTCTTTCTCTTTCTTTTGAGGGCCTTAAATGAGCAGATTTGGGGAATTAATCACTGCTTTTGCCGATTTATTTTAGCTGATTAGCAATGAGAGCAATAAGACTTGCAGAAGAAGAGACTCTTTTTTTTAAAAAAAAAAAAAAAGAAGCTTTTTGAAACTTTGAACCCCAGGTCTGTTGTTGTGAAGTAAATTAAGCGAGTCAGTCCACGTCCACACTCCACATTCCTGTTTTTATAACATATAGAGCATTTATAATGATTAAATATTTAGTAATATGATAGAACCCTGCTCAAAACCCCCTTTTTAGGACTCAAGAAAGAAACTATGATCAACAATCCAGTGAATAAAAGATATATTTAAATCAGCCAGTGATTTAGTACAACACAACGTAGAGATTTATGAGTTTCCCTGAGATAAAATAAAGATACAGTGTGATAAAAAAGATTTTATTTATTTTTTATTTTAAATAATTATTTTGAGGAGTGGACTCCTTCACTAAGATTGGCAGAAGTGTTGCAAATATTGAGTTAATAATTCATATTCAGAAATTCAGATATTTTAGTGGACAAAGAAGCTGGATTTAGACTGTCATGTTTGTTATATACTTATTATTTTATATCTATCACTTTATATCTATCATATCTCTCTCTGTCTCTCTCTCTCTCTCTCTCTCTGGCTCTATTTTTCTCTGGTTTTCTCTTTTTGACTTTCTTTGGCTGTCTCACTCTCTTTGTCTCTTTCTCTCTCACTCTCTTGCTCTCTGTCTGTCTCACTGTATTTCTCTCACTTTCTGTCTATCTCTCTTTGTCTCTGTGTCTACATCTCTGTCTCTATACCTCGCTCGCGCTCTCTCTCTCTCTCTCTCTCTCTCTCTCTCTCTCTCTCTCTCTGGCCTCATTCAGAGAGCAGCACTTAAATAACCCCCTCGTTATGGACTCATTATGGACTGCTGCATTCTGGGACTTGTAGTCCTATCTGCCGTGCCGCTTTTATTTGCTCGAGATGGTCGTCTGTGGGTTTTTTTTTTTTCCTTCAGGCTTCATGCAGCCACTGGCCTTCCCTGCCCTCTTTTTGTGCCAAACACACACCCACCAACGAGCCGTCGCGTCCTCGCTCAGCGTCGACCCGTCGTTCTTTCACATATGCTCCGTGACACCGTTTCTATTTCTCAGGCGCTAGATGGGACGAGTTCACTGCTCCGGTTCGCATCACGTACACGAAGCGTGCAGCTGTGAACAGGTTCAGGTGCCCGGTGTTAGCCTTTGGATTTCTCCGCACAGCGCTGCGTGCCAGAGCTGGGCCCGTGCCAGGAGCAGGAAACAGGGGGGTTGGAAAAGAAGGAGGAGAGGAGGAGGTGGGAAGGTGGGGGGTAGATAATAACGCTTTGTCTGTAGCCCCTTTGCCTCACATCATAATGTTTGTCTCTTCTTTCTCCTTCCTCCATCAGCACAGTAGAAGTAGGCCATAACAGTGGATTACTCTGCGGGAAAAAAAAAACAAAAAACGAGTGACGTCGTAATGCTCCCGGATTAGTGGCGTTATAAAAACATCTTTTAGGAATCTCTGCCCCCCCCCGCTATCAGCGATGCAGCGCAGCTTTTTCCTGACTTCATGGAAGTCTCAGCAGGGTTACGGAGGACAAGGTTCTCACTGTGACACCGCTAACACCACGCTGCTAACACTATTTGCCGAATGAGATAATATAAAGGTGTTAGGTTTATCAGCGTGCTGATCGGAGGTGAATACGGCGCTGTTCGCTCACACAGAAGTCCTGTGAACCAGTCATTGGCAACTTGTGACTGCACACACATGCACACACAAACCGTTTTGCATTCTCTCTCCCTTTCTCACTGCATAGCTGGTGAATCTCGCACATGAATTCAGCCATTATGTTCTGAGAGAAATATTTTTATCAGAAACGGCTATTAATACACAGGCTACATCCATCGGCTCTCACATTTCTCCACCCCTGCGCCAGTTTGCTTCCATTCAGCTTCCTAAATCTTAGCACATTTCTGAAAGTTTCCATTGACTGCTGTTATGTTACTGTCGTGTATGTTTATAGACGAGATCAAAAGTACCCCAGACAAACAGGAAAAGTCATGGACCACATATGAAATCTATAACATCATACTGAAAAGCGTGCCTAAATAGTAGGCTTATTACTAAACTTAGGCTTATTACTAAAACACAAGAATACACATCGTCCATTCAGAAATGTGAGTGTCAGATGGGTTAAAAAAATTAATGTCAGAATCGTGTGTCTTACATGCATTTTAAAAGGATAGAAAAATAAATAATATAGTAAAAAATGTCCGGCGTGTGTCCCGGAATACAATCTGGATCAGACGCCACACACATTCACTCATGAACATCTAGGGGCTATTTAGCATAGTCAGTCTTATCGTCCATATCCATTCTTTCTAACTAAATTTGTTTTTCGTTGTTATTCTCTTTGTTTGTATTCCCATAATGCACTGCGATCATATACCTTCGATTGTATAATAACATAAAGCATAGATCTACATTATCTGTAACATTACCTGTAGCTAGAGAGTTACCTACGTTATCTGTAATGTTATCTATAGCTAGAGAGTTAGCTGTACCATTATCTATAGCTAGAGAGTTACCTACGGTTGTCTGTAACATTATCTATAGCTAGAGAGTTACCTACATTATCTGTACCATTATCTATAGCTAGAGAGTTACCTACAGTTATCTGTAACACTGTCTATAGCTAGAGGGTTACCTACAGTTATCTGTACCATTATCTATAGCTAGAGAGTTACCTACAGTTATCTGTAACATTATATATAGCTAGAGAGTTACCTACAGTTATCTGTACCGTTATCTATAGCTAGAGATTTACTTACATTATCTGTACCATTATCTATAGCTAGAGAGTTACCTACATTATCTGTAACATTATCTATAGCAAGAGAGTTACCTACATTATCTGTACCATTATCTATAGCTAGAGAGTTATCTACAGTTATCTGTAACACTGTCTATAGCTAGAGGGTTACCTACAGATATCTGTAACATTATCTATAGCTAGAGAGTCACCTACAGTTATCTGTACCGTTATCTATAGCTAGAGAGTTACCTACAGTTATCTGTAACGCTATCTATAGCTAGAGATTTACCTACATTATCTGTACCATTATCTATAGCTAGAGAGTTACCTACATTATCTGTAACATTATCTATAGCAAGAGAGTTACCTACATTATCTGTACCATTATCTATAGCTAGAGAGTTACCTACAGTTATCTGTAACATTATCTATAGCTAGAGAGTTACCTACAGTTATCTGTAACATTATCTATAGCTAGAGAGTTACCTACAGTTATCTGTAACGCTATCTATAGCTAGAGATTTACCTACATTATCTGTACCATTATATATAGCTAGAGAGTTACCTACATTATCTGTAACATTATCTATAGCAAGAGAGTTACCTACATTATCTGTACCACTATCTATAGCTAGAGAGTTACCTACAGTTATCTGTAACATTATCTATAGCTAGAGAGATCTAAAGAAATCTGTAGAATTACCTGTAGCTAGAGTTACTTACGTTATCTTTACCATTATCTATAGCTAGATTGTTACCTACATTATTTGTAACACTGTCTATAGCAAGAGAGTTACCTACAGTTATCTGTACCGTTATCTATAGCTAGAGAGTTACCTACAGTTATCTGTAACGCTGTCTATAGCTAGAGATTTACCTACATTATCTGTACCATTATCTATAGCTAGAGAGTTACCTACATTATCTGTAACATTATCTATAGCAAGAGAGTTACCTACATTATCTGTACCATTATCTATAGCTAGAGAGTTACCTACAGTTATCTGTAACATTATCTATAGCTAGAGAGTTACCTACAGTTATCTGTAACATTATCTATAGCTAGAGAGTCACCTACAGTTATCTGTAACGCTATCTATAGCTAGAGATTTACCTACATTATCTGTACCATTATATATAGCTAGAGAGTTACCTACATTATCTGTAACATTATCTATAGCAAGAGAGTTACCTACATTATCTGTACCACTATCTATAGCTAGAGAGTTACCTACAGTTATCTGTAACATTATCTATAGCTAGAGAGATCTAAAGAAATCTGTAGAATTACCTGTAGCTAGAGTTACTTACGTTATCTTTACCATTATCTATAGCTAGATTGTTACCTACATTATTTGTAACACTGTCTATAGCAAGAGAGTTACCTACAGTTATCTGTACCATTATCTGTAGCTAGAGAGTTACCTA